>JBBDGP010000452.1:0-197500 GCA_037952835.1 Lithobates septentrionalis
ATGGGGAGTTCCGCTAGTCCCCGAACTCCCCATGGGAGTTCCGCTAGTCCCTGAACTCATCATGGGAGTTCCGCTAGTCCCCGAACTCCGCTAAACCCTGAATCTACACGCACTGGGGGGAGGGGCAGTCAGATCACACATGTACTATAAATCCACGGCCGGGTTCTCTGGGGTTTCCGGTGATCGCTGTGCTCACCTCGGGGTCTCAGGATATCCCCGCACTCATCATGGGAGTCCCGCTAATCCCCGCACTCATCATGGGAGTCCCGCTAATCCCCGCACTCATCATGGGAGTCCCGCTAATCCCCGCACTCATCATGGGAGTCCCGCTAATCCCCGCACTCATCATGGGAGTCCCGCTAATCCCCGCACTCATCATGGGAGTCCCGCTAATCCCCGCACTCATCATGGGAGTCCCGCTAATCCCCGCACTCATCATGGGAGTCCCGCTAATCCCCGCACTCATCATGGGAGTCCCGCTAATCCCCGCACTCATCATGGGAGTCCCGCTAATCCCCGCACTCATCATGGGAGTCCCGCTAATCCCCGCACTCATCATGGGAGTCCCGCTAATCCCCGCACTCATCATGGGAGTTTGCAGTGATCCATGTGCTCACCATGGGGGCTCTGCTGATCCCTACACTCACTGTGAGCGGTTGCATCGATACGTGCGCTCATCGTACTCACTTTTGTTGCCAGCGGTTTAGACATTAATGGCTGTGTGTTGACTTATTTTGAGGGGGCAGCAAATTTACACTGTTATACAAGCTGTACACTCACTACTTTACATTGTAGCAAAGTGTCATTTCTTCAGTGTTGTCACATGAAAAGATAGAATAAAATATTTACAAAAATGTGAGGGGTGTACTCACTTTTGTGAGATCCTGTACATGCACAGTATAGGATGGGTGCTAGGAAGCAGAAGACTCTCTTGATGCCAATAGAGCGGGCATGCCTGCACAGTATTAGTAGGGTGCCAGTATTCATGGAACATTTAATCTCAATGCAGGAATCCACCTGACACATAAGCAAAGACAAAGGGCAGGAGGAGTCTGGGCGAGAGGAATCGTGAGACATGTAAGAAACCTCCTGACGCTACAGTGAACACGCCCTGATCCGGAAGTTCAGGGAAGCGGCACTCTACGATCTGAAGTTCGGCAGCACTGAGGACTACAAAATGTAATTGTCTGCACACACAAATGCTGTAAAGGCCGGTTCTTACTACATGAAGAGTAAAACACAAACAGGAAGTGTTGGTTCTGGATGGAATGCCTTGTGTCTTTAAAGCGTAGGGAAGTGTTTTTTTTTTTTTCACACAGAACTTAACCC
This sequence comes from Lithobates septentrionalis, assembly GCA_037952835.1. NCBI lineage: Eukaryota > Metazoa > Chordata > Amphibia > Anura > Ranidae > Lithobates > Lithobates septentrionalis. The sequence goes on from JBBDGP010000452.1 coordinate 1,330, forward strand.
AAAACGGTAAGTTTTGATTTTTTTAGTTTTCTCTCTTCTGCCACTTTTTTTTTTTGGGGGGAGGGGGGGGGGGGCGAGTACCTGGTTTTCATAGGTACCCCCCCCCCCCTTCTTCCCCGCAGCCTTCTGGGACACATCACAGGTTCTAGGAGACTGCACGACCAATCAGGGCCCTCGGATTCCTCTTGTATTGACCTGTAATGTAACTGTACTGCATGTTGTAAAGCGCTGCGCAAACTGTTGGCACCAATTAAATCCTGTAAAGTAATAATCACAAAGCACGGCTCGTGCATGCGCAGTGGGAAACCAGCTGTGAAGCTTCACTGCCCGTTTCCCTTAGTTAAGATGCCGGAACTGCACCCCCCGAAGCAGGCTGAAGAATCAGCTTGGGGGTGCCGACATTGCTGAATCCCCGGACAGGAAAGTGTCCTTACATTAAAAGTTAGCGCCTACAGTATTTGAAGCCGCGGACTTAATTTTTTGGAGGGAGACTGGAGCTCCTCTTTAATTTTACTGAGCCGGAATGTGTAGAAACACGTAACAAATCAAGAAAAAAAAATAGTGACGGGGAGGGAGCTCCAGCACGTAGCCTGCGCTTGACGGCCTCAGCTCTGTTCCTGTGTGAAGGGGGTGTGTCCCTACCCTCCAATCAGCTCGCACCGAGCTCTGTAGGAGTGTAATTTCAGCTCTCTGCCCCCTTTTTTCTGACCGCACAGACAAGCTTTACAAATATCTGGAATTCGAACAGATGTAGAGAAGATAGACGGGTACAACTTATATAAAGGAGGGTTTGTTTCACCTCTGTGCATCACCTGCAGATACTCCCTTCACTGGTCAGAAGTAAGAGTTTACAACCATTGTAAGTCTAGGAATAGTGGAATAAGCTGCAAAAATTTCCCTCGCTTCAGCAGGCTCCTTCCATCTGTGCAACCAGTCCCCTGCAGGCTCTTCTCTGAGGTGCTCCACCTGGCCGGTGCGCTATGATGTCATCACATAAAACTGCAGGACCAATAATTCTGCATTATACGGGACGACAGCCAGGGCCCCGCCCACAACCTCAGAGAGGCCTGTCGGTGTGAAGTGGAAGGTGGGAGGGGCTCTGCAAATTTTTTTCTTTCCATTTCCAGCTGTAAAAAAGGTCCTTTACTACCCTATCCCTCACCCCCCCTTTTTTAACCCTTTATCTTATATTTGCAGACCCACCAGCAAATCCAGTGCTGTCATGTTATAATCCGAGGGAATGCAGGGTGGGGCTGGGAATGGAGTAGGAAAAAAAAAATCCAGCTTCTATACATCATCATCATAAGGAGGGTTCATTCTTCATGAGGGTGTCTGCTGATCCCCAGCACTCAAATTTCCACACTCATCATGGAGATTCCGCTAATCCCTGCACTCATCACAGGGGGCTCCCCTGATCCCCACAATCATTATAGGATAGAGGAGCCGAGGAGAGGAGATCTGTGCAGAGGAAAGAAGAGGAGATCTGTGCAGAGGAGGGCAGAGGAGGGCAGAGGAAAGGAGAGGAGATCTGTGCAGGGGAGGGCAGAGGAAAGGAGAGGAGATCTGTGCAGGGGAGGGCAGAGGAAAGGAGAGGAGATCTGTGCAGGGGAGGGCAGAGGAAAGGAGAGGAGATCTGTGCAGGGGAGGGCAGAGGAAAGGAGAGGAGATCTGTGCAGGGGAGGGCAGAGGAAAGGAGAGGAGATCTGTGCAGGGGAGGGCAGAGGAAAGGAGAGGAGATCTGTGCAGGGGAGGGCAGAGGAAAGGAGAGGAGATCTGTGCAGGGGAGGGCAGAGGAAAGGAGAGGAGATCTGTGCAGGGGAGGGCAGAGGAAAGGAGAGGAGATCTGTGCAGGGGAGGGCAGAGGAAAGGAGAGGAGATCTGTGCAGGGGAGGGCAGAGGAAAGGAGAGGAGATCTGTGCAGGGGAGGGCAGAGGAAGGGAGAGGAGATCTGTGCAGGGGAGGGCAGAGGAAGGGAGAGGAGATCTGTGCAGGGGAGGGCAGAGGAAGGGAGAGGAGATCTGTGCAGGGGAGGGCAGAGGAAAGGAGAGGAGATCTGTGCAGGGGAGGGCAGAGGAAAGGAGAGGAGATCTGTGCAGGGGAGGGCAGAGGAAAGGAGAGGAGATCTGTGCAGGGGAGGGCAGAGGAAAGGAGGGGAGATCTGTGCAGGGGAGGGCAGAGGAAAGGAGGGGAGATCTGTGCAGGGGAGGGGAGATCTGTGCAGGGGAGGGGAGATCTGTGCAGGGGAGGGGAGATCTGTGCAGGGGAGGGGAGATCTGTGCAGGGGAGGGGAGATCTGTGCAGGGGAGGGGAGATCAGGGGAGGGGAGATCAGGGGAGGGGAGATCAGGGGAGGGGAGATCAGGGGAGGGGAGATCAGGGGAGGGGAGATCAGGGGAGGGGAGATCAGGGGAGGGGAGATCTGTGCAGGGGAGGGGAGATCTGTGCAGGGGAGGGGAGATCTGTGCAGGGGAGGGGAGATCTGTGCAGGGGAGGGGAGATCTGTGCAGGGGAGGGGAGATCTGTGCAGGGGAGGGGAGATCTGTGCAGGGGAGGGGAGATCTGTGCAGGGGAGGGGAGATCTGTGCAGGGGAGGGGAGATCTGTGCAGGGGAGGGGAGATCTGTGCAGGGGAGGGGAGATCTGTGCAGGGGAGGGGAGATCTGTGCAGGGGGGGGAGATCTGTGCAGGGGGGGGGAGATCTGTGCAGGGGGGGGGAGATCTGTGCAGGGGGGGGGAGATCTGTGCAGGGGGGGGGAGATCTGTGCAGGGGGGGGGAGATCTGTGCAGGGGGGGGGAGATCTGTGCAGGGGGGGGAGATCTGTGCAGGGGGGGGAGATCTGTGCAGGGGGGGGGAGATCTGTGCAGGGGGGGGAGATCTGTGCAGGGGGGGAGATCTGTGCAGGGGGGGGAGATCTGTGCAGGGGGGGGAGATCTGTGCAGGGGGGGGAGATCTGTGCAGGGGGGGGAGATCTGTGCAGGGGGGGGAGATCTGTGCAGGGGGGGGGAGATCTGTGCAGGGGGGGGAGATCTGTGCAGGGGGGGGGGGGGAGATCTGTGCAGGGGGGGGGGAGATCTGTGCAGGGGGGGGGGGGGAGATCTGTGCAGGGGGGGGGGGAGATCTGTGCAGGGGGGGGGGAGATCTGTGCAGGGGGGGGGGAGATCTGTGCAGGGGGGGGGGAGATCTGTGCAGGGGGGGGGGGGAGATCTGTGCAGGGGGGGGAGATCTGTGCAGGGGGGGGGAGATCTGTGCAGGGGGGGGGGGAGATCTGTGCAGGGGGGGGGGGAGATCTGTGCAGGGGGGGGGGAGATCTGTGCAGGGGGGGGAGATCTGTGCAGGGGGGGGGAGATCTGTGCAGGGGGGGGAGATCTGTGCAGGGGGGGAAGATCTGTGCAGGGGGGGGAGATCTGTGCAGGGGGGGAGATCTGTGCAGGGGGGGGAGATCTGTGCAGGGGGGGAGATCTGTGCAGGGGGGGGAGATCTGTGCAGGGGGGGGGGGGATCTGTGCAGGGGAGGGCAGAGGAAAGGAGAGGAGATCTGTGCAGGGGAGGGCAGAGGAAAGGAGAGGAGATCTGTGCAGGGGAGGGCAGAGGAAAGGAGAGGAGATCTGTGCAGGGGAGGGCAGAGGAAAGGAGAGGAGATCTGTGCAGGGGAGGGCAGAGGAAAGGAGAGGAGATCTGTGCAGGGGAGGGCAGAGGAGGGGAGGGGAGATCTGTGCAGGGGGGGGGAGATCTGTGCAGGGGGGGGGGAGATCTGTGCAGGGGGGGGGGAGATCTGTGCAGGGGGGGGGGAGATCTGTGCAGGGGGGGGGAGATCTGTGCAGGGGGGGGGAGATCTGTGCAGGGGGGGGAGATCTGTGCAGGGGGGGAGATCTGTGCAGGGGGGGGGAGATCTGTGCAGGGGGGGGGAGATCTGTGCAGGGGGGGGGGGGAGATCTGTGCAGGGGGGGGGGAGATCTGTGCAGGGGGGGGGGGGAGATCTGTGCAGGGGGGGGAGATCTGTGCAGGGGGGGGAGATCTGTGCAGGGGGGGGGAGATCTGTGCAGGGGGGGGGAGATCTGTGCAGGGGGGGGGGGGAGATCTGTGCAGGGGGGGGGGGAGATCTGTGCAGGGGGGGGGGGAGATCTGTGCAGGGGGGGGGGAGATCTGTGCAGGGGGGGGGAGATCTGTGCAGGGGGGGGGAGATCTGTGCAGGGGGGGGGGAGATCTGTGCAGGGGGGGGAGATCTGTGCAGGGGGGGGGAGATCTGTGCAGGGGGGGGGGAGATCTGTGCAGGGGGGGGGGGAGATCTGTGCAGGGGGGGGGGAGATCTGTGCAGGGGGGGGGGAGATCTGTGCAGGGGGGGGGGGAGATCTGTGCAGGGGGGGGAGATCTGTGCAGGGGGGGGGGGGAGATCTGTGCAGGGGGGAGATCTGTGCAGGGGGGGGAGATCTGTGCAGGGGGGGGGGGGATCTGTGCAGGGGGGGGGAGATCTGTGCAGGGGAGGGGAGATCAGGGGAGGGGAGATCTGTGCAGGGGAGATCTGTGCAGGGGAGATCTGGGGAGGGGAGATCTGGGGAGGGGAGATCTGGGGAGGGGAGATCTGGGGAGGGGAGATCTGGGGAGGGGAGATCTGGGGAGGGGAGATCTGGGGAGGGGAGATCTGGGGAGGGGAGATCTGGGGAGGGGAGATCTGTGCAGGGGAGATCTGTGCAGGGGAGATCTGTGCAGGGGAGATCTGTGCAGGGGAGGGCAGAGGAAAGGAGAGGAGATCTGTGCAGGGGAGGGCAGAGGAAAGGAGAGGAGATCTGTGCAGGGGAGGGCAGAGGAAAGGAGAGGAGATCTGTGCAGGGGAGGGGAGATCTGTGCAGGGGGTGGGGAGATCTGTGCAGGGGGTGGGGAGATCTGTGCAGGGGGTGGGGAGATCTGTGCAGGGGGTGGGGAGATCTGTGCAGGGGGTGGGGAGATCTGTGCAGGGGGTGGGGAGATCTGTGCAGGGGGTGGGGAGATCTGTGCAGGGGGTGGGGAGATCTGTGCAGGGGGTGGGGAGATCTGTGCAGGGGTGGGGAGATCTGTGCAGGGGGTGGGGAGATCTGTGCAGGGGGTGGGGAGATCTGTGCAGGGGGTGGGGAGATCTGTGCAGGGGGTGGGGAGATCTGTGCAGGGGGGGGGGGAGATCTGTGCAGGGGGGGGAGATCTGTGCAGGGGGGGAGATCTGTGCAGGGGGGGGGAGATCTGTGCAGGGGGGGGAGATCTGTGCAGGGGGGGGAGATCTGTGCAGGGGGGGGGGGAGATCTGTGCAGGGGGGGGGAGATCTGTGCAGGGGGGGGGAGATCTGTGCAGGGGGGGGGGAGATCTGTGCAGGGGGGGGGGAGATCTGTGCAGGGGGGGGGAGATCTGTGCAGGGGGGGGGAGATCTGTGCAGGGGGGGAGATCTGTGCAGGGGGGGGGGAGATCTGTGCAGGGGGGGGGAGATCTGTGCAGGGGGGGGGGGGAGATCTGTGCAGGGGGGGGGGGAGATCTGTGCAGGGGGGGGAGATCTGTGCAGGGGGGGGGAGATCTGTGCAGGGGGGGGAGATCTGTGCAGGGGGGGGAGAGATCTGTGCAGGGGGGGGGGGAGATCTGTGCAGGGGGGGGGGAGATCTGTGCAGGGGGGGGGGGAGATCTGTGCAGGGGGGGGGAGATCTGTGCAGGGGGGGGGAGATCTGTGCGGGGGGGGGGAGATCTGTGCGGGGGGGGGGAGAGATCTGTGCGGGGGGGGAGATCTGTGCGGGGGGGGGGGAGATCTGTGCGGGGGGGGGGGAGATCTGTGCGGGAGGGGGGGAGATCTGTGCGGGGGGGGGAGATCTGTGCAGGGGGGGAGATCTGTGCAGGGGGGGGGAGATCTGTGCAGGGGGGGGGAGATCTGTGCAGGGGGGGGAGATCGGGGGGGGGGGGGGGAGATCTGTGCAGGGGGGGGAGATCTGTGCAGGGGGGGGGAGATCTGTGCAGGGGGGGAGATCGGGGGGGGGGAGATCAGGGGAGGGGAGATCTGTGCAGGGGAGATCTGTGCAGGGGAGATCTGTGCAGGGGAGATCTGGGGAGGGAGATCTGGGGAGGGGAGATTCTGGGAGGGGAGATCTGGGGAGGGGAGGGCAGAGGAAAGGAGAGGAGATCTGTGCAGGGAGGGCAGAGGAGAGAGAAGGAGAGGAGATCTGTGCAGGGGAGGGCAGAGGAAAGGAGAGATCTGTGCAGGGGAGGGGCAGAGGAAAGGAGAGGAGATCTGTGCAGGGGGAGGGCAGAGGAAAGGAGAGGAGATCTGTGCAGGGGAGGGCAGAGGAAAGGAGAGGAGATCTGTGCAGGGGAGGGCAGAGGAAAGGAGAGGAGATCTGTGCAGGGGAGGGCAGAGGAAAGGAGAGGAGATCTGTGCAGGGGAGGGCAGAGGAAAGGAGAGGGGAGATCTGTGCAGGGGAGGGCAGAGGAAAGGAGAGGAGATCTGTGCAGGGGAGGGCAGAGGAAAGGAGAGGAGATCTGTGCAGGGGAGGGCAGAGGAAAGGAGAGGAGATCTGTGCAGGGGAGGGCAGAGGAAAGGAGAGGAGATCTGTGCAGGGGAGGGCAGAGGAAAGGAGAGCAAAACTGTGCAGGGGAGGGCAGAGGAAAGGAGAGGCAGATCTGTGCAGGGGAGGGCAGAGGAAAGGAGAGGAGATCTGTGCAGGGGAGGGCAGAGGAAAGGAGAGGAGATCTGTGCAGGGGAGGGCAGAGGAAAGGAGAGGAGATCTGTGCAGGGGAGGGCAGAGGAAAGGAGAGGAGATCTGTGCAGGGGAGGGCAGAGGAAAGGAGAGGAGATCTGTGCAGGGGAGGGCAGAGGAAAGGAGAGGAGATCTGTGCAGGGGAGGGCAGAGGAAAGGAGAGGAGATCTGTGCAGGGGAGGGCAGAGGAAAGGAGAGGAGATCTGTGCAGGGGAGGGCAGAGGAAAGGAGAGGAGATCTGTGCAGGGGAGGGCAGAGGAAAGGAGAGGAGATCTGTGCAGGGGAGGGCAGAGGAAAGGAGAGGAGATCTGTGCAGGGGAGGGCAGAGGAAAGGAGAGGAGATCTGTGCAGGGGAGGGCAGAGGAAAGGAGAGGAGATCTGTGCAGGGGAGGGCAGAGGAAAGGAGAGCAAAACTGTGCAGGGGAGGGCAGAGGAAAGGAGAGGCAGATCTGTGCAGGGGAGGGCAGAGGAAAGGAGAGGAGATCTGTGCAGGGGAGGGCAGAGGAAAGGAGAGGAGATCTGTGCAGGGGAGGGCAGAGGAAAGGAGAGGAGATCTGTGCAGGGGAGGGCAGAGGAAAGGAGAGGAGATCTGTGCAGGGGAGGGCAGAGGAAAGGAGAGGAGATCTGTGCAGGGGAGGGCAGAGGAAAGGAGAGGAGATCTGTGCAGGGGAGGGCAGAGGAAAGGAGAGCAGATCTGTGCAGGGGAGGGCAGAGGAAAGGAGAGGAGATCTGTGCAGGGGAGGGCAGAGGAAAGGAGAGGAGATCTGTGCAGGGGAGGGCAGAGGAAAGGAGAGCAGATCTGTGCAGGGGAGGGCAGAGGAAAGGAGAGCAGATCTGTGCAGGGGAGGGCAGAGGAAAGGAGAGCAAATCTGTGCAGGGGAGGGCAGAGGAAAGGAGAGCAGATCTGTGCAGGGGAGGGCAGAGGAAAGGAGAGGAGATCTGTGCAGGGGAGGGCAGAGGAAAGGAGAGGAGATCTGTGCAGGGGAGGGCAGAGGAAAGGAGAGGAGATCTGTGCAGGGGAGGGCAGAGGAAAGGAGAGGAGATCTGTGCAGGGGAGGGCAGAGGAAAGGAGAGCAAATCTGTGCAGGGGAGGGCAGAGGAAAGGAGAGCAGATCTGTGCAGGGGAGGGCAGAGGAAAGGAGAGGAGATCTGTGCAGGGGAGGGCAGAGGAAAGGAGAGGAGATCTGTGCAGGGGAGGGCAGAGGAAAGGAGAGGAGATCTGTGCAGGGGAGGGCAGAGGAAAGGAGAGGAGATCTGTGCAGGGGAGGGCAGAGGAAAGGAGAGGAGATCTGTGCAGGGGAGGGCAGAGGAAAGGAGAGGAGATCTGTGCAGGGGAGGGCAGAGGAAAGGAGAGCAGATCTGTGCAGGGGAGGGCAGAGGAAAGGAGAGGAGATCTGTGCAGGGGAGGGCAGAGGAAAGGAGAGGAGATCTGTGCAGGGGAGGGCAGAGGAAAGGAGAGCAGATCTGTGCAGGGGAGGGCAGAGGAAAGGAGAGCAGATCTGTGCAGGGGAGGGCAGAGGAAAGGAGAGCAGATCTGTGCAGGGGAGGGCAGAGGAAAGGAGAGGAGATCTGTGCAGGGGAGGGCAGAGGAAGGGAGAGGAGATCTGTGCAGGGGAGGGCAGAGGAAGGGAGAGGAGATCTGTGCAGGGGAGGGCAGAGGAAGGGAGAGGAGATCTGTGCAGGGGAGGGCAGAGGAAGGGAGAGGAGATCTGTGCAGGGGAGGGCAGAGGAAGGGAGAGGAGATCTGTGCAGGGGAGGGCAGAGGAAGGGAGAGGAGATCTGTGCAGGGAGGGCAGAGGAAGGGAGAGGAGATCTGTGCAGGGGAGGGCAGAGGAAGGGAGAGGAGATCTGTGCAGGGGAGGGCAGAGGAAGGAGAGGAGATCTGTGCAGGGGAGGGCAGAGGAAGGGAGAGGAGATCTGTGCAGGGGAGGGCAGAGGAAGGGAGAGGAGATCTGTGCAGGGGAGGGCAGAGGAAGGGAGAGGAGGTCTGTGCAGGGGAGGGCAGAGGAAGGGAGAGGAGATCTGTGCAGGGGAGAGGAGATCTGTGCAGGGGAGAGGAGATCTGTGCAGGGGAGAGGAGATCTGTGCAGGGGAGAGGAGATCTGTGCAGGGGAGAGGAGATCTGTGCAGGGGAGGGCAGAGGAAAGGAGAGGAGATCTGTGCAGGGGAGGGCAGAGGAAAGGAGAGGAGATCTGTGCAGGGGAGGGCAGAGGAAAGGAGAGCAGATCTGTGCAGGGGAGGGCAGAGGAAAGGAGAGCAGATCTGTGCAGGGGAGGGCAGAGGAAAGGAGAGCAGATCTGTGCAGGGGAGGGCAGAGGAAAGGAGAGCAGATCTGTGCAGGGGAGGGCAGAGGAAAGGAGAGCAGATCTGTGCAGGGGAGGGCAGAGGAAAGGAGAGCAGATCTGTGCAGGGGAGGGCAGAGGAAGGGAGAGGAGATCTGTGCAGGGGAGGGCAGAGGAAGGGAGAGGAGATCTGTGCAGGGGAGGGCAGAGGAAGGGAGAGGAGATCTGTGCAGGGGAGGGCAGAGGAAGGGAGAGGAGATCTGTGCAGGGGAGGGCAGAGGAAGGGAGAGGAGATCTGTGCAGGGGAGGGCAGAGGAAGGGAGAGGAGATCTGTGCAGGGGAGGGCAGAGGAAGGGAGAGGAGATCTGTGCAGGGGAGGGCAGAGGAAGGGAGAGGAGATCTGTGCAGGGGAGGGCAGAGGAAGGGAGAGGAGATCTGTGCAGGGGAGGGCAGAGGAAGGGAGAGGAGATCTGTGCAGGGGAGAGGAGATCTGTGCAGGGGAGAGGAGATCTGTGCAGGGGAGAGGAGATCTGTGCAGGGGAGAGGAGATCTGTGCAGGGGAGAGGAGATCTGTGCAGGGGAGAGGAGAGCAGTACAAGGCAGAGTCTGGATCTCCCCTCACCTCATACACTGAGGATTTTCCTCACATAGGAGCCCCGCACTGTATGACCACCCACGTGTGTCCATGCGCCTCTACTACACTATATACAGGAGACAAGTCACTGTACCGGCAGATGATGGCCGCCTCTCTCCGCTCTCTTCTTCCGCCGTCTTCCCGGTACCCGCCTTCTTGTCTCCGGTTACCGGAGTGACGGGCCGGAAGTCAAGCCCCGGGAACCGAACAGCCTCGCTAGCTACGCCCGGAACTGACGTCAGGGAGCGCCCGCCCACAGAAAAATAGGGGGCGCGGCCTGCAATAAGCGGGAGTTATGGGAAGAAAAAAATCCGCGCTTTTGTCCAGAGGGCGGAGAGAAAGTGGGCGGTATGCGATAGGCTGAGGGGATAGCGGCTCTCCCGCCTCTCTATCCTTCACCCTATCACAGGTCACCGCACTGATCGCCGGAGTTATGCAAATATAAACAGAAGAGACACGTGACACGTCGGGGGAGGAGCTCTGTGTACACGGAGGGAGGATTGACCAAGGCAATACGAGATGCGGGTGGAGTTTGGATTTAAAGGATCAGTACATGTGAAATAAAGTGGAATTCAATCCTCAAATTAAAAATGTCACTCTTGTGTCCCCATCCTCACCTTCCCATCCTCCTCCTCACCGTCCCATCCCCCTCCTACCTTCCATCCCCCTCCTCACCTTCCCATCCCCCCTCCTCACTTTCCCATCCCCCCTCCTCACTTTCCCATCCCCCCTCCTCACCTTCCCATCCTCCTCCTCACCGTCCCATCCCCCCTCCTCACCTTCCCATCCCCCCTCCTCACTTTCCCATCCCCCTCCTCACCTTCCCATCCTCCTCCTCACCTTCCAACCCCTCCTTACCCTCCCATCCCCCCTCCTCACCTTCCCATCCCCCTCCCATCCTCCTCCTCACCTTGCCATCCCCCCTCCCATCCTCACCTTCCCACCCCCCCCCCCTCTTCACCTTCCCATCCCCCCTCCTCACCCTCCCATCCCCCCTCCTCACCTTCCCATCCTCCCTCCTCACCTTCCCATCCTCCTCAGCTTCCCATACCCCCTCCTCACCTTCCCATCCTCCTCAGCTTCCCATCCCCCTCCTCACCTTCCCATCCTCCTCAGCTTCCCATCCCCCTCCTCACCTTCCCCATCCTCCTCAGCTTCCCATCCCCCTCCTCACCTTCCCATCCTCCTCACCTTCCCATCCCCCCTCCTCACCTTCCCATCCTCCTCAGCTTCCCATCCCCCTCCTCACCTTCCCATCCTCCTCAGCTTCCCATCCCCCTCCTCACCTTCCCATCCTCCTCAGCTTCCCATCCCCCTCCTCACCTTCCCATCCTCCTCACCTTCCCATCCCCCCTCCTCACCTTCCCATCCTCCTCAGCTTCCCATCCCCCTCCTCACCTTCCCATCCTCCTCAGCTTCCCATCCCCCCTCCTCACCTTCCCATCCTCCTCAGCTTCCCATCCCCCCTCCTCACCTTCCCATCCTCCTCAGCTTCCCATCCCCCCTCCTCACCTTCCCACCCCCCCCCTCTTCACCTTCCCATCCTCCTCCTCAACTTCCCATCCCCCTCTTCACCTTCCCATCCCCCCTCTTCACCTTCCATCCCCCTCCTCACCTTCCCATCCCCCCTCCTCACCCTCCCATCCCCCCTCCTCACCCTCCCATCCCCCCTCCTCACCTTCCCATCCTCCTCAGCTTCCCATCCCCCTCCTCACCTTCCCATCCTCCTCAGCTACCCATCCCCCTCCTCACCTTCCCATCCTCCTCAGCTTCCCATCCCCCTCCTCACCTTCCCATCCTCCTCAGCTTCCCATCCCCCTCCTCACCTTCCCATCCCCCCTCCTCACCTTCCCATCCTCCTCAGCTTCCCATCCCCCTCCTCACCTTCCCACCCTCCTCAGCTTCCCATCCCCCCTCCTCACCTTCCCATCCTCCTCAGCTTCCCATCCCCCCTCCTCACCTTCCCATCCTCAGCTTCCCATCCCCCTCCTCACCTTCCCATCCTCCTCAGCTTCCCATCCCCCCTTCTCACCTTCCCACCCCCCCCCTCTTCACCTTCCCATCCTCCTCCTCAACTTCCCATCCCCCCTCTTCACCTTCCCATCCCCCCTCTTCACCTTCCCATCCCCCTCCTCACCTTCCCATCCCCCCTCCTCACCCTCCCATCCCCCCTCCTCACCCTCCCATCCCCCCTCCTCACCTTCCCATCCCCCTCCTCACCTTGCCATCCCCCCTCCTCACCTTCCCATCCCCCTCCTCACCTTCCCATCCTCCTCACCTTCCCATCCCCCTCTCCACCTTGCCACCCCCTCCTCACCTTCCAACACCTCCTTACCCTCCCATCCCCCTCTCACCCCCCTCCTCACCTTCCCATCCCCCCTCCCACCCTTCCCCTCACCTTCCCATCCCCCCTCCCACCCCTCTCCTCACCTTCCTGCCAACGTTTGGAATAATCTTCATTTCCAGTGACTATTTCCATGTGTACACTCATTTGGAGATCCATTTCTTCATGTTTTGCCTTATGGCTAATTTACTTTTATTTTCATTAGTTGTATTCACTATATCTGGTCGGAAGACTTGTGGTGTTTTTGACTATATATTTCATCATTATTTTTTGTTATTTTAGTTTGTTTTTTATGCGCTACATTTTTCTTATCCATTTGTTAGCAGCAGCTTGGCATTGCATGCTATTGCTGAGCCTATCATCTACTAGGACCCCCCAGGTCCTTTTCCATCCCATATTCCCCCAGAGGTTCCCCCCCTAGTGAGTAGATTACAGTCATATTTTTGCCACCCACCCAGTAAACAGTAAAGTATAAAAGAATTACATATCTGAAAAGCAAACATGATAAAACATAGTAACAATAAAACATTGCAGGTATAAAATACAGTAAAACAGAGAAGAACCACAGAGAGAGAACAAAAGAGAGAGAACAGAGAAAGAAGAACGACAACTATTTTTGGCTTTTTTATTTTTTATATATTTTTTATTTATTTACTTTTATTTGTAAATGTAACTATAAGGGTTCCAGGTTCGGGTCTCTCAAAATGCGATGGCATCTTCTTACACCCTGTGAAAGTGTGCCCTAGACTGTGCAGTGCTGTACCCTACGCAGAGGTGGCTCTAGGCTTTGTGAGGCCTTAGGCAAAACTTACACATGAGGCCCCACGGACTGGGACGCTCCGTGATGAGGCTGCTATTCCTCAGGCTGCGGGCATTATCCGATTTGCCCGTCAGCTCCTGGGCCACAGAGTCCCAGTGGGGGTAGGCGGAGCCGCCGGCGTCAACTTCACTGGTTGAGAACAGGTAAATTAGGCGGCCGCGAGGCCCCTGTGAGTGCGAGGCCTTAGGCGACCGACTAATTTGCCTAATTAGAGAGCTGCCTCTGACCCTACGCCAATACTCCACTAGGGTGTGGTAGCATTCAAAACATTCACCGATGCAAAGACCAGGTTGGCCAGGACAGGAGGGACAATAATAGCGGTTGTCACGCCTACATCCGCGTTTTCTACAGACACGACATCTTCTTTAGGGTGATCGTTGAGTAGGGGTACCAGGGAGGACATACAGAAAATTCCTCTCATGCAGCCGGCTCACTGCATTTGCGTTGGGAAGTTGGGCCACAACATCGTCTGGAAACAGAAGGGCTCTGATGATCTCTTCCTGGAATTTAAGGAAGGATTCAGTTCGTCCTGATGCTTTGTAAAGCACACAAGCGTTCAGCAGAGCCAATTGAAATAGGTATACAGACAATTTTTTGTACCAGCATCTGGCCAATTAAGTGTAGCGCTGGTAGATTTGTGATCTACCATCTGATAGGTAAATTTAGTAAATTGCTCGTTAAGGGAAGTTAGATTTGCCTCTGTTCCAGCTTGGCTGACGTTGTGTGTGTTTCCATACTGAGCCAGTGGGTGTCGTTGTTACTATTGGCTAGTCTTGGAAAGGCAACGTGTCAAAGCGTATGGATGCTCTTCTGTCCCGGAAACAACTCGGTGGAGGTGGTCCTCCGAGTGGGATTCTAGGAGAGGGTATTTATGGGACAGACGCCATGTTTTAGGGTCATTTTACAGCCACCTGCTGGCCCTCCTGGCCGACAGGTATGCGTTAGAGTGCTACTTTGTGGTCCTCCGTTCCGGAGGCCCGCGTCGCTGCGGCGCGTGGGTGGGCCCAGAAGCTAGCCTGGGGCCTACCACAGCAGCCGAGGAATGGTCCTGAGCTGTCTATCCTGAGTGAAGAAGCTGGACAACCGGGGAGATCCCAGGGGAGGACCCGTCATGGAAGGATCACGCAGAGTGCTGGTCTGGAGAGGGGCCTGGTGACTCGGTTGGAGGACGTATCCTAAAGTAACTTTACAGCATAGTGTTGCCGGGTTTGGCTTAAAGGTTCAAGCACTGTGTCTGACATTCACCGCAAAACCAATACATCCTGTGGCAGAGGATCGTACGGGTTTATCCCAAGCAAGTCTGTGGCAGAGGCTTTTGTTCGTGCTACGTACTGGCTGCTAGGCAAGTGAGAGAGGCCTATCCAAGGCGAGCAAAGAGTGTGTCCCACGAGGGGAGCGCATTCTACTGCAATATTCAACTCTACTAAAGGACATTTGTCAAGAATCCTACAGAAAGGTATTTGAGCTTCCCTGCAGATTCCCTTCTGCCTCTTTCCTGCTACTTCCTTCGTTAATTGTTCAATAAAGCATTGAAAACGTGCTCAAGTGTTGGTGCTTATATCGTCCGAAGGTAAACTCTACGGAACCCTAGACCCGGTGCCGGTGAAACAGAGGGAAGGAGAGGGAAGGTAACAAGCCTGCTTAAATCAGCAGCTCCACCAAGAGTTAGTGCTACATAAGTACGGCGCCATCAACTGATCGTTGAGGTCCACCCCTCCTATATTAAGGTTGTATTCGTGTTTCTCCACAACACCAGTCTGCCTGAAGGGAGGACAGAACGAAAACATTCCAAATATCCCTCCAGTTCACAGCAAGCAAATTATTACTTCTCAAGCAGACTCTCTCCCCCAGTCTACGTCGGGATTCTACAAGCCATTGGGGGAAGCCCCGGCGATTAGATTGCACGGTGCTACGTGCGCTAATTCCACAATCAAAAAGGGACTAAAAAGTGGCTCACTCATGTAATAATGATCCACATACAAGTGGTACCCCTTTCCGAATAAGGGTGACACCAAGTCCCAAACAATCTTGCCAGCGCTCCCTATGTAGTCTGGGCAGTTCTCCAGCTCCACGTGACTATCTCTTCCCTCGTAAACCATAAAACTATATGTATAGCCTGTTGCCCTGTCACAGAGCTTATACATCTTGACCCCATATCTGACACGTTTGCTGGGAAGATACTGTTTGAAATACAAGTTGCCATAAAACTTAATCAGGGACTCATCAACGTAGACAACTTGATTGGGAGTAAACAAGGCTGCGAACTGTTGGTTGAAGTGGTTTACGAGGGGTCGAATTTTGTGGAGCCAATCATATCCAGGGTCACCCTGAGGACGACAGAGTTAAAGTGGTGTTCCGGCCGAAATTATACTTTTTAAATAAAAATACCCTTATAATACACAAGCTTAATGTATTCTAGTAAAGTTAGTCTGTAAACTAAGGTCTAGTTTGTTAGTTTATAGCAGTAGTTTGCTATTTTATAAATTTACAGCAGGCCCGTGGCCATCTTAAGTGTGGGCATCTGAAGCCAGACTGTATTTCTTCCTGGATCTCATCCTTGCAGATCTCGCACATGCTCAGTGCAGCACAAGCAGTGTAATAGGTTTCAGGTCAGGTTTCCATAGCAACGGCAGTGTCAGAGGAAGTTGCTGCCCCCTTCCCAGAAGGCATTGCAAACAGGATGGGCCGCGGCCAGGGAGGAGGAAGTGAAAAATGAATACAGCAGATATACAGTAGGTGCTGAGAAAAAAAATAAAAAATATCCAATTTGTTTACAGTGCACAGTTTAGTGAGAGATGCTGAAGCGTTGTAAAAGTGGGTGGAACTCAACTTTAATTGTTATAGAAGTGCATGAACCGCAAGATCTGCTCGTATCGTGCCCTGGTCATGGAGGCAGAGAACACGGCATATGGTGAATTGGGTCAGTGGACCAATTTGACCGCAACTCACTTTTTTTACTTATGCCCATGAGGAGGGATAGGCCCAGAAAGGTCTTAAATCGGAAACCGTAATAGGTTCCATTCTCTGGCAAGGGTCAAATGGGGATTAGCAACAATGAATTGACCAGCATACAAATTGCTTTGGTCCACAATAGATCTATAGAGAGCTTCCGTGAAAAACAGCGAATAAAAATCAAGTGACGTAAAATCAACTGTTTCCACCTGAATTCCGGGTTGGCCAGTGAATTTGGGGAAGTACAGGTGCTGCAGAAGTGGTGGGCTCCCAATTAGGATTGGAATATTCTGCAGGAAGGGCACTATGGGCTCGACGGGCCTGTCTTTGTGTTCTTGGTTGCGGGACACTACTTGTGCTAGCCACCGCACCTGCTTGAACTGCACTTATGGGATTATGGGACTCGCCACATCACCACGTGATACTGCAGTGCTGGATGTATGACCAGGATGTACTAGGCCGCTGGTGCTTACCAGTTCACCAGAAGGATGAGCGGCACTAGTACTGGCTCTCTGCTCCATACAAGAGCCCTGCGGTTCTTGCACCTCAACAACAGAAGAACGGGGTCGGGTACGCCTGACCTTAGCAGGGATCACTACTCAGTCGTCAGAGCTATCTGTCAGGGTGCCGCTGCTGTCTACCGGTTGGTAGTCTGAGCCTGAATCTGACAGATGGGTGACTTCCTCATCACTCTCATCTGTCAATGTGTAGACCTCTTCACTAGTGTACCTCTGTTTAGACATTTTGGCCTCTAAATTTACAGATACAACTAGTGCGACTCACAGGCAAAAAGAGCATTGTCAGAGCCTGCGTCAATCGCTACCAAAAACTGTTAGCGTTCGCAGGGATCAGGCCTGACTCTCCGAACGCTGCAGTTATGTGTGTTTTGCTTTGTAAGTGACAGTGATCGATTGATACTGCACTTGGGTGGGCTGGGCTCAGTGGAGGGGCTAAACGCAGGTGCTAGCAGGTATCTGGGCTGATCCCGCTAATGCCGCATTTTTGGGAACACTTAAACTACTGGGGATGCTAGTATAGATCTGATCAGATCAGAGATATTGATCTGTTCAGACACTATATTACTAAGGGAGGTGTATGGTGCGTGCGTGGGTGTTAGCGCTACTGGCACTAATCTGACGCTGCCTGGGATTGACGCAGACCCTGACTGACGCTAAAACCTAACTGATGTCACCCGCTGGGTGATCAGGGGGTTAAACGTTTATTGGGTAATATACAGCGGGTACCCTGACGCTATAAAAAAACTAACTAACCAGCGTCACCTGTAACACTAATACGGTGATCACTGGTGACGGGGTGAAAGGGGTACTTAGGGGACAATCAGGGGGTTAAAACCTTTATTAGTTAATATATGGGGGTACAAACAAGGCCAAGGATAAATCCAAGGAAAAAACAAGCTTAACTTACCACCAGCCTGCAGACAACCAAATAACCTGTATAACAGTATGCGTTAAAAGCACATTTGCAAATGCATGCGTAAGCCACAGAGCCTCGTCAAGGCACCCTGGTATCTGTGGTACCTAACACTAACTTATAAGTGCCCCCACAGTGGAGGCACATGCATTCTGATGGATAGGTGAGAGCAGGTGGACTGAAGGGGAGCCACCCCTTCTTAAAGGTACAGGGGCACACTGAACACCCAGCATATAACAAAATGGCCGCAAAGGTGTCAGTGCATTGCCTGACCAAAAAACACGACAGTGATACAAAAGACACCACTTGCTCCCATCCATAGCTGGCTATCGCAGTAAGAAGCATTGGAAAGCTAACAACAGGTACAAACAAGGCCAAGGATAAATCCAAGGAAAAAGCCAAGCTTAACTTACCACCAGCCCGCAGATAACCAAATAACCTGTCTAACAGTATGCATTAAAAGCAGGGGTTTAGTCTGCACACATTTGCAAAAGCATGCGTAATACACAGAGCCTCGTCAAGGCACCCTGGTATCTGTGGTACCTAACACTAACTCATAAGTGTTTTTTTCACCCTTTATTGGGTAATTTACAGCGGGTAACCTGACGCTATAAAAAAAAACCCCAAAAAACGAACTAACCAGGATCACCCGTGACACTAATACGGTGATCACTGGTGACAGGGGGTGAAAGGGTTAACTAGGGGGCAATCAGGGGGTTAAAACCTTTATTAGGTAATTGTGTAAGGGTGGCTAGATGGTACCAAAGGATACAGCACCTCATCCCCAAAGTAATCAAGTAATTATTGGGTATGTGGACGGGGGATTATGGCGGTGCTAAGGTCAAAAGAGTGTTGTCAGAGAAAAATAATTGAGAGAAGGAATAAAAAGCAAAAAATACAAAATTTATTGATAATCTAACATAGACAAATATACATTGCATACAATTCATGTTATCCTAAAAAGAAGATTATGGGTACATGTACTGTAAGTGACCCTAAGGATGGTAGAGTGGGCCAGGTGGAAATGGCCGTTGAAGGAGGAGGGCTCGATTTCCTACATGTTTCGCCAAGACATTGGCTTCTTCAGGGAACAGGAGCTCATAAGATAGATATATAAAAACAATTCTGTGTGGTAAACATGAAAAACATGGTAAGAGCAATAATGTAACCGGACACTACATAGTATAAACAGTGGAAAGTAAAAACTGTGGCTGGACATTCATGCAACCAAAGGCTCCACATAGAGTACCGGTGATGCAAACATACCTGGGGCGTCAGTGCCCGAGAAGGGAGGGAGGAGAGGGGAAGGGGGAACACAGCCACCCAAGGGGATCCCCGCAGGGGAGCGGGCAGGCCGCGCCGTAAATTATGCCTGCAGGGGGCATACAGTAGACCTGGCAAAGGAATGTAAAAATAACCATAAGTCATAATGCACTTGTAATAATAATAGTAATAGTAATTGTAATAGTAATCTCTAGATTATTATTACAAGTGCATTATGACTTATGGTTATTTTTACATTCCTTTGCCAGGTCTACTGTATGCCCCCTGCAGGCATAATTTACGGCGCGGCCTGCCCGCTCCCTGCGGGGATCCCCTTGGGTGGCTGTGTTCCCCCTTCCCCTCTCCTCCCTCCCTTCTCGGGCACTGACGCCCCAGGTATGTTTGCATCACCGGTACTCTATGTGGAGCCTTTGGTTGCATGAATGTCCAGCCACAGTTTTTACTTTCCACTGTTTATACTATGTAGTGTCCGGTTAAATTATTGCTCTTACCATGTTTTTCATGTTTACCACACAGAATTGTTTTTATATATCTATCTTATATCTTATGAGCTCCTGTTCCCTGAAGAAGCCAATGTCTTGGCGAAACATGTAGGAAATCGAGCCCTCCTCCTTCAACGGCCATTTCCACCTGGCCCACTCTACCATCCTTAGGGTCACTTACAGTACATGTACCCATAATCTTCTTTTTAGGATAACATGAATTGTATGCAATGTATATTTTGTCTATGTTAGATTATCAATAAATTTTGTATTTTTTGCTTTTTATTCCTTCTCTCAATTATTTTTCTCTGACAACACTCTTTTGACCTTAGCACCGCCATAATCCCCCGTCCACATACCCAATAATTACTTTATTAGGTAATATATGGGGGTACCCTGACGCTATAAAAGACTGATGGTGACACTAACCAACTAACTGGCTAACCCGTGACACTAATACGGCGATCAGAATATAGATCTATACACTATATCAGTGACACTGGTGACAGGGGGTGAAAGGGTTAACTGGGGGGGGGGGGCAATCAAGGTTAAATCTTTAGTAGGGGGGTTTAAGAAGCTACCTGGGTCTACTACTAACTGCCCTAATGCTGATTAGAGACACAAATGACACCAGTACAGTGACTCCGGGATTTCGATGACGACGCCCGCCCGTTGTGATGGCAACCCTGAAGTTTACAGGGCTGCTCACCGTAAATACTGAGCATGCGCGGGAAATAGCGGTGAATGCTGGGAGCTCAGCATTCACCAGATCCCGGAAATCCATGCTTGTGGGCTTCATATGCCCACAAGCAAGATGGGAACGGTCACGATCGAGATTTATAAATATATATTTAAAACGAAAACGGACAGCAGCAGCTTAAAACAACTGAAACAGTGAGTGTCACTTTATGATTGTACATGTGTCAGAATGATTAAAAAAAAAAAAAATGGGAATGGTCGCTGGAACCCCGCTTTAAACGCCTAGGCCTCTCATTGTCAAGAGCTTTTATAACTGGGAAATTCGTCTATGCTTCAACAATTTTGTTTGATTGTAACAATTCCTGTGTTGGCGATATTTAATATATATATAAGTGTATCTTTATGCACCTTAAAGCGGAGTTCCACACAAAAATGGAACTTCCGCTTTTCGGAACCCTCCCCCCTCCGGTGTCACATTTGGCACCTTTCAGGGGGGAGGGGGGTGCAGATACCTGTCTAAGACAGGTATTTGCACCCACTTCCGGCATAGACTCCCATGGGAGTCTACGCCTCTTCCCGTCCCCACTGCGCTGTCTGCTGGGAACACACAGCTCCCAGGAGAGAGCGGGGACCACTTGGGACGCGCAGCGCGACTCGCGCATGCGCAGTAGGGAACCGGGAAGTGAAGCCGCAATGCTTCACTTCCTGATTCCCTCACCTAGGATGGCGGCGGCAGCTGCCGAGAACCGAGCGGGTTCTCGGCGTCCCCTGCCGACATCGCTGGACCCTGGGACAGGTAAGTGGCCATGTATTAAAAGTCAGCAGCTGCAGTATTTTGTAGCTGCTGGCTTTTAATATTTTTTTTTTTGGCGGTGTGGGTGAACCCCCCGCTTTAATTTTTGATAAATTGTAACTAATCATAAGTTTGTAGTAATTAATCCCATTTTTGTTGTTGTTTTATTTACTTTCTTTAGTAATCATTTCATACAACACTCTAGAAGCTCACTCGAAGCGAAACATGTAGAGCGGTAGTGTCTGTATATGTATATGAAAAGTACTTAACATACAACAAGGGATTTTTTATGATAATGTTTTTATTGATTATAATCAAATATATTTTTTAAAATTAAAAAATACTATATTCTTTTCTTCGACAGCTTTTAAAGTCCCACAGTTTTCCTTTTTTTCATGCCTGTCACAAGGGATGTTTACATTCGTTCTGACAGAAATAAAAGTGATCAGAATTTTTTTTTTTAAAGGAAAAGTGTAAAAAATAAAAGAAATAAGAAAAAGAAAGTTTAAAGCGCCCCATGCCTCCGTGCTTACAGAGCTGGGGGGGGGGGGGGGGGGGGGCTATGTAATATGCAGGGGGGCTGTGTAATATGCAGGGGGGCTGTGTAATGTAAAGGGGTCCAGAGATGCGGGGCTGTGTAATGTAAAGGGGGCCAGAGGTGTGGGGGCTGTGTAATGTAAAGAGGCCAGAGGTGCGGGGGCTGTGTAATGTTATCTTCATTTATTAGCAGGTGAATGCGGCCCTCCATGCATTCACATACATCGAACCCGGCCCTTAAGTGGAAAAATTTCGCTGACCCCAGCCATAGAGGATAGTGTCAGTAGGGCAGTGGACAATGTCTAAACAGAAAGGAAGGGAAAAGCAATTGGGACTTTGAATGAGGCGGTGACCTGGTGAGGTTGATTGCTTCCATCCCTATCTAAATGAAAAGGGGGGACAAGGGGTTGGGACTTTGACTGAAGCACGTAGGTGTAAAAATTCAAATTTATTGGAAATCAATGTTGTAATACATAATGGTAATCACGAATAAGCGTATAATATCCAATGTAATTCATATAAATAGGATGACATCCAGGGATGTCATCCTTGCTGGGCTCCAGGCCGTCCACACCACCTCAGCTCCTGGTGGTGATGCCTCTAGGCCTAGGGGATCTCTGATCCTAAATACCACACTCCCATCATGCAGTTATACTTTGTAAGTATCTTAGAGAGGGGGTTTTATAGTTTATTTTACATTTTTATTTCTTTTATTTTATATATTTCCTTCCTTGACAGGGTCAGACCATATAGAAATTCTTCTCATCATATTACATTACTTACCCAATGGATACATCCACTAAATGAATAGAGCTATTATATGCCGTGTCTCTATTTATAACATGTTTTACCTGATATCCTTTAGTATGTGTATTATGTGTAAATAACTGTCTGCAATTATGTGGCAAATTGCCTTCATTGTATGTACATCTATTTATATGAATTACATTGGGTATAGTACACTTACTCATGATTACCATCAGGGCAGCCATCAGAAATTTTTGGGCCCCTTACACAGCTTTAGGCCTCCCCCCCCCCCCCCCCAGCCTGACCACCCACATTCCCCAGGGCTTGACTATGGGCCATCCTACTGAATCCTGTATATATGTCAGCCCCCCACACACCTGTATATATGTCAGCCCCCCCACACACCTGTATATATGTCAGCCCCCCACACACCTGTATATATGTCAGCCCCCCACACACCTATATATATGTCAGCCCCCCCACACACCTATATATATGTCAGCCCCCCCACACACCTGTATATATGTCAGCCCCCCACACACCTGTATATATGTCAGCCCCCCCACACACCTGTATATATGTCAGCCCCCCCACACACACCTGTATATATGTCAGCCCCCCCACACACCTGTATATATGTCAGCGCCCTACCTCCCCACACACCTGTATATATGTCAGCGCCCCACACACACCTGTATATATGTCAGCCCCCCCACACACTTGTATATATGCCAGCCCCCTCACACACATGTATATATGTCAGCCCCCCACACACACCTGTATATATGTCAGCCCCCCACACACTTGTATATATGCCAGCCCCCTCACACACATGTATATATGTCAGCCCCCACACACACCTGTATATGTCAGCCACCCACACACACCTGTATATATGTCAGCCCCCCCACACACATGTATATATGTCAGCCCCCCCCACACCTGTATATATGTCAGCCCCCCCACACCTGTATATATGCCAGCCCCCCCGCACACCTGTATATATGTCAGCCCCCCCACACACACACCTGTAGATATGTTAACACCCCCCCACACACACCTGTATATATGTCAGCCCCCCACACACACCTGTATATATGTCAGCCCCCACACACCTGTATATATGTCAGCCCCCCCACACACCTGTATATGTGCCAGCCCCCCCCGCACACCTGTATGTAGCGCTGGTAGATTTTTAATCTACCGTTGATAGGTAAATCTTGTGGGTTACTTGTTAGAGGAAGTTAGATTTGCCTCTGTTCCAGCTTGGCTGTGTTGCGTGTAGTTCCACACTGTGCCGGTGGGTGTCGTTGTCGCCATGGGCTGGTGTTGGAAAGGCAACACGTTAAAGTGTATAAGTGCTCCTCTGTCCCGGAGATAACTTGGTGGAGGTGGTCCTCCGAGTTGCATTCTGGGAGAGGGTATTTATGGGACAGACGCCATATTTTAGGGTTTGTTTTCAGCCACCTGCTGGCCCTCCTGGCCAACAGGTATGCGTTAAGAGTACCACCCTGTGGTCCTCTGTGCCGGAGGCCCGCGTCGCTGCGGCATGTGGGTGGGCCCAGAGGCCTGTCTGGGGCCTACCACAGCAGCAGAGGAATGGTCCTATCCTGAGTGAAGAAGCTGGACAACCAGGGAGATCCCAGGGGAGGACCCGTCCTGGAAGGATCATGCAGAGTGCTGGTCTGGAGAGGGGCCTGGTGACTCGGTTGGAGGACGTATCCTGAAGTAATCTTACTGCATAGTACTGCTGGGTTGGCTTAAAGACTCAAGTACTGTGTTTGACATTCATCACAAACCAATATATCCTGTGGCAGAGGATTGTACGGGTTTTATTCCAAAACAAGTCTGTGGCAGAGACTTTTGTTCGTGCTACGTACTGGCTGCTAGGCAAGTGAGAGAGGCCTATCCATGCGGGCAAAGATTAATCCCACAAGGGGAGTGCATTCAACTACAAGTGTTCAATTCCAAAGAATGTTCTAAAGAATACTAAGGAAAGGTATTTGAGCTTCCCTGCAACTTTCCTTCTGCCTCTTTCCTGCTACTTCTTTTATTATTGGTTCATGAAAGCTTTGGAAAATACTCAAGTGTTTGGTGCTTATATCGTCCAGAGGTAAACGCAACGGAACCCCTAGACCCGGTGCCGGTGAAACAGAGGTATCGAGAGTGAAGGTAACAGCCCGCTTAAACCAGCAGCTCCACCGAGAGTTATTGCTACATGTATATATGCCAGCCCCCCACACACCTGTATATATGTCAGCCCCCCACACACACACCTGTATATATGTCAGCCCCCCCCCACACACACACACCTGTATATATGTCAGCCCCCCCCACACACACACACACACCTGTATATATGTCAGCCCCCCCCACACACACACCTGTATATATGTCAGCCCCCCCCCCACACACACCTGTATATATGTCAGCCCCCCATACACCTGTATATATGTCAGCCCCCCCCACACACAACTGTATATATCTCAGCCCCCCCACACCTGTATATATGTCAGCCCCCGCATACACCTGTATATATGTAAGCCCCCCCACACACACCTGTATATATGTCAGCCCCCCCCCACACACACACCTGTATATATGTCAGCCCCCCCACACACACACCTGTATATATGTCAGCCCCCCACACACACACACCTGTATATATGTCAGCCCCCATACACCCTGTATATATGTCAGCCCCCCCCCACACACACACCTGTATATATGTCAGCCCCCCCCCACACACACCTGTATATATGTCAGCCCCCCATACACCTGTATATATGTCAGCCCCCCCCCCACACACCTGTATATATGTCAGCCTCCCATACATCTGTATATATGTCAGCCCCCCCACACACCTGTATATATGTCAGCCCCCCCCACACACACACACACACACCTGTATATATGTCAGCCCCACACACACACACACCTGTATATATGTCAGCCCCCCCAAACACACACCTGTATATGTGTCAGCCCCCCATACACACCTGTATATATGTCAGCCCCCCCCCCCCCACACACAC
The DNA here is from genome assembly GCA_037952835.1 of Lithobates septentrionalis. Taxonomy (NCBI): domain Eukaryota; kingdom Metazoa; phylum Chordata; class Amphibia; order Anura; family Ranidae; genus Lithobates; species Lithobates septentrionalis. Next base: position 26,072 of record JBBDGP010000452.1, read on the forward strand.
ACACACACCTGTATATATGTCAGCCCCACACATACACAAACCTGTAAACACACAAGGCTCTGGCCCCTCCCTGTACACAAACAGCCCCCCTCCCTTTCCCTCACAGCCCCTACTTGTAAAGAAGGTCTTCCTACCTAGTCCCAGCCCGTTTTCACAAAGCTGACATGTTGCTGAGAAGCGCAGTACAAATCATATGAGGGGTGCACATACACATAGTAGCCAGAGGTGGCAGTAAAGAGCTCGATGTCTGAGTCAATGACAGCAGAATAGCAGAAACTGTGAGATCGTTTCTGTAATGCACAACACGGCTCCCCTCCACCTGTCCTGCCTTCTTCTGGCCCGTGCCGGCCCCTCGGGCCCCAGGGCCCCTTACAGTTGTGACGCTGTACCCCCCTGTTGGCAGCCCTGATTATCATTATGTATTACAACATTGATTTCCAATCAATTTGAATTTTTACACCTACGTGCTTCATTCAAAGTCCCAACCCCTTGTCCCCCATTTTTCAATGTCTAAACAGACCCCTGATGTCCCACATTTGAGACAGAGAAAGGGACAGAGGACAGATTCCCCATTTCCTCTCTCTGCAGCCTCAGCTGCCTTGGACAGTAAATGATTGGGAAGTGCTCTGTGCTGAGCAGCTGCCTGTTCTTTCACAAACTGAAGCAAAGTAAACACAGTTTACTAGAGACCAGAGACCCCTTCCAAACCAGGAGAACTATACACTGGAGGGCACCGACTAAAGGGGGTAACCTGTCATGGAGGACAGATTAAAGAGGGGGTCTATGTACTAGTCGACACTGAATTACAAGGGATGCCTACACTGGAGAACAAAGATACCATAATGGAGGAAGTAGAGACCCCCCACAAATGAGAACACACATTAAAAAGAGAACCCCAAAATGGAGTAATGAAAGATGCCTCCTCCTCATCACTGCAAATATATGGAGTAACTTTGGACCCTCCCTACAAAATTCAATTACTAATGAGAATCTAGTATTTAGGGGCCCCCATAATGGAGTAATCAGAGACCCCCATCCAGAACTGCAAGGAGTAATCTGAGACCCCAACTGGAAATCCAGGAAACCCTTCCACACACACCCACACACTTCCAGGTGTACAGGGGAAATATTTAGGGCTGGTTCCCACCAGACGTGCATGAAAACTGATGGGAAAACCATGCAAATTTGTGCAGAGACATTCGTTTACATCAGTTTCACGTCGGTTTATATCAGTTTTCATGCGTGTTTCAGTGAGGTTTTTCTTTTTTTGCAGGTTGACCTGAGTTTTCATTCACATCAGATATGTGCTCTATTCACACCAATGTTGAAAACTGCATACATGTAGCAGATTTCTGCGCAGAAAAAAAAATCTGCACTCTGTAGTGTGAACAGGGCACATAGAGAACCAATTTTTTCTTAAAGTGGTGTTCCAGCTGAAATTATACTTTTTAAATAAAAAATACCCCTATAATACACAAGCTTAATGTATTCTAGTAAAGTTAGCCTGTAAACTAAGGTCTGTTTTGTTAGTTTATAGCAGTAGTTTGTTATTTTATAAACTTACAGAAGGCCGTTGCCATCTTAAGTGTGGGCATCTGAAGCCAGACAGTATTTCTTCCTGGATCTCATCCTTGCAGATCTCGCACATGCTCAGTGCAGCACAAGCAGTGTAATAGGTTTCAGGTCAGGTTTCCATAGCAACGGCAGTTTCAAAGGAAGTTGCCGCCCCTTCCCAGAAGGTATTGCAAACAGGAAATGATGCAATGGGCCGGGGCCGGGGAGGAGGAAGTGAAAAATGAATACAGCAGATATACAGTAGGTGTTGAGAAAAAAAATAAAAAAATATCCAATTGTTTACAGTGCACAGTTTAGTGAGGGATGCTGAAGAGTTGTAAAAGTGGGTGGAACTCCACTTTAAGGCTGGGCTCACACCTATGCGAATTGGAAGCCGGTTTCTCCGCATCCAATTGGAGATTGTGACTGGCTCTCTATGGATCTCCACAGCAGGTCCGGTGCGTTTCGCAGGAAAAACTTGTGCCTTTTTTGGTCCGTTTCAGGTCCGAATTCAGCCTAAAATTCTGGCTGAAAACGGACCTGAAACAGTGCACCAGCGTGCACCAGACCCCTGATGTGTGACGGATGCGGCTCATATGTGAACCAAGCCTTAAGCCCTTGCAGAACGTCTTTGCACCATGGTATGAATAAAGCCTTAGAGATCCCCTGGGGGGGGGGGGGGGTGAGCAAAGGGACCCCTTCCTCCCATTCAGGAATACTGACCACCCTCAAGGGTCCCTTAATAAGAGTAGTGCATGGGGGTGAATAGAAATGACCCCTTCTCATCCATCCAGAAATACAGACAGACACAGTGGGTCCCCATCCAGGAATTCAGGAACCCCCTCCCTTCCAGTTAAAGGAGACCCCTGGATAGCAGGACTGCAGGAAAGTGATAAACAGAAAAACAGGAATTCCTCTACAGATAAAAAAGACCCCCAGCTAGGAAGACTGCAAGGGGGGGGGTGATAATAAGGGACTCTTATTCAGGAATATAGAAGTTCCCCTCTCTCCCTCCTCCAGATAAAGAAGACCTCCAGCTAGGACTGCGGGGAGCGATAAGAAGGGACCCCCTCACGAACTTTCTTCTCTCCTCCCTCCAATTAAAGAAGACCTCCATATAGGAGGACTGCAGGGGGGGGCTATAAGAGGTGACCCCTATCCAGGAATAGAAGAATTCCCTTCACTCTCCCCTCCAGTTAAAGAAGACTGCAGGGGGTGATAATAGGGGGACCCCCATTCAGAAACTGCCCTCCCCCCTCCAGTCAAAGGCGACCCCTAGCTAGGAGAACTGCAGGGGGTGATAAGATGGGATCCCCCTCAGGAACTCCTCTCCCTCCAATTAAAGAAGACCCCCAGCTAGGAGGACTGCATGGGTCGATAAGAGGGGACCCCCCTCAGGAACTTCTCTCCCTCCCACCTCCAGTTAAAGAAGACCCCCAGCTAGGAGGACTGTAGGGGGGTGAAAGAGGCGACCTCTCCCCCCCCCCCAGTTAAAGAAGATCCCCAGCTAGGACTGCAGGGGGGTGATAAGAGGGGACCAAAACACAGACAACCCTGCCCACAGCCCCCCAGTAGGAAGACCAAGAGGACTAAAGGCAGCTGCCATGCCCCCCCCCACAAAGTGAATGGTGTGTAGTGGGTGAACAGGCAGCTGCCATGCCCTTGCTCCCCCCCAACCTGCTGGAGAAGGTCAGTGGTGTGTACGGTGAGTGAACACATCTACAGCCATACATACACAGCAGCCCTGGTTACAGTGTGGAGGGAGACTGCCAGTGACTCCCAGTACTGGAGGAGAAAGAAATCCCGCAATGTCCAGGCAATGTTGTGATGGATGTCTGGGTCCCTTGCTGCTGCTCCTGCTGCTTACTCTAAACAGAACAGCCAATCCAGGCTTTGTTTACACAGGGCGAGTGGCTGGAGGAGCCAGAGGGGAGGCGGGGAAGGTGTTAATCTTGTTTCTGTTCAGTAAGTGCAAGTGTGTCTCCATGCCCGTTCTGCCCCCCCACTTGTCCTGGCCCTGCCTGGTGGCACCCCTCTCAAACAGGTTCTGTGGCTGATTAAGGTGGTAATTAAACTCACTTGGTGCCTTATCTGCATTTAAGTAGCCTCAGAACCTGTGTAATTCAAAGGTGTTCGGGTTTAAAGGGATGAGGTGGCAACTCTAGTCGAGGGTCAAGCCAAAAGTCAGTAATGTGTGGTTATCAAGGTACAGACGGCAGCAGGAGCGCAAAGAACAAGATATTGGCTGTAGAAGGGCACAATAATCTGGCAAACAGGAAATGCACAGACGTGGCTTAAAGGGGTTGTAAAATAAGTGTTTTTTCACCTTAATGGATCCTATCCATTAAGGTGAAAAAACACCTGGCCCCCTAGCCCCTCGTTTTACTTACCTGAACTCCTTCATTCAGTTGGCGGGGACGCGCTGGCTTCTTCTCCACGGGCTCCCGGCTCTTGATTGGATAGATTGATAGCAGCGCAGCCATTGGCTCCCGCTGCTGTCAATCAAATCCAATGACGCGGGCACCGGGGGGGGGGGGGGCAGAGTCCGGCATTCTGTGTCTATAGATGCAAAGGCTAGACTCAGGAGGCATGTTGAGCACATTGAATATTTTATTTTTATTGTTATTTTTTGTGATTGAAAAATGATAAAAAAAAAAACCTTGTCATTTAGTATATATATATATATTTGACACAAACTTGTCACTAAATGATATATTGCTGAAACATGCCATGGGCATATGTGGAATTACACCCCAAAATACATTATTCTGCTTTTCCTGTGCACGGGGATACCACATGTGTGAGACTTTTTGGGAGCCTAGCCGCATACAGGACCCCGAAAACTAATCACCGCCTTCAGGCTTTCTAAGGTGTAAATTTTTGATTTCACTCTTCACTACCTATCACAGTTTTGAAGGCCATAAAATGCCCAGATAGCCCAACCCTCCCAAATGACCCCATTTTGGATAGAAGACACTTCAAGCTATTTGCTGAGAGGTATGTTGAGTCCATGGAATATTTTATATTTTGCCACAAGTTTCGGGAAAAATACATTGTTTTTTACACAAAGTTGTCACTAAATGATATATTGTTCAAATATGGCATGGTTATATGTGGAATTACACCCTAAAATACATTCTGCTGCTTCTCCTGAGTACGGGGATACACATGTGTGGGACTTTTTGGGAGCCTAGCCGCGACCCCAAAAACCAATCACCGCCTTCAGGCTTTCTAAAGGCGTAAAATTTATTTTTTTTCCTTTTTTAAATTTTCAAAACTTTGTGACAAAAAGTGAGATCTGCAAAATACTCAACATGCCTCTTAGCAAATACCTTAGGGTGTCTACTTTCCAAAATGGGGTCATTGGGGAGGGGGGGGTTGTGCTATCTGGGGATTTCATGGCATCTGAAACTGTGAGCAGTGAGGAGTGAAATCAAAAATGTACGCCCTTAGAAAGCCCGAAGGCGGTGATTGGTTTTGGGGTCCTGTATGCGCTGTATGCGGTTAGACTGACAAAAAGTCCAACACATGTGGTATCCCCGTACTCAGTCAATCAAATCCAATGACGCGGGCACCGGGGGGGGGGGGGGGCAGAGTCCGGCATTCTGTGTCTATAGATGCAAAGGCTAGACTCAGGAGGCATGTTGAGCACATTGAATATTTTATTTTTATTGTTATTTTTTGTGATTGAAAAATGATAAAAAAAAAAAACCTTGTCATTTAGTATATATATATATATATTTGACACAAACTTGTCACTAAATGATATATTGCTGAAACATGCCATGGGCATATGTGGAATTACACCCCAAAATACATTATTCTGCTTTTCCTGTGCACGGGGATACCTCATGTGTGAGACTTTTTGGGAGCCTAGCCGCATACAGGACCCCGAAAACTAATCACCGCCTTCAGGCTTTCTAAGGGTGTAAATTTTTGATTTCACTACCTATCACAGTTTTGAAGGCCATAAAATGCCCAGATAGCCCAACCCTCCCAAATGACCCCATTTTGGATAGAAGACACTTCAAGCTATTTGCTGAGAGGTATGTTGAGTCCATGGAATATTTTATATTTTGCCACAAGTTTCGGGAAAAATACATTGTTTTTTACACAAAGTTGTCACTAAATGATATATTGTTCAAATATGGCATGGTTATATGTGGAATTACACCCTAAAATACATTCTGCTGCTTCTCCTGAGTACGGGGATACCACATGTGTTGGACTTTTTGTCAGTCTAACCGCATACAGCGCATACAGGACCCCAAAAACCAATCACCGCCTTCGGGCTTTCTAAGGGCGTACATTTTTGATTTCACTCCTCACTGCTCACAGTTTCAGATGCCATGAAATCCCCAGATAGCACAACCCCCCCCTCCCCAATGACCCCATTTTGGAAAGTAGACACCCTAAGGTATTTGCTAAGAGGCATGTTGAGTATTTTGCAGATCTCACTTTTTGTCACAAAGTTTTGAAAATTTAAAAAAGGAAAAAAAATAAATTTTACGCCTTTAGAAAGCCTGAAGGCGGTGATTGGTTTTTGGGGTCGCGGCTAGGCTCCCAAAAAGTCCCACACATGTGGTATCCCTGTACTCAGGAGAAGCAGCAGAATGTATTTTGGGGTGTAATTCCACATATAACCATGCCATGTTTGAACAATATATCATTTAGTGACAACTTTGTGTAAAAAAAAAGAAATTTAATTTTCCCGAAACTTGTGGCAAAATATCAAATATTCCATGGACACAACAATGCCTCTCAGCAAAAAGCTTGAAATTTCTTCTTTCCAAAATGGGGTAATTTCGGGGGGTTTTGTGCTATCTTGACATTTCAGTGCCTCTGAAACTGTGATAGATAGTGAGGAAGTGAAATCACCATTTTACGCCCTTAGAAAGCCTGAAGGCGGTGCTTTTTTTGCAAGAAAATAACTTTGAACACCCAAACATTATATATTTTTTTTAAGCAAAGGCCCTACAGATTAAAATGGTGGGTGTTGAATTTTTTTTTTTTTCACACAGTATTTGCGCAGAAATTTTTCAAACGCAATTTTTTGGGATTTTTTTTTTTTATTTTAATGCACTAAAACACACTAAAACACAATATATTGCCCAAATGTTTGATGAGATAAAAAAGATGATCCTATGTTGAGTACATGGATACCAAACATGACATCCTTTAAAATTGCGCACAAACGTGCAGGGACGACAAACTAAAAGCCTTTACAGGTTACCATTTTAGATTTACAGAGGAGGTCTACTGCTAAAATTACTGTCCTCAATCTGACCTTCGCGGTGATACCTCACATACATGGTGCAATTTCTGTTTATATATGACACCAGACCAACGCTTGCGTTCGCCTTTGCACGTGAGCACAGGGGGACAGGGATGCTTTTTTTTTTAATTATTTATTTTGCTTTTTTTATTATATTTTTAACTGTTCCTTTCATTTTTTAATTTTTTTTTATCATTTTTATTGTTATCTCAGGGAATGTAAATATCCCCTATGATAGCAATAGGTAGTGACAGGTACTCTTTTTTGAAAAAAATGGGGTCTCTTACACCCTAGATCTCTCCTCTGCCTTCAAAGCATCTGACCACACCAAGATTGGTGTGATAAAATGCTTTGCCTGTTTCCCAATGGCGCTGTTTAGATCCGGCGAAACCTAAGTCATGGAATGCTCGTAGCTTCCGGTTTCTTAGGCCATAGCGATGATTGGAGCCGTTCTGGTCTCTGATCAGCTCTATGCTCAGCTGGCAGAACCACCGGCTGCATTCTCGGGTTCCCTGTTGGGACAGGAGAGTCCGAGAAAACCATGGAAGACTGCTTGAAAAAGCAGTCTAGAGGCTAATTAGCCGCTAGGATTGCTTTTACATGAAAGCCAACCGCTGGCTTCAAAGAATGATACCAAGATGATACCTTGATACCTAAACCTGCAGGCATTATCCTGGTATAACCACTGAAAGTCCAGCAACATACCAGTACATTGCTGGTCCTTGTTGGGCATACATTGTAATGTTCTTTTTTTCATGCAGCCTGTGGGCTAAACAAAAAAGAGAGATTAATCGGTGGGTATGCCCACCATTAGAATACCGCCCTTCATCCACCCACTTCTAATGATGGGCATACATGCACCACTTTTTTTTTTAACTGTGGAGGTGAAATCACCTCCTACAGCACTGGAGTCACTGATTTACGTATCGCGGGAAACATTTTTTAACGCAATGTGTGCCTAAAAAATATATGCCGAAGCATGGGGGCAATCTGCCCCTAATGTTAGGAGCAAATCGCTCCTCCACCCCTGCTGCCCCCATGTTTCGTCATATATGCTCTTTTTTTAACTGTGGTGGTGAAATCACCTCCGACAGCGCTGGAGTCACGGCTTTATGTATCGTGGGAGCAAACGCTGTTGCTGTCAAGATAAATAAATCCGCTGTGCAGCTGAATGGCGTACCTGCTAAGCAAATGATGGTTAACAATAAAACAAAGTAACATTACAGTATAACAGTAAGACTTACCATACCTGCAAAGCAAATACAAAAGAAACATAGTAAAAAATAAAACATTTAAATGCAACCTGTGCCTAAAATATATATATATGCCGAAGCATGGGGGCATCCTCCCGCAAAAGGCAGGAGCAAATCGCTCCTCCACCCACTGCGGCCCCCACGCTTCGGCATATATGCTGAAGTATGTAACTGTGGTGGTGAAATCACCTCCGACAGCGCTGGAGTCACAGCTTTATGTATCGTGGGAGCAAACGCTGTTGCTGTCAAGATAAATAAATCCGCTCTGCAGCTGAATGGCGTACCTGAAAACAAAAAAATGGTTACCAAACATGATAAAAACATAACAACAATAAAACATTGCAGAATGGAATACAGTAAAAAAGAGCAGAACAATAGAGAGAGAATAGAGAGAGAGAAAGAGAGAACAATAAAACGACAACTATTTTTGGTTTTTATTATTTTATATTTTTTTGTGTTTTTTTTTTTTTTACTTTTTTTTTTTTTTTTTTTACACTTTGTTTTGCAACTTTAACTTTTGTAACTGGTACCAGGTTTGGGTTTCTCAAAATGCGATGGTATCTTGGGAGACCCTGTGAAAGTGTGTCCTAGTCTGTACAGTGCTGTACCATACGCTAATACTAGCGTATGGTAGCGTTCAAAACATTCACCAATGCAAAGACCAGGATTGGCAGGACAGGAGGGACAATAATACCGGGTGTCATGCCTAAATCCGCGCTTTCTGCAGACACGACATCTTTTTTGGGGGGCTCGTTGGGTAGGGGTACTCGAGAGGACATAACGAAAATGCCTCTTATGCAGCCGGCTTACTGCATTTGGTTGGGAAAGGTGAGATGGAGCACCGTCTGGAAACAGAAGGGCTCTGACGATCTCTTCCTGGAATTTAAGGAAGGATCCAGTCCGTCCTGAAGCTCTGTATAGCACATAAGCGTTCAGCAAAGCCAATTGAAATAAATAAACAGACACTTTTTTATACCAGCGTCTGGCCTTACGGGCAACTAGGTACGGCGCCAACAACTGGTCGTTGAGGTCCACCCCTCCCATATTTTGGTTATATTCGTGGACACAGAGAGGTTTCTCCACAACACCAGTCGCCGTAGTAATTTGGACCGTCGTGTCTGCATGAAGGGAGGTAAGAACGAAAACATTCTTATTATTCCTCCACTTCATAGCGAGCAAATTATTACACTGCAAGCAGGCTCTCTCCCCCAGCCTAAGATGGGAATCTACAAGCCGCTGGGGAAAGCCCCGGCGACTGGTCGCATGGTGCCACATGCTCCAATCTGATGATCACAAAGGTGACTAAAAAGTGGCACGCTCGTGTAATAATTGTCCACGTACAAGTGGTACCCCTTTCCAAATAAGGGTGACACCAAGACCCACACAATCTTGCCAGTAATTCCTATGTTGTCGGCTCTACGTGACTATCTTTGCCCTCGTAAACCACAAAACTACATGTATAGCCTGTGGCCCTGTCACAGAGATTATACATCTTGACCCCGTATCTGGCACGCTTGCTGGGAAGGTACTGTGTGAATGACAAGCGGCCAGAAAACCTAATCAGGGACTCGTCAACTCAGACAACTTGATGGGGAGTAAACAAGTCTGCAAAACGTTGGTTGAAGTGGTTTACGAGGGGCCGAATTTTGTAGAGCCGATCGTATTCAGGGTCTCCACGAGGACGACAGAGTTCATTGTCGTTGAAGTGCATGAACCGCAAAATCTGCTCGTATCGTGCCCTGGCCATGGAGGCAGAGAACACGGGCATATGGTAAATTGGGTCAGTGGACCAATATGACCGCAACTCACTCTTTTTATTTATGCCCATGTTGAGGGAAAGGCCCAGAAAGAGAGCTTAAATTCGGAGACCGTAATTGGTTTCCAATCTCTGGCAAGGGAGGACTGGGGAATAGTGGCGATGTGTTGACCAGCGTACAAATTGCTTTGGTCCACAATAGATCTATAGAGATCTTCGGTGAAAAACAGCGAATAAAAATCCAGTGACGTAAAATCAACTGTTTCCACCTGAATGCCGGGTTGGTCAGTGAATGGGGGAAGTACAGGTGCTGCAGAAGTGGTGGGTTCCCAATTCGGATTGGCGAATGCAGCAGGAAGGGCACTATGGGCACGACGGGCCTGTGTTCGTCTTCTTGGTGGCAGCGGGACACTACTTGTGCTTGCCACCTCGCCAGCTTGAACTGCACTTATGGGACTCGCCACGTCACCAAGTGTTACTGCAGTGCTGGATATACGACCAGGGTGTACTAGGCCGCTGGTGCTTGCCAGTTCACCAGAAGGAATAGCGGCGCTAGTACTTCTCTGCTCCATAGGAGGGACCTGCGGTTCTTACACTTCAAGGACAGAAGAAGAAGATTGGGATCTGGTACGCCTGACCTTGGCAGGGACCACAACTCCGTCGTCAGAGCTATCTGTCATGGAGCCGCTGTTGTCTACAGGATCGTATTGTGAGCCTGAATCTGACAGATGAGTGACTTCCTCTTCACTATCTGTCATGCTCAGAAACGTGTAGGCCTCTTCACTAGTGTACCTTCGATTTGCCATTTTGGGCTCTAAATTTAGGGGTACACTAGTGAGACTCACAGGCAAAAAAGCTCCTGACTGTCAGCGACTGTATCAAAACGCTACCAAAAAACTGTTAGCGATCGCAGGGATCAGGCCTGACTCTGCGAAAGATGCAGTTATGTGTGCTTAGTGTTTTGTAAGTGTCAGTGATCGATTAATACTGCACTTGGGTGGACTGGGCAGGGCTGGGCCGAGGGGAAAAATGCAGGTGCTAGCAGGTATCTGGGCTGATCCTGCTAACACTGCGTTTTTGGGAACCCTAAACTGCTGGGGACGCTAGTATAGGTCTGATCGGATCAGATATCGATCCGTTCAGATACTATAGCACTAAGGGAGGTGTATGCTGCGTGCGTGGGTGTTAGCGGTACTGGCGCTAACCTGACGCTGCCTGGGGCGACGCAGACCTTATCTGACCCTAAAAACGTAACTTATATCACCGCCGGGCGATTAGGGGGTTAAACCTTTATAAGGTAATAAACGGCAGGTGCCCTGAAACTATAATAACTATAATAACTATAAAAAACAAACTAACTAACCAGCGTCACCCGTAACAGTTATACGGTGATCACTGGTGAAAGGGTTAACTAGGGGACAATCAGGGGGTTAAAACCTTTATTAGGTAGTATATGGGGGTCCCTGTCGCTATAAAACGCTGACGGCGAACCTATATACTTACCTCCCTAACTAGCGTCACCTGTTACACTAAATACAGCGATCAGAAAAACGATTCTTTATTTACACTAGCGACGGCGGGTGATCAAGGGGTTAAAACTTTATTAGAGGGGTTAGGGGGGTACCCTAGACCTAAAGGGGGGTACCCTAGACCTAAAGGGGGCTAACCCTAACTGCCCTACCACTTATAACTGTCACAAACTGACACCAATGCAAAAAAAAACTGCTATCGGTGTCACTGTGACAGGGGGTACAGGGGGGTGATCAGGGGGTGATGGGGGGTGAAAAGTGTGCCTAGTGTGTTCTACTGAAAGTGTAGTGTTGGTGCAGACTTACTTGATGTCTTCTCTCCTCGGCGCCGGAACGAAAAGACCGGCTCGAGGAGAGATGACATCACTTCCTCTGCCGCTGTTTACATTACAGCAGCAGAGGAAGAATTTCATTAGTGGGGAGCGATCGCGAGGGGGTGGCCACGAATGAGTGGCCTCCCCCTCAGCCTGTATCGCTTCCCCAACGATGCCGACCGCCTCGGGCACCGGGGGGGTGCGATGCGCCCCCAGCCCGCGGGAGGCAGCTCACGTACCAGGTACGTGATTTTGCCTGCCCGTGTCATTCTGTCGCAGTATATCTGCGTTAGGCGGTCGGCAACTGGTTAATGCAATCTGTGCCTAAAAAATATATGCCAAAGCATGGGGGCAATCCGCCCCTAATGTTAGCAGCAAATCGCTTATCCACCCCTGCCCCCATGCTTCGGCATATATGCTCTTTTTTTAACTGTGGTGGTGAAATCACCTCCGACAGTGCTGGAGTCACGGCTTTACGTATCGTGGGAGCAAACGCTGTTGCTGTCAAGATAAATAAATCAGTGCTGCAGCTGAATGGTGTACCGGCTAAGCAAATGATGGTTAACAATAAAACAAGGTAACATTACAGTATAACAGTAAGAATTACCATACCTGCAAAATAAATACAATAAAACATTTTTTAACGCAATCTGTGCCTAAAAAATATATGCCGAAGCATGGGGGCAATCCGCCCCTAATGTTAGGAGCAGATCGCTCCTCCCCCCCTGACCCCATGCTTTGGCATATACGCTCTTTTTTTCAGATGGACCTGATTGTAAAGCCCATGTGAAAGGGCCCTTAAAGCTGCACTGATGTGCGCTGATGAGGCTGCAGTGATGGGAACTGATGAGACTGCTGGGAAGGGAACTGATGAGGCTGCAGTGATGGGCACTGCTGAGGCTGCGCTGAGGGAAACTGATGAGGCGGCACTTATGGGTATTGATGACGCTGCACTGATGGGCATCAATGAGGCTCCATTGACAAGGCAGCGCTGATGGGCACTGATGAGGTTGCACTGATGTGTGCTGATGAGGTTGTAGTAATTGGCACTGATGAGGCTGCACTGATGTAAGCTGATGAGGTTGTAGTGATGAGCACTGGGGAGGCTGCACACTTATGAGGTTGCACGGATAGGCACTGATGAAGCTGCACTGATGAGCATTGATGAGGCTGCATTGACGAGGCAGCGCTGATGGGCACTGATTAGATTGCACTGATGTGGTTGCACTGATGAGGTTGTAGTGATGGGCACTGATGAGGCTGCCTATCAGTGCCAACTCAGCAGAACTCTGAGCTATGAGTGTCTCTCTCTCATACAGCCCAGAGCCTGCACTGACAGTTCCCCCCCCCCCGTCTCCCTCGCATGGATGGGAGAGGCAAGAGCCCGATCTGCTCCTTCTCCTCCCAACCCTCTCCTCCTGTGTGCACCATGGGAAGCGTGAAATCCAGCAGCTAAATTATCAAATTCAGCTGCTTAGCTTCACACTTCCCACGGTGCACACAGAAGGAGAGGGTCGGGAGGAGAAGGAGCAGATCGTCTCTCTCCTCTCCCATCAGTGTGAGGGAGGAGGAACTGTCAGTGCAGGCTCTAGGCTTTATGAGACAGTCGCTCTCAGCTCAGAGCCTGCTGGGGCCGCCTGACAGTGGTGAAACGCCAGGGCCCGGTCGCAAGTGTGACCTTTGCGACCCTGGTAGTTCCGCCACTGGGCACTGAAAAGATGCACTGATGTTGCTACACTGATGTACACTAAATGAGGCGGCAGTGATGGGCACTGATGTGCACTGATGAGGTTGCACTGATGTGTGCAGATGAGGTTGTAGTAATGGGCACTGATGAGGCTGCACTGAATAATAAAAATTTTCCTTCGCGCTGGTAGATGTGGGAAAAAAATAAATAATAACTAAATGGTGTAAAATAATAAATGTAAATATTGCAGCAAAATAAGAGTGCTCACACAACCACTTAATAGAGTAAATATTAGAATAAATTTCGCGCAATATTATCAATGGTGATGTGAAAAATATTGGGATAGGGACAAAAATATTATATAGTGGTGGCTGTAATAGTAGTTGCTAGGATCAACGATCTCTGTGTTAAAACATAAGTCAGTTACCGCTATTTGACAATAAAGTGATGGTGCTGTAATAAAGTGAAAATGTGCAAGTGTCTAAATTGCCAAAAAAAGATGATTATAAAGTGCAAGCAAGCTAGGATGCCATAAATGAATTATCGTGAATAAATACTGGTGAATAAAAATCCTTATAAAAAATCCTTATAAAAACTGAATAATTAATTTAAAGTGCAACCCATCAAAAGGATGAATACATTATACACAGACAAGTGCCAACAGTGAACTATAAAATAGTGCAATCACAATTCATTTAAATGTGCCTTTAAAAATAAGGTGACAGCATTGCAGGATTAAAAATGAAAAGTTCATAAATTCTTAGATAGGTGGCGCTGTTGGAGAGGTAAAAATAATCCTTCTATTCAGATCTGTGTATGTCTTGTGTGCTGGATAAATTATTCCTATAGTGGTGCCTTCTAGTACAGTCTCACAGAACTCTCACCTTAAGATAGTAAAAGTCAAGCTGTGGTAATTAAATCCTTGAAGTGTGGAAGCACTATCTGAAAGCCTCTCCTTCTTGGTGCTTAACTCTCCATATTTTCTCCTTGCTCCCGCTCTGGTGCAGCTCAAAACAGGGGGGGATAAAAATAGGGGAGGGAGAGAGAAGACAGGCTCCACTAGTGTATTATTGTTTTAAAACAAAGGGGGGTGTTTATTAGGTTCATGCTCTTACATATATTAGCATAAAAACAGGCAGAGTAAAAACGGATGAGAAGTCTGGCATTCTCAGCGCCCTCTCACTTGTGTTGTCAGCTGTGTGCCGCTCCAGCCAATCCCTACGCGTTACGACACGTCACGTGTCTTCATCTGGGGAACCGGATTGGCTGTTCTATATAACCTTATATATAGTGAAACCGGAAGTGCTGAAACCGCCATTTTGCTTGTGGGTGTACTCTATTAAGTGGTTGTGTGAGCACTCTTATTTTGCTGCAATATTTACATTTATTATTTTACACCATTTAGTTATTATTTATTTATTTTTTTCCCACATCTACCAGCGCGAAGGAAAATTTTTATTATTCACTGTTTGAGATTTCACATATATACACCTTTGCAGCTAACATGGATGTATTTATCTATATTGAAAATAGAAAAGTAAACTTAGATGAGGTATTTAACCCACTAAATAAAACACGCAACACAGATCTGGAAAGTATGACCAGAAAATTAGGACATCATATGGAAAAAAAAGATCAACCTATGGTGGGACACTAATACATTCGAAAGATATATCAGAGAAAACATTGTCCCTAGAAGATTAAGGTGGGAAGTACCACCAAATGATGGGCTGACTGACAAAGAATCAATGGAAGAATGGTTTGCGTTCTATAATGATAAAAGTATTGAAGGTTTAAAATTCCTATTAGGACGCAAACACAAGAAAGCCATATTATTGGAACAACAAATAGAAGAAATTAAACAAAAAATGGAACCATTCAAAGAAACAGCGGATTTTAAAAGACTGGCAACCCAACTCAATAAGGATCTAATAACTAAAGATCTAGAAGTACAAAATCGGAAAATGAAAAAATATCAAAGGGATATAACGGATTACAAGACCAACCAAGTCTTTAAATGGCAAAGTAAAGTTGAACCTGATCCTCCTGCATCTACATACTCAACTCCGGAAAGGGAAGTTAGAATTCAAGACCCCACAACAACACATGTACTTAACCCACCTAGGTGGGAAGAAAAAGAGAGACGAATGGAAACACCACGTACACATAGAGATAGACCCAAAACAAATTGTCCCAATCACATAAGAAGAGATGAAAGAGATACATATGGAGGCACACCAAGAACTAACTATAATCAAAGAAACAGCTATGGATACGGGCAACATACTCCAAAAAGAGGAGGAAAGAAACCTTTCAGAAAACCGTTCAACAACAGAAATTGGCAACACAATGAGAGAAACACAAGAGAGAACAGAACATCATCATATCAACAGGAATATCGTGACGGATATGGACATAATCCGATCCCCACGTACAATAGATTTGACCCTATTAGAGACTATCATGAACATTATTATGAAGACCCGTACTACTACGGGTACCAACAAAATTATAACACACAAAGGCCTTTTTTAGAGAGAGAGAGGAGAGAATACTCCCCGCAAAGACCCCCTCAAGAGGTTTACCACTCTCCCAGGAGACGACCCCAAGAAGAACAAAAAAGAAACACTCCAGAACGAAGAGAAGACGGAGATCAGGGAAGAGACTCCAAAAGAAAAAGAGAATAGTTGGAGAAAATGTGGTGAACATAAGCGGGAAACAAATAACAACAGAAGAGCTGGCAGTACTTGACAAAGGCCTTAAACATGCGCCCAAAAATAATCTCAACAAATTCAACACCTACATTGGGATACAAAAATACATTAGGAAAATTAACATTAAAAAATATATGATGAACAACTTGTGGAAGCCAGAAAATCCAAGGATTGAAATTGTACAGTCAGAAGTACATAGTACACTACGAAATGCCTCATTATTCAATCCACAGATGTCCAATAATCAGAATGTGGAAGTCTTTAAAAATCTAGTTTTACAGGATATAGACACCATAAAGATCAAAAAAGCCACAGACCCTATACATATAAAAAATGGCATAAAACGCCTGACGGAAAGGAAAGATATCGTAATCAGGCCGGCGGATAAGGGAGGTGCAATAGTGCTACAGTCAAAAGAACAATATCTGACCGAACTAAATAGACAGCTACAAGATGAAACAACGTACACTAGACTACTTGGAAATCCAACTTCAAAATATAAGAAACAACTAGAAGCCATAGTAAACCTAGGCATGAAGAAAAACATATTAAACCCGAAAGAAACCAAATATCTAATACCGGAAACCTGTCGAATACCGATAATTTACACAATTCCCAAAATTCACAAGAACAAAGAGAATCCACCCGGTAGACCAATAGTCAATAGTATTGATTCGCTTACATCAAGAATGGGAAAATACATTGACTATTTTATACAACCAGCGGTCCAGCAAACACAAGCGTATTTAAAAGATACCAAACACACACTACAACTTTTGAATACAGTGCCAGTATTAGAGGGACGTACATTACTGGCCACCGCAGATATTACATCGCTTTATACAATAGTACAACACCACAATGCGATTTCAGCAACAAAATGGCTTTTAAGGAAATACAGCACTTTAATTTGTAAACAAAGAAAATACCTAATCAAGTGTCTCGATTTCTGCCTTAAGTGCAATTATTTTTGGCACAATCAAACTTATTTCAAACAATTAGTGGGAATTGCCATGGGTGCCAAATTTGCACCAGGAGTGGAGAATGCATTTATGGCGCAGTGGGAAGAAACGGCAGTATATACAAACACCCCCGCCGAACTCACGTTGTATAAAAGGTTTATAGACGATGTAGTGATAGTTTGGAATGGAGATAGAAACAGTCTGGAAATGTTCTTAAATAAATTAAATGATAATACAAAAAACATCAATTTGGTATGGAGAATAGAAGAGAAGGAAATAGATTTCCTAGACTTAAATATAAGTCTAGAAGGACAGAAAATAGTCACTAAAACGCATTTAAAAAAAGTAGACGCTAATAGTTATCTGTCAACAGATAGCTGTCACTACAAACCGTGGCTATACAACATCCCAAAGGGCCAATTTACAAGACTGAGAAGGAATTGTACGAAAGAAGAAGATTATCGGAATCAAGCACAGGTGATTGGAGAAAGATTTAGAGTAAAAGGTTATAATGAAGATTGGATAAAAAACCAGATCGAACATGTTAATCTCATGGACCGAAAGAAAATGCTCGAAGAACAACCTAAGACAAGAGTCCAACGAGAAGTACCAAGCATAGTATAAGATTTTAATACACAATATAAAGATGTAGCGAAAGTCATTCAAAAACACTGGCATATCCTAAAAAACGATAAAGATCTCAAGGAAATATTGCCAGAAAGACCTATTATAGTATATAAGAGAGCACCGACTATTAGAGATCTGATCGTTAAGTCAGTTATTGACCCTCCCCCAACATCCACATATACATTTTTTTCAGGAAAAGGATTTTATCCCTGTCGCAACTGTTACGCTTGTCGCCATGCAAAAAAATTTCAGGGAAAACGCAAAGATTTTACAGCCACCAATACAGGACAAAATTTTATTATTAGAGATTTTATAGGATGCCACACAGAAGGGGTGGTTTATGTGCTACAGTGCAGCTGCAACCTTCAATACGTAGGCCGTACAAAAAGAGCACTTAAGACACGAATAAAAGAACATGTACAAAATATAAAATCTGGCTTCCCTAAACACAACGTGTCAAAACACTTTGCATTAGTACATAACAGGGACCCCACACATCTCCAATTCTGGGGAATTGAAAAACACAAACCAATGTGGAGAGGTAGTCATCTAGTTCGTGATATTAGCCGTAAAGAATCCAGGTGGATCCATACTTTACGCACTTTGGTACCTGGGGGCCTCAACGTGGAATTTGATTTAAATTGTTTTTTAAATAATTTTTAATAATTTTATATTTCATAAACTTTATTATCTTTCTATTATCTGTTATCAATTTTAATATAGTGTAACATTATACACAGTTTGAGCACCTTTAACACAACCGATTAAAATTAGATTATAGTGCCCATAATTATATATATTAAGTATAATGTTTATTTTGTATCCATTTTTGATGATCGTGCATTGTTTAATCAATTTTAATAATAGTGTGTATTATTATCATAATGATCTACACATTGTCATAACACTGACCGATTAGTTTTTATTATTTTTACGCCTATGGACGATGAGTTTTTATGTAGTATCGGAGTAGAATTGTTTTAGAAGAAAATTGTTTACTAATTGTTTAAATTTTGTATAATGTATCAACCTACTGATGTATCAGAGCACTCTCACCTGGTTTCACCCGTATACCGTAATATGATTACCTTTTAATCAATCCCATTTTCGGCAAACTGTTATATATATGTATACTTTTATACATATTTTTATTATACAACACCAATAGTGCACTAAATAAGGTCATTTGCTTTATTGCAGCTTTAATTGTCCATGGTGTAACTCCCTCTATTACACACACTGGCCGTAAATAAGAAATAACATTTCATCCTATCTCCACCAAAACAATGGCCGCCCACATAGGAGTCTATCACATAGAGTAGTGTCACAGCTATCTACAACAAAATGGTGGCGAATTGACATCCCAAATCTAAAGAAAAATGACCGCCGATTAAAATAAATACAACCATAAGTAAAATGGCCGCTTTAGAACTTCCGGTTCTAGCATACAGGCCGCCGAGTTTAACAGTACACCCACAAGCAAAATGGCGGTTTCAGCACTTCCGGTTTCACTATATATAAGGTTACATAGAACAGCCAATCCGGTACCCCAGATGAAGACACGTGACGTGTCGTAACGCGTAGGTATCAGGTATATACAAATGTTTCCAGTGCATATAAAGCTACTTTGTTGCCACATCTTGGTCTATCAGATCATACCTCTTTACTGATGATCCCATGTTATAAGTCTCTTGTTTGCAGAACAAAACCAGATATTAAAACCATACAGGTTTGGAGTGAGGAGTCAAATTCACTCCTGCAAGAGTGCTTTGAATTAACTGATTGGAATGTATTTGCACAAGATGCAGACTTAGAGGAATATGCTTCATCTGTTCTAGCTTATATCCGCTTTTGTATGAAGATGTTCCTAGTTACAAAAACTATTAAGGTGTTCCCAAACCAAAAGCCTTGGTTGGATGGTAAAGTAAGGGCTCAGCTTAGAGCAAGGGATGTGGCCTTTAGATCAGGCGACCCTATGGCTTATAGGAAAGCTCGGAATTAATTAAAGAAAGGCATTAAGGAGGCTAAGCGTAGATATAAACAGCGCATTGAATCTTATTTTGAAAATCAAAATTCTTGTAGCATGTGGAAGGGGATTAAAACAATGGTAGATTTTAAATCTAGGAATACACAGGTTTGTAAAGTGCTCCCTGACACCTTAAACCAATTTTTTGCTCGCTTTGAAAATATGAGATGTGAAACCCATAGTAAAGAACTAGTGGAGGATGACCATTTATTGGTATTAAAAATACATGAGGTCAGGTCAAATTTAAGGAAGATTGACATCAGAAAGGCAGCAGGACCAGACGGAGTGTCAGGCCGTATACTGAGGGGATGTGCAGACCAGTTAGCAGGTGTTTTTACTGATATTTTTAATTTGTCATTAAAGCAGGCTGCAGTACCTTCTTGTTTTAAATCTACTACTATTGTCCCAATACCTAAAAAATCAGCGGTATCATGCTTAAATGATTATCGCCCAGTTGCCCTAACTCCTATCATCATGAAATGTTTTGAGAGGCTCGTATTATCACATCTTAAGGCAAGCATTCCTGTTGATCTGGATAAGTATCAGTTTGCCTATCGTGCAAATAGGTGCACAGATGATGCAATTGCTATTGCATTGCATGCTGCCTTGACACATCTTGAGCACCCAAACACATATGTTAGGATGTTATTCATTGATTTTAGCTCTGCATTTAACACAGTAGTCCCTGACAAATTAGTGAAAAAGTTAAAAGCTTTGGGCCTATGTCCATTGCTGCGCTCATGGATTATGGATTTTCTAACAAACAGGCCACAAATGGTGAGAATAGGAGATCAGATGTCTAACACTATTATTTTGAATACAGGGGTACCACAGGGATGTGTGTTAAGTCCGGCCTTGTTTACATTGTTCACTCACGACTGTACTCCCATACATGCGTCTAACACTATAGTGAAGTTTGCTGATGACACCACTTTAGTGGGACTCATACAAGATAATGATGAGACGGCTTATAGGCAGGAAATTCAACATTTGGTTGAGTGGTGTAGAGAAAATGATTTAATACTCAATACGGCAAAAACTAAAGAAATAATAGTGGATTATAGGAGATCAAGAAAGATCAATCATTGCCCGGTTCATATAGGTGGTGAGGAGGTGGAAAGGGTGGACACTATTAAATTTTTGGGAGTGCATATTACAAGGGAGTTGTCATGGTCTCAAAATACTTTTTTTCTAGTGAAAAAAGCGCAGCAGAGAATGTTTTTCCTTCGGAGACTGAAGCAGGCTGGATTGCCCTTAAGGCTTCTGGTCAATTTCTATCATTGTACCATTGAGAGTATTCTTCTCCACTGCGCTGTAGTGTGGTATGCCAGCTGCAGGGCGGAGGATAAGAAGTGCCTGTCTCGTGTGGTGAAAACAGCACAGCGGATCATAGGAACAGATCTACCAAATTTGGACACAGCATATGCCAGCCGATTAAAAAAGCGGGCAAAAGCTATTAGTATTGATCCAACCCACCCAGGTTACAGTGTGTTTGTCCCATTGCCATCAGGGAAAAGATATCGAACACTTAAAACACACACTAATCGCTTAAAGCATAGTTTTTTTCCTAGGGCCGTATTGTCCATAATCCCATCAGGTACAGTGTTTTAGGAATTTTATGTAGAATTTTAACATTCTTTTATTTATTTTTAAATAACATTTTATATCTTGATATATTTAAATAGATATGTGGGCATGTGCTAGGAGTATGTATGTGTGGTTTTCTTGAGAAATGTTTTTTTTTTTTTTTTTATTGCTGCTGTAAAGGGTATCCGAAAAAATTTTTGTTGTATGTATACAATGACAATAAAGTATATCTTGATCTTGATCTTGATTGGCTGGAGCGGCACACAGCTGACAACACAAGTGAGAGGGTGCTGAGAACGCCAGACTTCTCATCCATTTTTACTCTGCCTGTTTTTATGCTAATATATGTAAGAGCATGAACCTAATAAACCCCCCCCCCCCATTGTTTTAAAACAATAATACACTAGTGGAGCCTGTCTTCTCTCTCCCTCCCCTGTTTTTATCACCCCCTGTTTTGAGCTGCACCAGAGCGGAGGGAGCAAGGAGAAAATATGGAGAGTTAAAGGGGTTGTAAAGGTTTTTTTTTTTTTTTTTAAAATAACAAACATGTCATTCCTAACCTCACTGTGCAGCTCGTTCTGCACAGAGTGGCCCCGAACCTGGTCTTCTGGGGTCCCTCGGCGGCTGTCTCAGCTCCTCCCCGCAAGCATTTACCACCTTCATGCGAGCTCTCTCGCACGGTGGTGAGTGCTTGCGGGCGCGCTCCCGTGATACAGCCGGCGGCTATAGCCGCTCGCTGTATCACTCGGCCCCGCCCCCCGGCGCGCCGCGTCATCGGATGTGATTGACAGCAGCGCGAGCCAATGGCTGCGCTGCTTTCAATCCATCCACTGCAGCCAATCAGCGGCCAGGGTGAGCGGAGGAACAGATGTCGGGAACGCGAAGCTGACTTTCGAGGCGTCAGGTAAGTAAAACGGGGGGGCTGGGGGCGGCGGTTCTGTCAGAAGTTTTTTCACCTTAATGCATAGAATGCATTAAGGTGAAAAAACTTTTACCTTTACAACCCCTTTAAGCACCAAGAAGGAGAGGCTTTCAGATAGTGCTTCCACACTTCAAGGATTTAATTACCACAGCTTGACTTTTACTATCTTAAGGTGAGAGTTCTGTGAGACTGTACTAGAAGGCACCACTATAGGAATAATTTATCCAGCACACAAGACATACACAGATCTGAATAGAAGGATTATTTTTACCTCTCCAACAGCGCCACCTATCTAAGAATTTATGAACTTTTCATTTTTAATCCTGCAATGCTGTCACCTTATTTTTAAAGGCACATTTAAATGAATTGTGATTGCACTATTTTATAGTTCACTGTTGGCACTTGTCTGTGTATAATGTATTCATTAATCAGAGAGGGTTGGAAGCATGATCCCCAGTCAGGCGATCAAAAAATGGGGGCAAGTTGGACTATTCCGGTACAATAATAGTGGGTAACCATATAGAGCATATAACGGCAGTGGTAAAAGTTATAATTGATTTTATTGATGCGAAGAACAAAGCATGGTAATGCAGTAACACTTAATAAAAGTACAGATATAAAACTAGGGAAAGTAAATACCCTAGAAGCCGGTGCAACGCCCCCCCCCCCCCCCCCCGAGACATAAACCCATAAACCCATAAACACCTAATTGCATATATGCATATAAGTAATGGGGGGCCAAGGACAGCACCACATGGTTGGGTAGAAGCATGTGGATAAAGGGGCGGGTAGCCAGGGTAAAAGTGTCTGGCCAACCTAATGGGCATCTGTCTCGGAGGGTTGCATCGGGGCTGATAATTAGCCATAGTGGTAGTATGGAGGGGTAAAAGTACATATAAATAGAGGCCCCCCCAAAAAACACAAATGTATGTGTCAGTGGGGGTTAGTTAAAAATGAATCATCCAGAAATCAATAATCAGAGAGGGTTGGAAGCCTGATCCCCAGTCAGGCGACCAAAAAATAGGGGCAAGTTGGACTATTCCGGTACAATAATAGTGGGTAACCATATAGAGCATATAACGGCAGTGGGTAAGCAGATTTGTCCCTGTTCCCCCCACAAAAATGTCATTACGCAATTGTTAATTTTGATGCCGGAACACAAATTGTTTAATTATGTACTTTGGTAAACTTCATTGTATGTTTTTTATTTGTCAGGTTCAGACTGTTTAGTCAGAATTATTCATCTCCAGATTCCCTCCTGACTAAGCGGCTTGTGTCCGCGAAACTAGTCGAGGAATATGATATCTGAGATCTTGTGTCGTACTGAATACTACTGAAGTCACTGTTTTATATCTGTACTTTTATTAAGTGTTACTGCATTACCATGCTTTGTTCTTCGCATCAATAAAATCGATTATAACTTTTACCACTGCCGTTATATGCTCTATATGGTTACCCACTATTATTGTACCGGAATAGTCCAACTTGCCCTCATTTTTTGGTCGCCTGACTGGGGATCAGGCTTCCAACCCTCTCTGATTATTGATTTCTGGATGATGGTACATTTGTATTAATGCTACCTTAACTTTTCACAGTAGAGAGGCCACTCATCTAATCGTATACATTGGGTGGATAACACACCCGTCTCTATGTCGAGTGGGACACTTGGGTGGGCTGTTTTAGTGGAGGGGCCAATTAGTGCCCCCCACCCTGCAGACCCCATGTGCCCCACCCTTCATTTTTAACTAACCCCCACTGACACATACATTTGTGTTTTTTGGGGGGGCCTCTATTTATATATACTTTTACCCCTCCATACTACCACTATGGCTAATTATCAGCCCCGATGCAACCCTCCGAGACAGATGCCCATTAGGTTGGCCAGACACTTTTACCCTGGCTACCCACCCCTTTATCCACATGCTTCTACCCAACCATGTGGTGCTGTCCTTGGCCCCCCATTACTTATATGCATATATGCAATTAGGTGTTTATGGGTTTATGTCTCGGGGGGGGGGGGGGGGGGCGTTGCACCGGCTTCTAGGGTATTTACTTTCCCTAGTTTACCAATTTAAGTTTTTTCAAGCTTTTCCAATCATGGTTTTATCCCCTTACTATCCTTGACCAACTTTCATACTGTTGTTTTTATATTTGTTGTATTGGGACCTCTGCTTCCCCAGTCCTGGTCCCGGCCAGGGCGCCTGCGCGGGCCCCTCCTCCAGTGTTCTCCCGCGGCGGCCTGGTGAGGTTCCTGGTGGAGGGATCGGTCTCGGATACGGGACCGCCTCCTCCTTTTGCACTGGTCTTGGCTGGGACTACGTTCCCGTGGCCATACGGCCGGTGCGCATGCGTGCGCGCGCGACCTCCTCGTGCGCGCGCTGTGTGGAACCTCTGACCCTGTGACGTCACGCGCCGGCGCCTGCGTCGCAGGGTTGGGAGCTATTAATAGCAGGCTATGCCTGCTAGTCTGACGGTTCGGTCTGTTGCCCCTAGGTCTTTGTACCCCGGCCAGCCTAGTGCAAGTCTATGGTGAGTACTTACCTACCCGTTTACTCAAGTCCCATACCCCTGGGCAGTAGCATTATATATTTCTAATACACTGGTTTCTCCCCCCAGTTGCCCTAGGCTCAGGTGAACATGCCTTGTTTTATGTTCGCCCATTGTTTGCAGCACCTATCATCTCTCCATCTACCCTATTATGGCATCAGCCCCTGGCAGGGTGCCTTCCTTGGGAACCCTTCTATGCTCATACTAATATCAGGTACCGCTAGGCCCCTCTTCACCTCATAGTTTTACACTGTCACACTCCCTTCCCTTCCTTTCCTTCCCCCTCTTTCCTTCCCCCCCCCTCTCCCACTTCTATTCTAATCTTTTCGATTCAAATTCATTCTGTACCAAATTCCAATTTTGGAAGATGGTTATATACACATATATATATAATATATATATATATATATATATATATAATATATATATATATATATATATATATATATATATATATATATATATATATATATATATATATATATATATATATATATATATATATATATATATATATATATATATGACCATCTTCCGAAATTCGAATTTCGTATAAAATGAATTTGAATAGAAAAGATTAGAATAGAGTAGAAAGAGTAGACTAGAAAAACAATATAACAGAATAGAATAAGATATAATATATATATTATATTTTATTCTGTTCTGTTCTATTGTTTTTCTAGTCTATTCTTTTCTATTATTTTCTATTCAAATTCAAATTCATTCTATACGAAATTCGAATTTCAGAAGCCATCTTCCGAAATTCGAATTTCGTATAGAATGAATTCAAATTCGAATAGAAAAGTTTAGAATAGAATAAAAAAGAATAGCCTAGAAAAACAATGAAACAGAATAGAAAAAAATATAATATATATATTATATTTTATTCTCTTCTGTTCTATTGTTTTTCTAGTCTATTCTATTTCTATTATTTTCTATTCTAATCTTTTCTATTCAAATTCGAATTCATTCTATACGAAAATCTAATTTTAGAAGCCATCTTCCGAAATTCGAATTTCGCATAGAATTAATTTAAATTCAAATAGAAAAGTTTAGAATAGAATAGAAAAGAATAGCATAGAAAAATAATGGAACAGAATAGAAAAAAAATATAATATATATATAACCATCTTCCGAAATAGGAATTTGGTACAGAATGAATTTGAATTCGAATAGAAAAGATTAGAATAGAATATATTATATTTTTTTCTATTCTGTTCTATTGTTTTTCTATGCTATTCTTTTATATTTTATATTCTATCCTAATCTTTTCTATTGGAATTCGATTTCATTCTATACGAATTTCAAATTTCGCAAAATGGTTATATATAGTTTACTTTTTCAAATTCAGTTAATGTTTTTTTCGAATGTGGTAGAATTTTTTCGAATTTGATAGTTTTTTTCGAATGTGGTAGAATTTTTTCGAATTTGACAGTTTTTTTCGAATGTGGTAGAATTTTTTCGAATTTGATAGTTTTTTTTCGAATGTGGTAGAATTTTTTCGAATTTGATAGTTTTTTTTCGAATGTGGTAGAATTTTTTCGAATTTGATAGTTTTTTTCGAATACGGTCGAATTTTTTCGAATGCGGTCGAATTTTTTCGAATTCGAATACGAAACGAAACGAATTCCGAAAACGAATGTAACAAATGCAACAAATTTAACTAAACGAATTTAGTTAAATAACGAATCGAAACTAAACTAAACGATTTTTTTCATCCTGCACATGTCTATTACTTATATGCATATATGCAATTAGGTGTTTATGGGTTTATGTCTCGGGGGGGGGGGGGGGGGCGTTGCACCGGCTTCTAGGGTATTTACTTTCCCTAGTTCACCAATTTAAGTTTTTTCAATCTTTTCCAATCATGGTTTTATCCCCTTACTATCCTTGACCAACTTTCATACTGTTGTTTTTATATTTGTTGTATTAGGACCTCTGCTTCCCCAGTCCTGGTCCCGGCCAGGGCGCCTGCGCGGGCCCCTCCTCCGGTGTTCTCCCGCGGCGGCCTGGTGAAGTTCCTGGTGGAGGGATCGGTCTCGGATACGGGACCGCCCCCTCCTCTTGCACTGGTCTTGGCTGGGACTGCGTTCCCGTGGCCATACAGCCGGTGCGCATGCGTGCGCGCGTGACCTCCTCGTGCGCGCGATGTGTGGAACCTCTGACCCTGTGACGTCACGCGCCGGCACCTTGTTGACGTTCGGCGCAGCGTCGCAGGGTTGGGAGCTATTAATAGCAGGCTATGCCTGCTAGTCTGACGGTTCGGTCTGTTGCCCCCAGGTCTTTGTACCCCGGCCAGCCTAGTGCAAGTCTATGGTGAGTACCTATCTACCCGTTTACTCAAGTCCCATACCCCTGGGCAGTAGCATTATATATTTCTAATACACTGGTTTCTCCCCCCAGTTGCCCTAGGCTCAGGTGAACATGCCTTGATTTATGTTCGCCCATCGTTTGCAGCCCCTATCATCTCTCCATCTACCCTATTATGGCATCAGCCCCTGGCAGGGTGCCTTCCTTGGGAACCCTTCTATGCTCATACTAATATCAGGTACCGCTAGGCCCCTCTTCACCTCATAGTTTTACACTGTCACACTCCCTTCCCTTCCTTTCCCCTCTTTCCTCCCCCCCCCCTCTCCCACTTCTTCCCCCCTTCCCCCTTCCCCTCCCCCCCTCCCGTCCCCTCCCGTCCCCTTCCTCCCCTTCCTTCCCCGCTTCCCACGCTTCCTCCCTCCCCATCCCCCTCCTTCCTCCCCTCCCTTTTCACATCACCATTGATAATATTGATGAGGCTGCACTGATGTACGATGATGAGGTTGTAGTGTTGGGCGCTGATGAGGCTGCACTGCTGGACACTTATGAGGTTGCACTGATCGGCACTGATGAAGCTGCACTGATGGGCTGCACTGATGTGCGCTGATGAGGTTGTAGTGATGGGCACTGATAAGGCTGCACTAATGAGGCTGCACTGATGGACACTGATGAGGCTGCACTGATGAGGCGGCAGTGACAGAGGCATACCTAGAGCCTTCAGGGCCCCCAATGCCCAACAATGCTGACTATCGGTGCTCATCAATGCCGCTATCATTGGCAGCTATAAGTGCTCATCAATGCTGCCTATTGGTGCCCATCAGTGCTGTCTATCAGAACCAACTCAGCAGAACTCTGAGCTATGAGCGTCTCTCTATCATACAGCCCAGAGCCTGCACTGACAGTTCCCCCCCCCGACTCCCTCGCATGGATGGGAGAGGTGAAAGCCGATCTGCTCCTCCTCCCGACCCTCTCCTCCTGTGTGCACCATGGGAGGTGTGAAACTCAGCAGCTAAATTATCACATTCAGCTGCTTAGCTTCACACTTCCCACGGTGCACACAGGAGGAGAGGGTCAGGAGGAGAAGGAGCAAAATGTCTCTCTCCTCTCCCATCAGTCCGAGGGAGGAGGAACTGTCAGTGCAGGCTCTGGGCTTCATGAGACAGACGCTCTCAGCTCAGAGCCCGCTGGGGCCCCCCCGACAGTGGTGAAACGCCAGGGCCCGGTCGCAAGTGTGACCATTGCGACCCTGGTAGTTCTGCCACTGGGCCCGGAAAAGCTGCACTGATGAGGCTACACTGATGTACACTAAATAAGGCGGCAGTGATGGGCACTGATGTGCTCTGATGAGGCTGCACTGATAAGGTGGCACTGATGTGCGCTAATGAGGCTGCAGTGATGGGAACTGATGAGGTTGCAGTGAAGAATCATCTGAGTGGTCCTTTCTTTTCTTTCCTCTGGCTTTCTCCTCTTGTGCAGTGCTTGGCATTCCTCAAGCCTTATTTTCCCGGCATGTTTCATCCCCCGGCAATGAACATGTGTTTCACCAACTCTCTTTGCCTCCTGCTCCTTGCTCCTTCACGTTTCGGTATGCCCCTCAACTTCATCAGATATTTTACCACCTTCAGTCTTTCCTTTTCCACTTCTCTTCTTTCTCCATCTTCTTGTTTCTTTCCTTCTGTTTTTTCTCTTCCTTCTTTCTCATTTCTTCTCTCTTATTAAAATAGGCAAGGAACTGCTTGCACCTATTCTTCATTTCCTTCTCTTCTTCTTCTCTTATCATCATCTGCTTCTTTCTCTCCTCTTCTTTTTTCTCTTCCTCCTTTCTCTGTATCTTATACTTGTTCGGCATATGTTTCATTCTCTTCATCTCTTTCCTCATTTCAAACTGTAGGTCTACAGCATAAGCCATGTGCTCCACCAACTCTCTTTGGAAATTGTTTCTTGCTTCTTCACATTTCGGTATGCCCCTCAACTTGATCAGATATTTTATTTCCTTCTCTTTTTTCTTTTCCTCCTTCCTCTTTTTCTTCTCATCTTTCTTTATCTTCTTGTTTTTCACCTTCCCCTTCTCCTGGTCCTCCTCTTCCTTCCTCATTTCCTTCTACATAATGACAATAGATAAAGAAAAAAAAGACAGTAAGTTAAAATCCAGGTTTTAAAGTGTAACAAAATTTAAAAAATCTATTCTTCATGCTTTGAGTGGGGAAGAGGTTACATATTTTACAAGGATTTTATTGTCAGTGTCCTGTATGGGGAGGTTCCTGTCACTTCCTATTCATTGAGTAGGTGATGTAGTGAGTGGACGCCTCCCGTTATTCCTCCACTATCTGACAATGTCATCAGGTCACCCCGTGTAGTCTATTTGTATGTTCATAATACTAATTCATCAATCTGAGGCAGTTTATGGTTTGATGCCAACTCTGCAGAACTCCTCCCCCTTCTTCCCCATTCAATCACAAGAGCAGGAAAGTTTATCCACGCCAATGCCTGGCTAAGCGTTCATGCCTGTGGTCACACTATAAAGGAGCTCAGATTGTGCGGACAGGACCAGCAGCTCTTGGAAGTGAATGACCAACCCAATAAATAAGGTTTCCTCTGAAAATCATGCTATTTGGGAAGGTGTATTAGAATATTTCACGAACTGCATCAAACTGATGACAAATCAATTTCCCTATAGATATAGGGCCACCGGATCTGCAGACGTGACCTGACCGCCTTCTGCCATTTGCATCCTTGGTCAGACTCCTAAATCAGAACGGTCATGTCTACATCACTAAGCATTGTTTGGGATCAGTGCATAGGCACATTTAAAAGAGGCCCAGAGTTTGGCTTTATCCCTCACCCCTCGCTATTATGAAAATGTAAAGATTTGTGATTTCTTCTGTTTCGATGACAGTGGTCACCAGGACTATTAAAGGGGTGAATCCCCCCCCCCAGCAAGGACACAGACTGTGAGTAAAACTTGTCAGAGGATATAACCCTTGCCCACTCTATCCCATAAAAAATGTGTTGCTTATTACTTGGCTGATTAAGCTGAAAGGAAAATAGTTTGATCCAAGGAATTGCTTCAACTGCCTATGGGTGGTCAGTAAGGAATCTGTCTCTCTTTATGAGACAAAATCAATCCCCCTTCACTTTTATTGCCTTCTTCTGGACCAAAACATCTGTTTTTCAACAGATTGAACCAGACAAATGTCTGTTCTTTTCAGCTGCATAAACTGCGAAACTATCTAAGAAGTGTAAAGGGCACTTACCTCAGCTTCCCTTTCCTTTTCTTCCCTCTCCTTTTCTCTCCTTTCTTCTTCTTCCCTCTCTGCGGCTCTCCTTTCCTCTTCTTTCCTCTCCCCGGCACTCCTTTCCTCTTCTTTCCTCTCCTCAGCACTGCTTTCCTCTTCTTCCTTTTCCACATAATCCTATAAAGAAAAAAAAAAATAGGTAAGTTGAAGTACAGACTTTAAAGTGGAACTCACTCCTCCCAAATCTTTTTTCTGTTCGATTTGAATAGAGTGGGAAAAGGACTAAAACGTTTCCAAGGTTTTTTTTATTTATTATCTTTGTCTCTTTCAGTGGAATAAACTGTGAGACTATTACATTTAACTATGTAAATATATCTTAGTATAGAGGTCACTTACTTTGCTCGGTGCCGGGCCGTGGAGCTGCAAGTCGATTCCGATGCCTGTCTGTGTGCCACTGTCACGAGCACAAGGAACTTCCACGTTGTCCTCATCAATGCTGTAAAAGAAATTTAAAAAAAAGATTATTTTTCTGAAGTTTTTGTTAATAGGAGCAAGAAAAATTTCTAAGCTTGGGCTGCTGGGCTGGGCCACCAAGGTGCACTTATTTTAATATCCACCAATGCATTCATTTTATTTTATTAATTACTGCCTGGCTTATGGCCCAGCAAGAATAACCGCCACATTCGCATTGGAAGAGTGTAAAAAAAAAAAAAAAAAATTGGCAGGGAGGCCTTTTTATTTATATGGTCTATTAAAAAGTCACATGACCGGGTCTATTTTAATCATGGAGCTCTCTCTGTTGCATTAGCGAGAGAGAACTTTGCGGTGCACCGCAAACTCCATGCAGTGGCAAACATTTTATAAATGGGCTGTTCAATGTGGATATCTGATCTTATTTATAAAGTGGCCCCAACGACTTAGCACTCCCCAAGATCCTATCTTTACCAAAGTGAGTTTTTTTTTTTTACGTACGTTTTTTCCTCTTGCTCCTTTCCGTTTCTCTTCTGCTGTTCCATCAACAGCTTCTGTCTCTCCCTCTCTTTCTCCTCTTCATAGTCCATTTCTAACTGCCAGTAGTGGAGCTTCAATAATTCTGCTTGCAGCCATGTCAATGTCCCGTTCTCCATGGCCTCCCACTCTTTCTTCAGCCGTTTCTTCAGCTTCTTCTTTATCACCCTAACTTTCTCCTCGTGCTCTTTTTCCTTCTTTAGTCTTTCCTCTTTCTCCTTCTGCTTCTTTTCAAATTCCTCCATTGTTTTGCACATAAAAGCTGCTGCTTTCTCCCGTCTCCTCTGTTCTGCCAGCTCCCACCATTGCATATCCCTTGTCAATTCCAACTGTTCCGCCTTCCTAATATTAATCATCTTTTGTCTCATCTACACAATAAAAATAGAAAATTAAAACAAAAAGATGGTAAGTTGAAGTCCAGGTTTAAAGTAGAACAAAATTAAAAGCTCTATCCTTCACATGTCAATAGAATGGGGAAAAGGTTACATGTTTTAGGTTTGTATTGTCAGTGTCCTGTATGGAGAGGTTCCCCTCGCTTCCTATTCATTGAGTAGGTGATGTAGTGAGTGGACGCCTCCCGTTATTGTTCCGCTCTCTGACAATGTCAACAGGTCACCCCGTGTAGTCTATTGTCAGGTTCATAATACTAATTCATCAATCTGAGGCAGTTTATGGTTTGATGCCAGCTCTGCAGAACATCTCCCCCTTCTTCCCCATTAAATCCCAAGAGCAGGAAGGTTTATCCAAACCCATGCCTGGCTAAGCGTTCATGCCTGTGGTCACACTATAAAGGAGCTCCGATTGTGCGGACAGGACCAGCAGCCCTTGGAAGTGAATGACCAACCCAATAAATAAGGTTTCCTCTGAGAATCATGCTTTTTTTGGGAAGGTGTATTAGAATATTTCACGACCTGCATCAAACTGATGACAAATCAATTTCACTATAGATATAGGGCCACCGGATCTGCAGACGTGACCTGACCGCCTTCTGCCATTTGCATCCTTGGTCAGATTCCTAAATCTGAACGGTCATGTCTACATCAGTAAGCATTGTTTGGGATCATTGCATAGGTACATTTAAAAGAGGCCCAGAGTTTGGCTTTATCCCTCACCCCTCGCTATTAAGATTTGGGATTTCTTCTGTTTGGATGACAATGGTCACCAGGATTAAAAAAGGGGTGAACCCCCACAGCGGGGACACAGATTGTGAGAAAAACTTGTCAAAGGATATAACCCTTGCCCACTCTATCCAAAAAAAAAAAAAATTGTGTTGCTCATTACTTGGATGATTAAGCTGAAATGGAAATAGTTTCCATTTGAATTGCTTCAACTGCCTACGTGTGGTCAGTAAGGAATCTGTCTCTCTTTATGAGACAAAATCCACCCCCTTCACTTTTTTCGCCTTCTTCTGGACCAAAACATCTGTTTTTCAACAGATTGAACCAGACAGTTCTGTTCTATTCAGCTGCATAAACTGTGAAACTATGTAAGAAGTATAAAGGGCACTTACCTTAACTATATTTTCCTCTTCTTCCCTCTCCTCGGCACGCCTTTCCTCTTCTTCCCTCTCCTTGGCACGCCTTTCCTCTTCTTCCCTCTCCTTGGCACGCCTTTCCTCTTCTTCCCTCTCCTTGGCACGCCTTTCCTCTTCTTCCCTCTCCTTGGCACGCCTTTCCTCTTCTACCTTTTCCAAATAATCCTATAAAGAAAAAAAAAATTGGTAAGTTGAAGTACAGACTTTAAAGTGGAGCTCCACCCAAATCTTTTTTCTGTTCGATTTGAATAGAGTGGGAAAAGGACTAAAACGTTTCCAAGGTTTTTTTTATTTATTATCTTTGTCTCTTTCAGTGGAATAAACTGTGAGACTATGTAAATATATCTTGGTATAGAGGTCACTTACTTTGCTCGGTGCCGGGCCGTGGAGCTGCAAGTCGATTCCGATGCCTGTCTGTGTGCTACTGTGACGAGAACCAGGAACTTCCACGTTGTCCTCATCAATGCTGTAAGAGAAATAAAAAAAAAAGATTATTTTTCTCAAGTTTTTGTTAATAGGAGCAAGAAAAAAACAATTTGTAAGCTTGGGTTGCTGGGCTGGGCCACCAAGGTGCACTTATTTTTAATATCCACCAATGCATTCAGCACCAATTTATTAATCACTGCCTGGCTTATGGCCCGGCAAGAATAACCGCCACATTCACATTGAAGAATGTAAAAAAAAAAAAAATATTTGGGAGGGAAGCCTATTTATATGGCCTATTATAGTCACATAACCAGGTCTATTTTAATCATGGAGCTCTCTCTGTTGCATCAGGGAGAGAGAACTTTGCTGTGCATCGCATGCTCCATGCAGTGGTAAACATTTTATAAATGGGCTGTTCAATGTGGATATCTGATCTTATTTATAAAGTGGCCCCAACGACTTAGCACTCCCCAAGATCCTATCTTGACCAAAGTGAGTTTTTTACGTACGTTTTTTCCTTTTGCTTCTTTGCGTTTTTCTTCTGCTGTTTCTTCAACAGCTTCTGTCTTTTCCTCTCTTTCTCTTCTTCATAGTCCAGCTCTAACTGCCGGTAGTGGTTTTTCAATCTGTTTGCTTGCAGCTGTGTCAATGTCCCTTTCTTCAAGGACTTCATCTCTTTACTCATGTCCTTCTTCATCTTTTTCTCTATCACCTTAACTTTGTTCTTGTGCTCTTCTTCCTGCATTAGTCTTTGCTCATACTCCTTATTCTTCTTTTCAAAATCCGCCATTATTTTGCGGACAAAAGCTGCTGAATTCTCCTGTGCCCTCTCTTTTTCCAGATTCCATATCTCCCACTTCTTTTTAAATTTCCTCTGTTCCTCCTCCTTCCACTTCTTCTCCTTTTCTCTCAGCTACACAATAAACATAGATAAATAAAACAAAAAGACGGTAAGTTGAAGTCCAGGTTTAAAGCAGAACAAAATGAAAAGCTCTATAACTTCACATGTCAATAGAATGGGGAAAAGATGACATGTTTTAGGTTTGTATTGTCAGTGTCCTGCATGGGGAGGTTCCTCTCACTTCAAGTTCATTCAGTAGATGAAGTGAGTGGACGCCTCCCGTTATTCTTCCACTATCTGACAATTTCACAAGGTCACCCCGTGTAGTCTATTCGTAGTCAGGTTCATAATACTAATTCATCAATCTGAGGCAATTTATTGTTTGATGCCAGCTCTGCGGAACATCTAATCACATAAGCAGGAAAGTTTATCCAAGCCCATGCCTGGCTAAGCCTTCATGCCTGTGGTCACACTATAAAGGAGCTCCGATTGTGCGGACAGGACCAGCAGCCCTTGGAAGTGAATGACCAACCCAAAAAAAAAGGGTTTCCTCTGAGAATCGTGCTATATGGGGAAGGTGTATTAGAATATTTCACGGCCTGCATCAAACTGATGATGAATCAATTTCACTATAGGTATTAGAGGGACACCGGATCTGCAGACATGACCTGACCGGCCTTCAGGCATTTGCGCCTTTGATTAGATTCCAAAATCAGACTGGTCATGTCATGTCTACATCACAGTGGGGGGGGGGGGGGGGGTGTCATCATTGCATAAATACATTTAAAAGCAGCCTGGAGTTTGGCTTAAATTTGGGATTTCTTCTGTTTCAGTGACAGTGGCCATCAGTACTAATGAAGGTGTGAATCTCCCCAGTAAAGGCACAGACTTGGCTGAGCTGAAATGTAAATACCGTATATACTCGAGTATAAGCCGAGTTTTTCAGCACATTTTTCTTTGCTGAAAATGCCCCCCTCGGCTTATACTGGAGTCAAGCACTTTTCTGCAGCAGAAAATGACATTTTTTGAACTGATTTTGGGGCCCTGTATCTCGGGGCCACTTGGTGCTGGGAACCCCAGTGGAACTAGAACTACAACATATCCAAAGCTGGGGTTCCTAGCACCAAGTGGCCCTGAGATACGGGGCCCAAAATTCGGTTCAGAAAGTGTCATTCTCTGCTGCAGAAAAGTGCTTGACATTTTCCGTACAGATTTTGGGGCCTTGTATCTCGGGGCCACTTGGTGCTAGGAACCCCAGCTGGATATGTTGTAGTGCTAGTTCCACTGGGTTCGCACACCAATTTTGGGGTTCCTAGCACCAAGTGGCCCCGAGATACGGGGCCCCAAATTCGGTCAACTGTGTCCATCTGCAGCAATGTCATTTCGGGGCCCTTTGGGTCCAGAGACCCCAAATTTTGGCTGCAGCTAGGGGGCATCTAGGAACCCTTAACTACTGAGTTTGAAGTTTGGGGGACCTATGGCTGCAAATGGGCACAGTGAAGCATGCAAATGGGCACAGCGAGGCTGCAAATGGGCATTGTTGACCCTTTTTTCCACTTACAGTAGCTGCGCATTTCTCACCCTAGGCTTATACTCGAGTCAATAAGTTTTCCCAGTTTTTTGTGGCAAAATTAGGTGCCTCGGCTTATATTCGGGTCGGCTTATACTCAAGTATATAGGGTAGTTTGATCCAGAAAAAATCTGCACCCGCTAACATGTGGTCAGTAAGGAATCTGACTCTCTTTATTAGAAAGCACCCCAATTTCCCCCCCACTCCTCTGGACCAAAACATCTACTGTTTTTCAAAAGATTGAACCAGACAGACGTGTGCTCTTTTCAGCTGTATAAACTGTTAAACTAAGTAAGAAGTATAAAGGTCACTTACCTGGCGGAAGTTCATTGTTGTCTTGCTGTTCACAATAAGCAACTTGTGGCTCCCGAAGACCTCATATTGTGAAAATTCCTCCATTATTTTATACTCTGGAATGCTGTAAGAGAAAGAAAAAAAGATCAGTCACCCATTTTTGTGATTGGAAGCAATAAAAAACAATTTTTAAGCCTGGGCCGCTGGGCTGGGTCATCAAGGTGCCCTTATATTAATATCCACCAATGCATTTAACACCAATTTTCTTTTCTCAATCACTGCCTGGCTCAAGAGCTGGCAAGAATACCCACCACTAATGGATATGGAGGTAGCATGTCACCTGCTCCCCAGTGTTAATTTTGTCGACTAAAACATTTTAGTTGACTAAATTAATGCTATTTTAGTCGACTAAAATACGACTAAAGCTAAAACAACCGAGATGACTAAAATACGACTAAAACTAAAATGCCATTTTAGTCAAAAGACTAACTAAAACTACATTGCAATTTGACTTCAAAATTAACACCGGTCTGTAATGCATGTTCATACCTCAATACATTAATAACCTATTAGATTTTTCACTCCAGCAGTATATAATGAATTTGGAAATTGTAGAGAAATGTTAACTAATGCATTACAATTTAATTACACCCATTAGATTTTAGTTGACTAAAATGTACTGGAGATTTTAGTCGACTAAAATGTAGGACATTTTGGTCGACTAAAATGTACTGGAGATTTGGTCGACTAAACACGACTAAAACTAAAACAATTACAGAAGACCAAAATGGGGCTAAAAGTAAAATGCCATTTTAGTCCTAAGACTAAGACTAAAACTAAGTCAAAATTTGCTGCCAAAATGAACACTGCTGCTCCCTTGGCAATAAACTTGAGTCTAGTAGCCAATCATTTGACACTGGGAAAGTGTCATCACCACTCCCCAGGTCATCAACAGCCTAGTATAGTGCCAGCTGTGGAGGAGCAAGAGGCTGGGAAAGAGTGCAGGGAAACCTATTTATATGACCTATTAAAGTCACATGACTCTTCTATTCCAGTCATGAAGCTCTCCCTGCTGCATTAAGCAGAGAGCACTTCATGGGGCATCGCAGGCTCTACACAGTGGCCAACATTTTACGAATGGGCTGTTAAATGCGGATATCTATTCCTATTTAAAAAGCGGCCCCAATGACTTAGCCCCTCCCCCAAAGTCCCATCTTATTCAAAGTGAATTTCCAACTTACGGTTCCAGTGTTGGTAAGAAACGCGGCATGCCAGTTTTGTACATTGCCATCTGCCTCTTCAATCGTTTTCGTATTTTGCTGGCGACCATGCTGTTGACAAAATAAAGAGAGATAAGTAAGATCAGGATTGTAAAAAGCATCACATAAAAATACAATATATATTTAAAGGGAAATATAATGGTTATGGGTTTATTTTGTTTTAAATGTTTTTTAACTCACATTTTTTTTTTTTTTTACAAATAAAGCTGGCCAAAGACGGATCGAAAATTTGGTTTAGCAGGAACTGGTTGAATTTTGATCCATGTATGGGCAGGCTGCTTGTACTGAAGTCAGTCCATCGATCGAGTACAACCAGCCTGTCCAATTGTTTTCATGTGATCACAAGCAACGATCATTGTATTCTGACGGCTGGGAAACCTTCCACTGTCAGAATACAATAGAATGTGTTGATACACTGAATGTGTTGATGGGTGAATCAACCAGTTTTCTTTCCTTCAACCACAAAATTAGTTAATGTATGGCCTGC
This sequence comes from Lithobates septentrionalis, assembly GCA_037952835.1. Lineage (NCBI taxonomy): Eukaryota > Metazoa > Chordata > Amphibia > Anura > Ranidae > Lithobates > Lithobates septentrionalis. Next base: position 63,811 of record JBBDGP010000452.1, read on the forward strand.
GTTATATCAAATCTTTGCATTTCAAATAAAGACTTAAAAAGGGGTTGTAAAGGTACATAGTTTTTTTTCACCTTAATGCCTCCTATGCATTAAGGTAAAAAAACATTCGGCGATTGCAGGCCCCCCCGTTTACTCACCTGAGCCCTCGAAAGTCCCGCGTCAAGAACGCGGCTGATGTCTGCCCGGTCTTCTCGCCTGTTCTCAGCTCTTCATTGGATAGATTGATAGCAGCACAGCCATTGGCTCACGCTGCTGTCAATCAACTCCAATGACGCGAGGGCCAGGGGGCGGGGCCGAGTCCTGTAGTTGGCTGCTTATGGACGCCGGATACAGGACTCGGGAGCGCGCCCGCAAGCTAACCCCCCCAGGGGGAGCGCTTCCCAGAGGGGGTTAGCTTTAGTGGGGAGGAGCCGAGACAGCCGCCGTGGGACCCCAGAACAGCAGGATCGGGGCCACTCTGTGCAAAGCGAACTGCACAGTGGAGGTAAGTATAACATGTTTGTTATTTAAAAAAAAAAAAAAAAAATCGAACCTTTACAACCACTTTAAGGTAAATATTTAGACCATTATATAATCCCTTTAAAGTTCTATACAAATAGTTTTTTTCTTCTTGAGTCCCGATTGCTGCCGACGTAGCGACTGTTTGTCCCAGAGCTGCCCCAGCGCCATTGTAAAACAACAGCTGATCTCAGTGGTGCCTGCGGGTCTTAGCAGCTTTAGCGGTAAGCCAGTTGCTTCTACGATCAGCCCCTAGGCTTCCCATCATGCTGCCACCTTAGACAGGTGTCATCAGAACAGATATGCCCATTGAAAGATTTCCCTTCACCTTCTGATCCTGGGATAGCTCAAAAATATTGGATTTCCCGTCACTTTCTGTACCAGAGACGGGGGTCACCAGGACAGCTAGAGAGGTCAAATCTTTCCAGTGGGGACACAGACCGCAATAAAAACTTGCAGGGGTTCTAACTCTTTCACACACATTTTACATACAATATAAGGCTTGCTTACAAGGAAGAAAGTCTACTTACCGCCTCTCCTCGGCTCTCCTTTCCTCTTCTGCCTTCCTCATGGCTACCTTTTCCTCTTCTGCTCTTTCCTCCTCTTCATATTGTTCGGCAGTTCTTAACACTTCTTCCTTCGCCTCTTTCTTTTTTACTGCCTTGACAATCCTCCTGTTGACAATGACAAAGAGAATAGAAGTAAGATCTGGGTTCTGTTTTCCATACAATCTAAGACTTGTATACAAGGAAGAATGTGTACTTACCACCATTCGTTTACTCTCCTTAGCCTGTCTTCCTTTTCCTGTTCATATAGAGTGCGACAGACACGACGTCCAAACGCATCTATTTTTTCCGGTTGTTTCGGACTGTTGTAAGAGAAATAAAAAAATATTGATTATTTTTGTCATTAGAAGCAAAGAAAGACAATTTGGCCTCATGCACAGGGGTATTCTCATGCACCCAATACAGCCGGGTACAGCCATTCACTTGTATGTCCGGCTGTACACACCACCTGTGGCTCCCCAGGCACAGGAAAGCTCCAGGAATGTTATACCCCGGGGACCTATGAGGTACTAAACATCCGTGTGTATGAGGCCTTTCTGAGGCTGGGCTACTGGGCTGGGCCAACTAGGTGCACGTTTAATAATATCCGGCAATGAATTTGCTCATGAAGAGAAAAGTGACAGTGTCTCTGAAAAGGGCGTCCCCGACCTGATATACTTGCCTTATCTGCGTTCCCTCATAGCTCCCTGCCAGCAAGAGTACCTGCCATTTCCTAACATGGAGGAGCATGACACCTGTGATAGTACCTAGGCCCAGCAGCCAATCACTTGGCCTAGGCACAGTCACTTGACTGAGGAAGTGACTTCACCGCTCCCAGGTCATTGTCAAAGCCGACCTCAGCCCCAGTGGTCAAGGAGCTGTGAGGGAACGTAGGTACAGAGGTTGTATGGGGGTCGGGGATGCTACTCTTCTGCATGAATGAGTATAAAGAAAATTTAGGAGGGGAGCCTGACCGTGTGACCAATCAAAGTCACACGACTGTCTCTTTTCCAATCATGGAGCTTTCCCTACTTCATTAAAGCAGAGTTCCACCCGAAAGCGGACGCTCCGCTTATCTTACTCTTCTTCCCCCTCCGGTGCCACATTTGGCACCTTTCGTGGGGAGTGGGTAACTGTTTTTGACAGGTACCTGTCCCCACTTCCAGTATGATCACTGGGACGTTCGGCTAGGGTTGCCACCTGTCCGGGATTCACCCGGACGGTTCGGGTTTGGAATCATGCGTCCGGGTTTCAGACTGCCTGAAACCCGGACACATTATTCAGACTGGACTATGGCTTCCCAGCAGGGTTGCTTGCTGCAGTTGTCTAAGCTGAGAGTGTCTGTTACACGCCCCTTCACACTGCCCAAAGCCAACACTAACACCCCCCCCCCCACTCTGCGAGTTCAGATGTAAAAGGGGAACTCTGATGTAAAGGGGGACTCTTGTTATTAACTTCATATGATTAGAAATGTTATTTAATAGCAAAATATATGTATAGTTTATACTATAAAAAAAAATTGGCGTGCGCCTCTAAAATGTTCGGGTTTGACTTGAAGAAAAGGTGGCAACCCTACGTGCGGCCTGCATGTAGATTAGGGGCCGTGGATGGATTAGGGGGGCGGCGCCCCTGCTCCCCATATGGACGGGCTGCCACTGGTGCATACGCTCCTGGTGTTCTGTGAAAATAGCCAACTCAAAATCTCCAATTTATTGCTGCTGGAGAGTCGCCGGAAGTGACGTGGTTGGAGATTTTGGCGAGTCTGAGTTTTCGCCAGAACACCAGGCCATTCAGAAAGCGCTGGGTACTTCACGAATGGCAGCGGCAGCACCCGAGAGCCGATGGAAACATTGGCTGGGGTGCCGACATCACTGGATTCCAGGACAGCTAAATGTCCTAATATTAAAAGTCAGCAGCTACAGTATGTGTAGCTGCTGACTTTTGATTTTTTGCTGGGGGGCAGAGAGAACTCCATGGGGCATCGCAGGATTCACACCGTGGTCTGCATTTTATGAATGGGCCACAAAATGTGGATATCTGTTCATCGTTATAAAATGACCCCTAACATTTCCCATCTTACCCAAAATGAATTTCTAACTTACGTTTGTAGCAGTGAAAATGCTGATTTCACAGCTCTCTCGAAAGTCCTTTTGAACATCTTGAAAAGTAGTTTTTATGCTTTTCCTGTGGATGAAATAAGAGAAAAATGTAAGATTAACATTCTACTAAAATCCCTCTAACAATCCAGATAAACTCTACACAAAGTACATAAGTGTTTTTAGTGAATAGCCTTCTTTAAAGGGCCCAAACTTTTTACGTTTTAGATAGACACATGAACTGTGAACTGAAGAACTGTGCCCCATGTCGGTGTCTTTAAGGGGAATTGTGCCCCATTGATGGTGTCATTTGGGAGGAATTGTGCCCCATCATTGTTGTCATTGGACCCCATTGTTGCAGTCATTGGGAGGAACTGTGTCCCATGTTGGTGTCATTAAGAGGAACTGTGCCCCATTGATGGTGTCATTTGGAGGGTTTGTCCCCCATCATTGGAGGACCCCATTGTTGGAGTCATTAGGAGGAACTGTGCCCCATAGTTGTGTCATTGGGAGTGCCCCTTCATTGGTATCAGTGGATGAAATAGTGCCCCAAGGATCGGCTAAAAGCAAGAAAGGGGCCCCATCGGGCCACCCCCGTGTCGCAGTTTGAAGACCACTGTAATAGAGCATTACCATTGAAATCAATGGAAACGGCTGATAAGCGTCAAGTACTGAATATTTGTGGTATTGCTGCGATCGTCAGGAGCAGGGGAATTTATTTTGGGTTGTTTGATGGTAAATTATGGTAATAGCAAGACATATACAGCTAAATAAAAAAAAAAAAAGAAAAATGATTTTTCTTTTTTACTATTTTAGGATAGTTTTCCTTTGATAGTAAAAAAAAAAAAAGAATCAGGAGATATCTGTCACTTTTGTGAAATACTGTATATATACACTGTATATAATGGCACTGCAGGGCAGGTGTGTTGTCTACACACAGGGGTGGTTTGGGGTCCTAAAACTAAAATTAATCATTTTACAAGAGAGGTGACTTATAGGAAATGAAATAAATACATACTAGAATGTAGAAAATCTCCAAAATATATGAATTTCCTCTAAAATCGGTTTATAAACTACAATAGTATATCACACTGTCTCCAGCAGATAAAAACTGCCTGCCCTGCACTTGTTTATCTGACCTACCATACACTATGACATCATCGACAGAATTTAAAACAGCCAATCAGGGCTGGGCACTGCGGGAATTTTTTTTTAACCCCTCGCTGCCTGGGACAATTTTGACATTTCTCTCATACATGTTAATATCTGCCTTTTTTTGTGCTAGAAATTACTTATAATACCCCAAACATGATATATTTTCTAAACACAGAGGTCGCAGGGGTAATAAAATGGCAGGTGTTTAATTTTTTTTTTTGACGCACAAATATTTGCGCAGCCGTTTACTAAATGCAAATAATTTCTAAGAAAAAAAAATGCACTTTATTGGATTTTACCTCACACAAACACAATAGAATACCTGAACAATATAACTAATCTGGTGGGGGGGTTCTAAATCATTTTATGAGCAAAACAAATGTTGATTTTGACACGTATGTGAGAATTGGTCTGGGCAGAAAGGGGTTAATTTTTATTTTTTTTAATTCACATTTTTTAATTGTGTTTGAAAAGCAAAAAAAAAAAAAGTTTTTTTTTTTTCCTTTTCATTACACGAAAAAGAATTTTACATTTTTCCTAAAAGATAACGGCTCCCTATGGAAGAAAATGGCGCCCGCTTTTTCTTTTTTGTCTGCGACGTCACGCGCAACAGTACGTGACCAGAGTCACCAGACCAGAATCACGTACGCCCAGCGCGTTAACCTCAGGTCAGTTGGTTCTCGCGATAGCCGGCGAGGTCCGGGTTTGGCGCCGATTCGTCACCCCGGCAACCCTTGCCGCCTGCCAGTGCTCTAATTAGGGAGGCGGCGGGGAGGAGCCGAGCGGCGATGGACGAGCAGTGGGGCGGGGAGAAGGGCGGAGCAGTGTAAAGGCAGGTGTATTGTCTTGGTCAGTTGGACACACACAGGGGATGATTTGGGGGTTGTAAAAGGGAAATGAATCATTTTACAAGAAAATGTATTTATAGAAAATTAAATAGATACGCACTGAAATGTAATAAATCTGCAAAAAAATCGCTGAATATCCTCTGAAAATCGCTTTGTAAAGTACAATAGTATATCACACTATCTCCAATACAAACAAACACCTCCTCTCCTAAGCTCTGTATCTCAGAACTGACATACTGCCTGTCCCGTCCTGGTTTATATACACACACACACACTATGACGTCATCAGAGTTCCAACGGCCAGAGCTCGGCACAGCAGGGAAAAACATTTAACCCTTTGCTGCCTGGATTAAAATTGACATCTGCATTTATGTATTTTTGCTAGAAATGACTTTTTACCTCCCATATAGGATATATTTTCTGAAAGCAGAGGCCCAGGAGAATAAAATGGAAGCTGTTGAATTTATTTTTTTTTCTTTTGATGAACAATATTTGCGCATCCATTTATTCAATGCAAACAAGATGGATGAAAATCAATTAAAAATAAAATAAAAATCTGATTAAAAAAAAAAAAAGTCTCGTTTAGTTTATTCAGCATATTTGCGCAGCCGTTTACTAAATGCAAATAATTTCTAAGAAAAAAAAAAGCACTTTATTGGATTTTACCTCACACAAACACTATAGAATACCTGATTTGTCATCAAATATAAAAAACACTGCATTTGATAGACGGCTGCGCAAATATCGTGCGACATAAAAAAAAAATTGCAGCAGCCACCATTATATCTCTTAGGGCAGGGATCCTCAAACTACGGCCCTCCAGCTGCTGCAGAACCACATATCCCATGAGGCATTGTAAAACTCTTACATTCACAGACATGACTAGGCATGATGGGAATTGTAGTTCCTGAACAACTGAAGGGCCGCAGTTTAAAGACCCCTGTTTTAGGGTCTCAGATTTTTCCTGAAAATTTGCATTTGATAAACGGCTGCACAAATATGATGCAACATAAAAAGAAAAATTGCAGCAGCCACCATATCTTTTAGGGTCTCTGTTTTTCCCTTAAAATTAACGTTTGATTAAACGCTGTCCCGTGACATGAAAAAAAAAATGCGGCAGCCACCATTATATTCTTTAGGGTCCCTGATTACAGAACAATATAACTAATCGGGGGGGGGGGGGGGGGGGTTCTAAATCATTTTATTAGCAAAGCAAATGTTGATTTTGACACGTAGGTGAGAATTGGTCTGGGCAGAAAGGGGTTAAATTTTTTTTTTTTAATTCACAATTTTTAATTGTGTTTGAAAAGCAAAAAAACGTTTTTTTTTTTTCCTTTTCATTACACGAAAAATAATTTTACATTTTTCCTAAAGATAACGACTCTCTATGGAAGAAAATGGCGCCCGCTGTTTTTTTTTTGTCTGTGACGTCACGCGCAACAGTACGTGACCAGAGTCACCAGACCAGAATCACGTACGCCCAGCGCGTTAACCTCAGGTCAGTTGGTTCTCGCGATAGCCGGCGAGGTCCGGGTTTGGCGCCGATTCGTCACCCCGGCAACCCTTGCCGCCTGCCAGTGCTCTAAATTAGGGAGGCAGCGGGGAGGAGCCGAGCGGCGATGGACGAGCAGTGGGGCGGGGAGAAGGGCGGAGCAGTGTAAAGGCAGGTGTATTGTCTTGGTCAGTTGGACACACACAGGGGATGATTTGGGGGTTCTAAAAGGGAAATGAATCATTTTACAAGAAAATGTATTTATAGAAAATTAAATAGATACGTACTGAAATGTAATAAATCTGCAAAAAAATCGCTGAATATCCTCTAAAAATCGCTTTGTAAAGTACAATAGTATATCACACTATCTCCAATACAAACAAACACCTCCTCTCCTAAGCTCTGTATCTCAGAACTGACATACTGCCTGTCCCGTCCTGGTTTATATACACACACACACACTATGACGTCATCAGAGTTCCAACGTCAGAGCTGGGCACGGCAGGGAAAAACATTTAACCCTTTGCTGCCTGGATTAAAATTGACATCTGCATTTATTTATTTTTGCTAGAAATGACTCTTAACCTCCCATATATGATATATTTTCTGAAAGCAGAGGCCGAGGAGAATAAAATGGAAGCTGTTGAATTTATTTTTTTTTCTTTTGATGAACAATATTTGCGCATTCATTTATTCAATGCAAACAAAATGGATAAAATCGATTAAAAAAAAAAAAAAAAAAAATCTGATAAAAAAAAAAAAAAGTCTGGTTTAGTTTATTCAGCATGAATAAATATTGCACAATATTTTGCGCAGCTGTTTGTTAAATGCAAACAGGGTGGATAAAAATCAGTTTTTTTTTATTTATTTAAATCAGATTTTTTTTTTATGTTAATCAGATTTATTTAAAAAAAATCTATCTAAATATAGTTTTCTATTTAAGATACATGAATAATTTAGTTTATTCAGCATGAATAAATATTGCACAATATTTTGCGCAGCCGTTTATTAAATGCAAACAGGGTGGATAAAAATCGATTAAATAAAAATATGATTTTTTTTATATAAATCAGATTTTTTTTTGTTAATCAGGTTTTTTTTTTCATTTGTATCAAATTTATTTTAACAAAATGCTTTTGGAGTAAAAAAAAAAAATCTATCTAAAGATAGTTTTCTATTTAAGATGCATTAATAATTTAGTTTATTCAGCATGAATAAATATTGCACAATATTTTGCGTAGCTGTTTATTAAATGCAAACAGGGTGGATAAAAATTGATTAAAAAAAAATCAGTTTTATTTATTTAAATCAGATTTTTTTTGATGTTAATCAGGTTTTTTTTTCATTTGTATCAAATTTATTTTAACAAAATGCATTTGGAGTAAAAAAAAAATCTATCTAAAGATAGTTTTCTATTTAAGATGCATTAATAATTTAGTTTATTTAGCATGAATAAATATTGCACAATATTTGCACAGCCGTTTATTAAATGCAAACAGGGTGGATAAAAATCGATTAAAAAAAAAATCATTTTTTTTATTTAAATCAGATTTTTTTTATGTTAATCAGGTTTTTTTTTATTTTTATCAAATTTATTTTAATAAAATGCTTTTGGAGTAAAAAAAAAATCTATCTAAAGATAGTTTTCTATTTAAGATGCATTAATAATTTAGTTTATTTAGCATGAATAAATATTGCACAATATTTGCACAGCCGTTTATTAAATGCAAACAGGGTGGATAAAAATCGATTAAAAAAAAAAATCATTTTTTTTATTTAAATCAGATTTTTTTTTTATGTTAATCAGGTATTTTTTTTTCATTTTTATCAAATTTATTTTAATAAAATGCTTTTGGAGTAAAAAAAAATCTATCTAAAGATAGTTTTCTATTTAAGATACATTAATAATTTAGTTTATTCAGCATGAATAAATAGTGCACAATATTTTGCGAAGCCATTTATTAAATGCAAACAGAGTGGATAAAAATCCATTAAAAAAAAAATCAGATTTTTTAAAATTTAAATCAATTTCCTCCAGTGCGGCGGGCGGACCCCATCTAGGTGGCGGGGTGTGGGCAGCGGCTCCGTGTCCTCTAGCACAGCGGGCGGACCCCATCTAGGTGGTGGAAGGCAGGGTGCGGGTAGCGGCTTCGGTGTCCTCCAGCACGGCGGGTGGACCTCATCTAGGTGCCGGGGTGCAGGCAGCGGCTCTGGTGTCCTCCAGCATGGCGGGTGGACCACATCTAGGTGGTGGGAGGTGGGCAGCGGCTCCCGTGTCCTCCAGCACGGCGGGCGGACCTCATCTAGGTGGCAGGGTGCGGAGAGCGGCTCCGGTGTCCTCCAGCATGGCAGGTGCACCCCATCTAGGTGGTGGGAGGCAGGATGCGGGCAGCGGTTCCTGTGTCCTCCAGCACGGCGGGCGGACCTCACCTAGGTGGTGGGAGGCAGGGTGCGGAGAGCGGCTCCGGTGTCCTCCAGCATGACGGGTGGACCCCATCTAGTTGGCGGGCGGCGGGGTGCGGGCAGCGGCTCCAGTGTCCTCCAGCATGGCGGGCGGACCCCATCTAGGTGGTGATAACCAGGGTACGGGCAGCGGCTCCGTGTCCTCCAGCATGGCGGGTGGACCCCATCTAGGTGGTGGGAGGCAGGGTGCGGGCAGCAGCTCCGGTGTCCTTCAGCACGGCGGGTGGACCCCATCTAGGTGGTGGGAGGCAGGGTGCGGGCAGCGGCTCCGGTGTCATCCAGCATGGCGGGCGGACCACATCTAGGTGCCGAGGGGCGGGCAGCGGCTCTGGTGTCCTCCAGCACGGCGGGCGGACCCCATCTAAGTGGTGGGAGGTGGGGTGCGGGCAGCGGCTCGTGTGTCCGCTCCCCCAGCGGCTTCCTCCATGGCTTCCACAGTGTGTCTCCACTCCCTTCCTCTTAAGCGCTAGGTGTCCAATAGAATTGCCTGACGATTTTGGCCAATCGGGGAAACGGGTCTCATGACCAGCCTCTTGATTGGCGGGGAAGAAACTGGGTGGGATCTGTGCCCCGAGCCCACCCTTTTTTGAAGCCCTTTTAGAGCCTCTGACTCTAATCCCATGCTTCAAAAAAACACTCCCCCCATTAGAATCCATAGTCCGGCTCATGGATGGGGGGGTGGCATCCCTGCACCCATAATGGACGGGCCACCACTGCTACAAACTGTATAATTGTTTGAAGAGAAACGCATCTGCACTAGGCTCTAAGTGTGAGGAGGAAGGGCAAGCAGTAAAAATGAAATGTGTTCCCTGTGGGTACTTAGTCACTGTGTGGGAGGTGCTTCTACTTAGGCTCCGTTCACACCTGAGCAATCTGAATCGAAATCGCGGGAAATTGCAGGACGCTTCTGCAATGTCATTACTTCTTAATGGCGCCTCAATTACGGCGCGATATTGCTGCGATTGTCGTGCCATAAATTGCGGCAAATCGCAACGCCTGCCACCTGCCACCCTAAAGGAACAGGAGCTTTTTTTGAGCGACAGCTTCGCGCGTTGAGATTTGCCGTGGTTGCAGTACGATTTATAGCGGCAAAATTGCACCGCGATTGGGCTGCCATAAAGAAGCAATGGCATCGCACAAGCGTCGCGCGATTTGCCATGATTTCGAATCACGGGCGGATCGCTCAAGTGTGAACTGAGCCAAAGGGAAGGCATAGGTCTGTGTTCCTGCTTAGCAGAAACACAGGATCAATGTCTTCCCTACCTTCTGAACGGCGATCTGCCTTGTTTGCATAGGCCGACCAATGTTCTCCCTCTGTACTAAACAGTTAGCGGACATCAAGTCCCGCCGCGGGGCTTCCGCTGTGGTCGCTGGCAGGGGGCGCTGCAGACCCAGAAGTGTCAGATCACGTACTAGGATCACGTACGTGATCTGGTGCAGAGCGGCCGTCCTGCTGCAGTAAATGTGCGGTGGGCTGTCATAAAGCGGTTAAATGCAAAATGAAACCCCAATTAAGTGCAAATATAAAAGCATGGGCACGGGGGGGGGGGGGGGGGGGGGGCTGGTTGGGGGTGCTGCATGCTTTTTTAAAAGTCTTTTTATTTAAATTCGTTTTTTTAACACTTTACTCTTTTTTCCCTGCTTTAGGTATATGTATCAGGCTCCATTCGCACCTGGAAGACATGGAAACGCAGGAAAAATGCACCACCCACAGTTCAAGCAAAATCCCCGCCTGGGAAGAGCGGGGTGCCGGAGCTGTGATGGGTAAGTGATCACCAATGGGGGTTACCTTTCATGGTCAGTTAGCAGCAGGGGAAGGGGGGTTTTGTAAATCACCGCCAGTGACTAGGAATGCAGAGGGAGGGGTTAACTGTCACTGCCGCTGACCACAGATGCAGGGAGGGTTCATTTTCACTGCCACTGACCGCCAGTGTTGAGGGGAGATAACAGTGTGGACATCAGTGCTGGGGGTTATGATTGCACCCAGTGATACTAATTATGGGAGTGTCCATTGACACCAGTGTTGGGGGAAATTATTGCATCCATTGACATCCACTGGCACAATGCTGGCGGTTGTAATTGCATATACTGACATCAATGCTGGCGGTTGTAATTGCATCTACTGGCACCAATGCTGGCGGTTGTAATTGCATCCACTGGCACAATGCTGGAAGTTATAATTGTATCCACTGACATCAATGCTGACGGCTGTAATTGCATCCACTGACACAATGCTGGGGGTTGTAATTGCATTCACTGGCACCAATGCTAGGGGTTGTAATTGCATCCATTGGCACCAGTGCTGGGGGTTGTAATTGCATCCACTGGCACCAATGCTGGGGGTTGTAATTGCATCCATTGGTACCAATGCTAGCGGTTGTAATTGCATCCATTGGCACCAGTGCTGGGGGTTGTAATTGCATCCACTGGCACCAATGCTGGCGGTTGTAATTGCTTCCACTAGCACCAGTGCTGGGGGTTGTAATTGCATCCATTGGTACCAATGCTGGGGGTTGTAATTGCATCCACTGACACCAGTGCTGGCGGTTGTAATTGCATCCACTGGCACCAATGCTGGGGATTGTAATTGCATCCATTGGCACCAATGCTGGCGGTTGTAATTGTTTCCACTGACACCAATGCTGGCGGTTGTAATTGTTTCCACTGACACCAATGCTGGCGGTTGTAATTGTATCCACTGACATGATGCTGGCGGTTGTAATTACATCCACTGGCACTAGTGCTGGGGGTTGTATTTGCATCCACTGGCACCAGTGCTGGCAGTTGCAATTGCATCCACTGACACCAATGCTGGCGGCTGTAATTGCATCCACTGGCACAATCCTGGGGGTTGTAATTGCATCCTTTGGCACCAATGCTGGCGGTTGTAATTGCATCCACTGGCACAATGCCGGCAGTTATAATTGAATCCACTGGCACCAATGCTGGCAGTTATAATTGAATCCACTGACACCAATGCTGGTGGGTTTAATTGCATCCACTGACACAATGCTGGGGGTTGTAATTGCATTCACTGGCACCAATGCTGGGGGTTGTAATTGCATCCATTGGCACCAATGCTGGCAGTTGTAATTGCTTCCACTGGCACAATGCTGGGGGTTGTAATTGCATCCATTGGTACCAATGCTAGCGGTTGTAATTGCATCCATTGGCACCAGTGCTGGGGGTTGTAATTGCATCTACTGGCACCAATGCTGGCGGTTGTAATTGCTTCCACTGGCACCAGTGCTGGGGGTTGTAATTGCATCCATTGGTACCAATGCTGGGGGTTGTAATTGCATCCACTGACACCAGTGCTGGGGGTTGTAATTGCATCCACTGGCACCAATGCTGGGGGTTGTAATTGCATCCATTGGCGCCAATGCTGTTGGTTAAAATTGCATCCAATGGCACAATGCTGGGGGTTGTAATTGCATCCACTGGCACCAATGCTGGCGGTTGTAATTGCATCCACTAACACCAATGCTGGCGGTTGTAATTGTATCCACTGACATGATGCTGTCGGTTGTAATTACATCCACTGGCACCAGTGCTGGCAGTTGCAATTGCATCCACTGGCACCAGTGCTGGTGGCTGTAATTGCATCCACTGGCACAATCCTGGGGGTTGTAATTGCATCCACTGGCACAATGCTGGCGGTTGTAATTGCATCCATTATCACCAATTTTGGCGGTTGCAATTGCTTCCACTGGCACCAATGCTGGCAGTTATAATTGAACCCACTGACATCAATGCTGGCTTCTGTAATTGCATCCACTGACACAATGCTGGGGTTTGTAATTGCATTCACTGGCACCAATGCTGGCGGTTGTAATTGCTTCCACTGACACAATTCTGGGGGTTGTAATTGCATCCATTGGTACCAATGCAAGCGGTTGTAATTGCATACATTGGCACCAATGCTGGCGGTTGTAATTGCATCCATTGGCACCAATGCTGGCGGTTGTAATTGCATCCACTGGCACAAATGCTGGCAGTTGTAATTGCATCCACTGACACCAGTGTTGGTGGTTGTATTTGCATACACTGGCACCAGTGCTGGGGGTTGTATTTACATCCACTGGTTCAAATGCTGGCGGTTGTAATTGCATCCACTGGCAGCAATGCTGGTGGTTGTAATTGCATCCATTGGCACCAATGCTGGCGGTTGTAATTGTATCCACTAACACAATGATTTCGGTTGTAATTACATCCACTGGCACCAGTGCTGGCAGTTGCAATTGCATCCACTGACACCAATGCTGGCAGTTGCAATTGCATCCACTGACACCAATGCTGGTGGCTGTAATTGCATCCACTGGCACAATCCTGGGGGTTGTAATTGCATCCACTGGCACAATGCTGGCGGTTGTAATTGCATCCATTATCACCAATTTTGGCGGTTACAATTGCTTCCACTGGCACCAATGCTGGCAGTTATAATTGAACCCACTGACATCAATGCTGGCTTCTGTAATTGCATCCACTGACACAATGCTGGGGTTTGTAATTGCATTCACTGGCACCAATGCTGGCGGTTGTAATTGCTTCCACTGACACAATTCTGGGGGTTGTAATTGCATCCATTGGTACCAATGCTAGCGGTTGTAATTGCATCCATTGGCACCAATGCTGGCTATTGTAATTGCATCCATTGGCACCAATGCTGGCGGTTGTAATTGCATCCACTGACACCAGTGTTGGTGGGTGTATTTGCATCCACTGGCACCAGTGCTGGGGGTTGTATTTACATCCACTGGTTCAAATGCTGGCAGTTGGAATTGCATCCACTGGCACCAATGCTGGCGGTTGTAATTGCATCCACTGGCACCAATGCTGGCGGTTGTAATTGTATCCACTGACACGATGCTTTCGGTTGTAATTACATCCACTGGCACCAATGCTGGCGGTTGTAATTGTATCCACTGACATGATGCTGGCGGTTGTAATTACATCCACTGGCACTAGTGCTGGGGGTTGTATTTGCATCCACTGGCACCAGTGCTGGCAGTTGCAATTGCATCCACTGACACCAATGCTGGCGGCTGTAATTGCATCCACTGGCACAATCACGCGTCGGGGATTTATACCGTCAACAGCCCGGAAATGTATGACTGTATATAATTTTGTGTAAAGATGTGTCGACTTTATATTGTGGAATATGTATTGTACTACTTGGCCAGCGCCCTATGTTGTAATGCCAATTGAATTATAGCATTACAATTGTTCATGGTTCAATAAAAGCACTTACTGGTTATACATTTTTTATTATTTCTGAATATCAAGATATTGCTGTCTAAAGCCCCACCGGGGAAACTGTCCATTTTTTAACATTATTGTTTCGGGGTGTGCAGCGCATGCGTCTCTCCCACATGTGTTTTTCTCTTCATTACTGAATTTTGGGTGGTTAAACACCCCTTCCCCCCTATGACACATGAGAGACATGGCAGGAGCTTTGTGTTGCTTACACGGCCCTTCAAACCCTCACATGTCTAAAACCTCTTTTGATACGATACGCATTTTGGGGGTGACACTTTGTTTGCCTCTTGCGGAGGAAACGCCCCCCAAAATGGGGGAGTAGATCGTAACTGTATCTTTCCCCACCTCATGCATCAGGATAGATCTATTTTAGACTCCTGTTATTGCAGTAGATCAGATGTTCAACTAACACCTGCTCTGTAAATATACATGTTAGGATCTAGGGTCAGTGAGCTATCACTCAGCTCCTGCATAAATTCAATGATAACCTCATCATCTACAATTTAGTGCCTACTGCATTTACATATGCACTTTAGATTATGGCCGTCATGGATCATGGTGGACCTCTGCCGCCCCTGTCGGCTTCATGGAGGTGAGTCCTGGTCCAATTGAAGGCTTCCCGGCAGGGTGAGAATGTGGGGGTGATGCAGGATCTGAGCTCTCCCCCCCATGCTCTGATTGACGGACGTTTGTATTCATCGTCCGCCGACGTGAGCTTCACTCTGCCGGCGGCATCCCTTGATCACCTCCGGATGAGCCGCGGCGAGGTGCGCATGTGCGAGTTACTTTGGCGTGTGCACGGCGCCGCGACATCTCGCGGTTTGCGGCGGAGTTGACGGCAGCTGCCGGGGTTTTTTTTTTTTTTTTTTGCCTACAGGGATGCCGGGGGAGCCACATGTGGGCTGCTCACTCTGGGGGGGAGGAGATCAGCACCTGTGCCTACTCAATTAATTGCCTACTTTAGGCATATATCCATGATCGGCTGCCTGTGAGTCTTACTATGACTCCATGCAGACCGTAATGGATGGCACTGCACAAATCCTTTTTTTGGCTCCAGCTTTTTACCTTTTTTGCTCCATTGCAATTTGGTTCATACAAGTCAAACTTTACTACATCAGCCACACTGTGGCACAAGGTAAATTATTATACTATACATATACCCTTACTACTCTAATATTACAACACTACACTCATACTCCTATTCCTATAATCAGTTTAGATCTTCCACACATGTTTTTGATTGTTTTATTTGGTTTTATTCATTCACACACTCTCCTTTTGACTTGTTTTTCACTTTTATTCCACCATGTGTTGGCTGACACCATACACTCATTTCATTCACCTTGACATAGCACTGTAGTCAGCATTGTGCTGGCCATCCATTTAATTTTACTTTATCACTCAAAGGGTTTCTCATATTCCTAGTACCACATATCACTTCCCACCCACCTGTGTTTACACACCACACCACTCAAACAACCCTATAACTATACAACCATTTCTTTTATGGTTGTGCCACTTTCTATATAATTAATTACAATCATGAAACCTTAGGACACCAGATCAATATATATTGATCACTAGGATTGCAGTTAGCCCATACACTTCATACTTTTGCCAATGTGCTGAGAATCATTTTGACTTATTGGGTATTTGTCACAGGTGCTGACTTCTCCTTCCCCTGGAGGGCGTCTATGTGGCTCCTTGTAAGCCCCTTGGGCTGGACTCATGTGCTCTGGGGAGACAGGGGCGAATATGGGGGCCCCCCGGATCCATTTACGGCTTTTACTGGCCAAAGGATTATTCCCTCTACTTTTCAGCGGTAAATATACTACCACTTTTAACCTTATAATGAGATTTATGATGACATGTTCTTAAATTTTGAAGATATTCAATGTATTTTATAGAACCAACTATCCCCCTGATGATGACCGTACACAGGTCGAAACGCGTCGGGGATTTATACCGTCAACAGCCCGGAAATGTATGACTGTATATAATTTTGTGTAAAGATGTGTCGACTTTATATTGTGGAATATGTATTGTACTACTTGGCCAGCGCCCTATGTTGTAATGCCAATTGAATTATAGCATTACAATTGTTCATGGTTCAATAAAAGCACTTACTGGTTATACATTTTTTATTATTTCTGAATATCAAGATATTGCTGTCTAAAGCCCCACCGGGGAAACTGTCCATTTTTTAACATTATTGTTTCGGGGTGTGCAGCGCATGCGTGTCTCCCACATGTGTTTTTCTCTTCATTACGGGGTTGTAATTGCATCCTTTGGCACCAATGCTGGCGGTTGTAATTGCATCCACTGACCCCAATGCTGGTGGGTTTAATTGCATCCACTGACACAATGCTGGTGGGTTTAATTGCATCCACTGACACAATGCTGGGGGTTGTAATTGCATTCACTGGCACCAATGCTGGGGGTTGTAATTGCATCCATTGGCACCAATGCTGGCAGTTGTAATTGCTTCCACTGGCACAATGCTGGGGGTTGTAATTGCATCCATTGGTACCAATGCTAGCGGTTGTAATGGCATCCATTGGCACCAGTGCTGGGGGTTGTAATTGCATCTACTGGCACCAATGCTGGCGGTTGGAATTGCTTCCACTGGCACCAGTGCTGGGGGTTGTAATTGCATCCACTGACACCAGTGCTGGGGGTTGTAATTGCATCCACTGACACCAGTGCTGGGGGTTGTAATTGCATCCACTGGCACCAATGCTGGGGGTTGTAATTGCATCCACTGGCACCAATGCTGGTGGTTAAAATTGCATCCACTGGCACCAATGCTGGTGGTTAAAATTGCATCCAATGGCACAATGCTGGGGGTTGTAATTGCATCCACTGGCACCAATGCTGGCGGTTGTATTTGCATCCACACCAATGCTGGGGTTGTAATTGTATCCACTGACATGATGCTGTCGGTTGTAATTACATCCACTGGCACCAGTGCTGGCAGTTGCAATTGCATCCACTGGCACCAGTGCTGGTGGCTGTAATTGCATCCACTGGCACAATCCTGGGGGTTGTAATTGCATCCACTGGCACAATGCTGGCGGTTGTAATTGCATCCATTATCACCAATTTTGGCGGTTGCAATTGCTTCCACTGGCACCAATGCTGGCAGTTATAATTGAACCCACTGACATCAATGCTGGCTTCTGTAATTGCATCCACTGACACAATGCTGGGGTTTGTAATTGCATTCACTGGCACCAATGCTGGCGGTTGTAATTGCTTCCACTGACACAATTCTGGGGGTTGTAATTGCATCCATTGGTACCAATGCTAGCGGTTGTAATTGCATCCATTGGCACCAATGCTGGCGGTTGTAATTGCATCCATTGGCACCAATGCTGGTGGTTGTAATTGCATCCATTGGCACCAATGCTGGTGGTTGTAATTGCATCCACTGGCCCCAATGCTGGTGGTTGTAATTGCATCCACTGGCACAAATGCTGGCAGTTGTAATTGCATCCACTGGCACAAATGCTGGCAGTTGTAATTGCATCCACTGGCACCAATGCTGGCGGTTGTAATTGCATCCATTGGCACCAATGCTGGCGGTTGTAATTGTATCCACTGACACAATGCTTTCGGTTGTAATACATCCACTGGCACCAGTGCTGGCAGTTGCAATTGCATCCACTGACACCAGTGCTGGTGGTTGTAATTGCTTCCACTGAGACCAATGCTGGCGGCTGTAGTTGCATCCACTGGCACAATGCTGGGGTTTGTAATTGCATTCACTGGCACCAATGCTGGCGGTTGTAATTGCTTCCACTGACACAATTCTGGGGGTTGTAATTGCATCCATTGGTACCAATGCTGGCGGTTGTAATTGCATCCATTGGCACCAATGCTGGCGGTTGTAATTGCATCCATTGGCACCAATGCTGGCAGTTGTAATTGCATCCACTGGCACCAATGCTGGTAGTTGGAATTGCATCCACTGGATCCAGTGCTGGCAGTTGTAATTGCATCAATTGGCACCATTGCTGGCGGTTGTAATTGCATCCACTGACACCAATGCTAGCGGTTGTAATTGCATCCATTGGCACCAGTGCTGGCAGTTGTAATTGCATCCACTGGCACCAATGCTGGCAGTTGTAATTGCATCCACTGGCATCAATGCTAGCGGTTTTAATTACATCCACTGACATCAATGCTGGCAGTTGTAATTGCATCCATTGGCACCAATGCTGGCGGTTGTAATTGCATCCACTGACACCAGTGCTGGAAGTTGTAATTGCATCCATTGACACCAATGCTGGTGGTTGTAATTGCATCCACTGGCACCAGTGCTGGCGGTTTTAATTGCATGCATTGGCACCAGTGCTGGCAATTGTAATTGCATGTACTTGCACCAATGCTGGTAGTTGTAATTGCATCAACTGGCACCAATGTCGGCGGTTGTAATTGCATGTACTTGCACCAATGCTGGTAGTTGTAATTGCATCAACTGGCACCAATGTCGGCGGTTGTAATTGCATCCAGTGGCACCAGTGCTGGCGTTTGTAATTGCATCCACAGGCACCAATGCTGGCGTTTGTAATTGCATCCACTGGCATCAATGCTGGCGGTTGTAATTGCATCCATTGGCACCAATGCTGGCGGTTGTAATTGTATCCACTGACACGATGCTTTCGGTTGCAATTACATCCACTGGCACCAGTGCTGGCAGTTGCAATTGCATCCACTGACACCAGTGCTGGTGATTGTAATTGCATCCACTGACACCAATGCTGGCGGCTGTAATTGCATCCACTGGCACAATCCTGGGGGTTGTAATTGCATCCTTTGACACCAATGCTGGCGGTTATAATTGAATCCACTGGCACAATGCTGGCAGTTATAATTGAATCCACTGGCACCAATGCTGGCAGTTATAATTGAATCCACTGACACCAATGCTGGTGGGTTTAATTGCATTCACTGACACAATGCTGGGGGTTGTAATTGCATTCACTGGCACCAATGCTGGGGGTTGTAATTGCATCCATTGGCACCAATGCTGGCAGTTGTAATTGCTTCCACTGGCACAATGCTGGGGGTTGTAATTGCATCCATTGGTACCAATGCTAGCGGTTGTAATTGCATCCATTGGCACCAGGGCTGGGGGTTGTAATTGCATCTACTGGCACCAATGCTGGCGGTTGTAATTGCTTCCACTGGCACCAGTGCTGGGGGTTGTAATTGCATCCATTGGTACCAATGCTGGGGGTTGTAATTGCATCCACTGACACCAGTGCTGGGGGTTGTAATTGCATCCACTGGCACCAATGCTGGGGGTTGTAATTGCATCCATTGGCGCCAATGCTGGGGGTTGTAATTGCATCCAATGGCACAATGCTGGGGGTTGTAATTGCATCCACTGGCACCAATGCTGGCGGTTGTAATTGTATCCACTGACATGATGCTGTCGGTTGTAATTACATCCACTGGCACCAGTGCTGGCAGTTGCAATTGCATCCACTGGCACCAGTGCTGGTGGCTGTAATTGCATCCACTGGCACAATCCTGGGGGTTGTAATTGCATCCACTGGCACAATACTGGCGGTTGTAATTGCATCCATTATCACCAATTTTGGCGGTTGCAATTGCTTCCACTGGCACCAATGCTGGCAGTTATAATTGAACCCACTGACATCAATGCTGGCTTCTGTATTTGCATCCACTGACACAATGCTGGGGTTTGTAATTGCATTCACTGGCACCAATGCTGGCGGTTGTAATTGCTTCCACTGACACAATTCTGGGGGTTGTAATTGCATCCATTGGTACCAATGCTGGCGGTTGTAATTGCATCCATTGGCACCAATGCTGGCGGTTGTAATTGCATCCATTGGCACCAATGCTGGCGGTTGTAATTGCATCCACTGGCTCCAATGTTGGTGGTTGTAATTGCATCCACTGGCACAAATGCTGGCAGTTGTAATTGCATCTACTGGCACCAATGCTGGCGGTTGTAATTGCATCCATTGGCACCAATGCTGGCGGTTGTAATTGTATCCACTGACACGATGCTTTCGGTTGTAATTACATCCACTGGCACCAGTGCTGGCAGTTGCAATTGCATCCACTGACACCAGTGCTGGTGGTTGTAATTGCTTCCACTGAGACCAATGCTGGCGGCTGTAGTTGCATCCACTGGCACAATGCTGGGGGTTGTAATTGCATCCATTGGCACCAATGCTGGAGGTTGTAATTGCTTCCACTGGCAGCAATGCTGGAAGTTGTAATTGCATCCACTGACATCAGTGCTGGGGGTTGTAATTGCTTCCACTGGCACCAATGCTGGCGATTGTAATTGCATCCACTGGCACCAATGCTGATGGTTGTAATTGCTTCCACTGACACCAATGCTGGCGGCTGTAATTGCATGCACAGGCACCAATGCTGGCGTTTGTAATTGCATCCATTGGTACCAGTGCTGGCAGTTGTAATTGTTTCCACTGGCTCCAATGCTGGCGGTTGTAATTGCGTCCACTGGCTCCAATGCTGGCGGTTAGAAGTGTATATGTACACCGGTGATGGAACGCTGTGGCCCCATTCACACCTTGGCGTTCCGGAAAGACGCACAGAAATGCAGCCTGAAGCTGGTGCACACTTGAAGCGGCTTTTGACATTGGATTTATAATTTATGATGAAGACTTTACACATTTTTCACAGTTTTAGGTTTATGGATTTCACACCTGAGAGACATAGAAACGCAGAAAAAATGCACTCGCAGTACAAGCAAATCCCGTCCTGGGGAAAGAGAGCAGTGCAGGAGCTGTGAAGGGTAAGTGATCACTTATGGGGGTTACCTTTCACTGCCAGTGATCTTCAATCCAAGGGGAGGGGTTAACTCTTACTGCCACCAAGGTAGGCAGGGGTTAACTTTCACTGAAACAGACCAGCTATCTGGAGAGTTGCTAATAGTACTGACATCACTGCTGGGGGTTGTTGTTGCACTCAGTGATACCAATGCTGGGGGATTTTATTGCATCCACTGACTTCAATACTGAGCATTTATTATTGCGTGCATTGATACCAATGCTGTGGATGTTATTGCATCCACTGACGCCAATGTTGGGGGTTATTAATGCGTCCACTGACACTAATGTTGAGGGCTATTAATGCACCCACTGACACCAATGTTGGGGGCTATTAATGCGTCCACTGACACCAATGTTGGGGGTTATTAATGCGTCCACTGACACCAATGTTGGGGGCTATTAATGCGTCCACTGACACCAATGTTGGGGGCTATTAATGCGTCCACTGACACCAATGTTGGGGGCTATTAATGCGTCCACTGACACCAATGTTGGGGGCTATTAATGCGTCCACTGACACCAATGTTGGGGGTTATTAATGAATCCACTGACACCAATGTTGGGGGTTATTAATGAATCCACTGACACCAATGTTGGGGGCTATTAATGCGTCCACTGATACTAATGTTGGGGGCTATTAATGCGTCCACTGACACACAATATCAGGGTCTATTATTGCATCCACTGACCTGCAATACCAGGGCGTATTATTGCGTCCACTAACATGCAATATCGGGGGTTATTATTGCATCCACTGACTCACAATATTGGGGCGTATTATTGCGTCCACTGACCTGCAATACCGGGGCATATTATTGCGTCCAGTGACCCGTAATACTGGGGTGTATTATTGCACCCACTGACCCGCAGTACTGGGGCGTATTATTGCGTCCACTGACGTCAGAGCCCCATAAGAACCATTGACGCAGTACAGCCCTGGCATCTTTGTCCTAGCAATCTCTCCTTTGGCAGGTAAAAGCACCGCAATGTATGTATTTCACTGTGTATTAAGTTGTTTGTTTGGAATTGATGGACTTCTGAAGATAAAAAACCTTCTGTGTACAGCATCCCCCCTCAGCCCCCCTAATACTTACCTGAGCCCATCTAGATCCAGCAATGTTGCACGAGAGACTCACCTGCCCAGGACTCTCCCTCCTCTTTGGCTGAGACGGCAGCAACGCGCCATTGGCTCCCGCTGCTGTCAATCCAAAGTCAGTGAGCCAATGAGGAGAGAGAAGTAGCGGGGAGGGGCCGTGGCTCTGTCTGAATGGACACACGGAGCTAGGGCTCAGCTCGGGTGCCTCCATAGCAAGCTGCTTGCTGTGGGGGGCACTGAACAGGAGGGAGGGTCCAGGAGCACTGAAAACAGGCCCGAGAAGAGGAGGATCTGGGCTCCTTTGTGCAAAACCACTGCAACAGAGCAGGCAAGTATAACGTTTGGTTTTTTTACACACACACAAAAAAAAATTGACTTTAGTATTACTTTAACTTCACAGATCTATATTAGAACCAGTATTGAACACGCCACACGGAGCCACAACTTGACAGCACTTGCTAAGCACCAAGCTTTATCCTGTGTTGAGCCCTGATGAAGGGAGAGCGGTGTTGCCCTTAAACGCGTTGGTTGTTTTTTTATGACTTTTTTTTTTTTTACCAACAATAAAATTATCTTAAACTCTTTAGTCTAGCGCAGTCTTTCTCAACCTTTTTACCCCAGAGGAACCCTTGAAATAATTTTCTAGTCTTGAGGAACCCTTACTAAAATCAATTCATTGGTAATCAGTGAAACAAAATGCCCTTTACATCTGTGGTCATGTGGAATGAGGCAGCCCTTACAGCGGTGGTCAAAATGCAATCCCTACGGATGGCTTAAAAGATTGTTGGCTTCATGCAACTGGCTCTATCAAGATGCATTGACCCCAGAACAATGCAGGAACCTTAAAGTGGAGTTCCACCCACTTTTACAACTCTTCAGCATCCCTCACTAAACTGTGCACTGTAAACGAATTGGATATTTTTTTATTTTTTTTCTCAGCACCTACTGTATATCTGCTGTATTCATTTTTCACTTCCTCCTCCCTGGCCGAGGCCCATCGCATCATTTCCTGTTTGCAATGCCTTCTAGGAAGGGGCGGCAACTTCCTCTGACACTGCCGTTGCTATGGAAACCTGACCTGAAATCTATTACACTGCTTGTGCTGCACTGAGCACGTGCCAGATCTGCAAGGATGAGATCCAGGAAGCAATACAGTCTGGCTTCAGATGCCCAGACTTAAGATGGCTACGGCCGGCTGTAAGTTTATAAAATGACAAACTACTGCTATAAACTAACAAAACAGACCTTAGTTTACAGACTAACTTTACTAGAATACATTAAGCTTGTGTATTATAGGAGTATTTTTATTTAAAAAGTATCATTTTGGCCGGAACACCACTTTAAGATAGGAGGTCAATCGGCCACAGCTCAAGGAACCCCTAGCAACCTTTGGAGGAACCCTGGTTGAGAATGGTTGTTCTAGCGCATCTTCCTGTATTTTTGTGTCTGGAGTTTATGTCAGGTCAAGGCCAGATCAAGGCCCTGTTATAAAAAAAAAAATAGACATCCACAACGAAATATTCTTTAGAATGCATTTAATATTTTTTTACTTAGTATAAATATTTTCTACATAATATAAGTACAGGTTGTTTAAAGAAAATTAAAAAGTAACAAATAAATCCTGAAGAAATTGATTTGTGCTTATCTATTCACATCAATGCCATATAATTTTGAACGCAATGCATAGTTACCAAAATGCTTAGAGGGGTGCTCCACTTGGTGCTATGAGCGGACCTGTGCTATAAATCTTCCAGCATTCTCACACTATGAACTTGGTTTATGAGCTTTGCCCCCTTCTCCCATTTGACTACACTGGACGCCTGAGTAGCCAATCACCAAGGGCCAGTGCTGTCATGTTCACTGCCCTGGATGAGCGGGGAGGTGGAATTAGAAGATAAGTATACACAGTTTAGTGGATAAGCTTAATGAAAAAAGACATCTCACTTCCATTATACCCCAGAATGCAAAGTACATGTAGTATTTTGTCCTATCTTCCTATACGTTGTCTCAGGCTAGCTATGAGGTTAGTAATGTTGTAGATCTGTGGGCTTCCCCATTCGGCTTTAGATTGAATGTACTGTTCAGGGAATCTCTCATACTACACGATTGTTGTTAAAGTGGCGTTCCACCCACATTTACAACTCTTCAGCATCCCTCACTAAACTGTGCACTGTAAACGAATTGGATATTTTTAATTTTTTTTTCTCAGCACCTACTGTATATCTGCTGTATTCATTTTTCACTTCCTCCTCCCTGGCCGTGGCCCATCGCATCATTTCCTGTTTGCAATGCCTTCTGGGAAGGAGCAGCAACTTCCTCTGACACTGCCATTGCTATGGAAACCAGACCTGAAACCTATTAAACTGCTTGTGCTGCACTGAGCATGTGCGAGATCTGCAAGGATGAGATCCAGGAAGAAATACAGTCTGGCTTCAAATGCCCACACTTAAGATGGCCACAGCCTGCTGTAAGTTTATAAAATAACAAACTACTGCTATAAACTAACAAAACAGATCTTAGTTTACAGACTAACTTTACTAGAATACATTAAGCTTGTGTATTATAGGGGTATAAGAAAGTACAATTTCGGCCGGAACACCACTTTAAATATAACGGGGATAGTACAAAGACTGTACAATGAGGTTGTGATGTGTATGACCACCTTCAATTCTCCAACATTGCATAGAAAAGGTGAGCAGAAGAACCTCATCGGTGTTGCTACATGGAGGGGTTTAACCAGAATTTAAAGTGGAGGACCTCTTTAAGCCTAATAGTATTCACTTCCTTTAGTTAAAAAAAAATAAAAATCACAGTTATCTATCATAAAATATTCCCTGGTTGCAGATCAGAAGAAAAGCACATTTGTATGTGATAGGAAATGGGAACAGATTTCAGTCCGTAACCCACCGATAACTTCCAGGTGAGTATCAGACTCCTACTTACCAGACCGGTGAGTCCGCTTGGGCAGAGAGTAGGCTCCCTTACGCGTCCGACTCGCGGCCCCTGGTAAGGTAACAGGAAGCACAGGAATGCGGAGTGGTATGAGAGCCTGTGAACTAGAGTCCAGATGCTGGTGGAATAGCAGTCTATGAACAGCAGGTGCAGGCTGGAACACAGGCGATGAGACTGAGTAGGATGGTCAGGAGGAGACAGGCTGGGTTCGGCAACAGACGGGCAACAAGGTACAATAGGAGCAGGCAGAAGCGGAGTCAAACAGGCCAAGGTCGGGTACAGGCAGCAAGAAGGGGAATCCAAGGGCAATCCGGGTCGTCAGGAGATCAGGTAAACAGGAAGACAAGACAGGAAACAGGAACTACGGCACAGGAAGCTGATGATCAGGCAGCACTGAACAGAGTGCCTGACAAACTTAAATAGGCCGGCTTGATCAGAGGCACTCCCTCTGGTGGCCAATCCCATGACCAGCAAGGTGAGCTCTCTGACAGTGCCCCCTCCCCAAGGGCAGCCTCCGGATGCCCAGCCGGGCCAACCTGGAGGCATGAACATTTCTGAAAGTCTGCAAAAGTTCCGGGGCATGCAAATTGTTTTCTGGTTCCCAGGAATTGTCCTCCGGACCATACCCCTTCCATTTGATAAGATACTGTATTTGATTGCGCCTTTTCCTACAGTCCAGGATAGCCTCGATTTCAAACTCCTCCTCGTTATTGATCATAACAGGCTTAGGAGGACTGGTACTACGGTTGGGGAAAGGATCAGGAGCGACCGGTTTCAGTAAGGACACATGGAAAACCGGGTGTATTTTGAAGGAGTCCGGCAGACTGAGCTCGTACGCTACGTTGTTTATTTTTCTTCTCACCGAGAAGGGTCCCATGAATTTAGGCCCTAGTTTCCTAGAAGGGCAAGCCATTTTTAAGTTAGTTGTGGACAGCCATACTTGATTGCCAGGTTCCAGGATAAGCTCCCCGCGCCTCTTCTTGTCGAACGTCTTTTTATAAGAAGCCTGGGATTGGGCCATTGTTTCCTGCAGAAGTTTGTTGTTGGTAGAGAAGAATTCCAATGTCTCGGTCACTGCAGGGAGGGAACATTCAGGTATTGAGCTGGGTAGAAAGGAGGGATGAAATCCATAATTGGCAAAAAATGGCGTCTGGTTGATGGCTGAGTGCAGGGAGTTATTGTATGAAAACTCCGCAACTGGTAGCAGAGAAACCCAGTCATCCTGGGAAAAGGCAGAGAAACAACGGAGGTATTGCTCCAAGGTTTGGTTGGTTCTCTCCGTCTGGCCGTTTGTCTGAGGGTGATAGGCTGAAGAGAACGCTAACTCAATTTCGAGGGAACCACACAATGCCTTCCAGAACCTGGAGGTGAATTGGACACCCCGGTCCGAGACGATATTAGAGGGAACCCCGTGTAATCTCACAATTTCTTTAATGAAGATCTTCGCCGTTTCCACGGCTGAGGGTGTGCCTTTCATAGGCAAGAAGTGAGCCATTTTTGACAATCTATCAATTATGACAAAGATGGTAGAGAAGCCTTCGGATGGGGGCAGTTCCACAATGAAATCCATCGCGATCATTTTCCAAGGTCTGTCAGGGATGGGCAAGGGTTTCAGTAAGCCCCAGGCCTTCGTCCGAATATTCTTGCTTCGGGCACATGTGTGGCAGGAACTGACGTAATTCCTACAGTCTTCGGCCAACTGTGGCCACCAAAAGGTGCGCTGCACCAGTTCGGTTGTCTTCTGAGCCCCGAAGTGCCCAGCCAACTTGTGGTCATGGCAAAGCTCTAGTACTGGTACCCTAAGGCTCTCAGGAACCATGATCTTCTCCTTATGCCAGAGTAAACCATCTCTTAGGCTGGTCTCAGTGGGTTGGGGTATAGTTGTGGAAGCTTGCCTTATTCTGGAGATTAAATCCCCCTGAAGTAATAAAAAATTTCCTGCAGGCAGGATAGTGTCCGGAGGGACGGTTTCTTTGGAGTCATGGAACATTCGTGAGAGAGCGTCTGGTTTGATGTTTTTGGAGCCGGGTCTGTAGGTAATATGAAATTGAAAGCGAGAGAAGAAGAGCGCCCATCTGGCTTGTCGCGGTTTTAGTCTCTTGGCAGATCTCAAATATTCCAAGTTCTTGTGGTCCGTGTAGATTAGAATAGGATGTACAGCACCCTCCAAAAGATAGCGCCACTCCTCCAGAGCCGTCTTGATGGCCAGAAGCTCCCGGTCTCCTACATCGTAGTTTCTTTCAGACACCGATAATTTGCGAGAAAAAAAAGCTATTGGAAACAGAAGGGCCTTGGGGCCCTGACGTTGGGAGAGTACAGCTCCTACTGCGACCTCTGAGGCGTCAACCTCCAACACGAATGGCAAGGCAGAGTTAGGGTGTTTGAGGATGGAGGCCGACGTGAATAATCCTTTTAATTTTTCAAAGGCCAATTGAGCCCTAGGGGTCCAGCAGAATCGGGTTCCTTGTCTTGTTAATTCAGTAATGGGGGCAATGATCTTGGAAAAGTCTCTGATGAATTTCCTATAGAAATTGGAAAATCCAACGAAGCGTTGGACCCCCTTCTTGTCCGTAGGTGCGGGCCAGTCCAGGATGGCGGACACCTTTTGAGGGTCCATTTTAATACCTTCCACTGAAATGATGAGCCCCAGGAATTGGATGCATTGGAGTTCAAATTCACATTTATCGAGTTTAGCATACAGCCCGTGTTGCCTGAGCCGGGCGAGGACATTCCGGACGTGCCTGCGATGATCAGTCAGTGATGATGAGAAAATGAGAATGTCATCGAGGTAGACGATGACGTAGAGATCCAAAAATTCTCGGAAGATGCCGTTCACAAAATGTTGGAATGTGGCTGGGGCATTGCATAGACCGAAGGGCATAACGCAATACTCGAAATGCCCAAAACGAGTGCGAAAAGCGGTTTTCCACTCGTCCCCCTCCCGGATACGGATTAAATTATAGGCTCCGCGAAGATCCAGTTTTGTGAAGACGGTTGCCGTTCCTAGCCTCTGGAATAATTCAGGCACCAGGGGTAAGGGGTAGCGATTCTTGATCGTTATCCGATTTAATTCCCGGTAGTCGATACAAGGCCGAAGGGAATGATCTTTTTTTTCCACAAAGAATATGCCTGCGCCGGCCGGAGATGTGGACGGGCGGATGAACTTTTTCTTTAAATTCTCATCAAGGTATTGTTTTAGTGTATCCAATTCCTGCTCAGTCAATGGAAAGATCCTACCGAAGGGCACTTCGGTTCCAGGTAGCAGCTCTATAGGGCAATCATAGGGCCTGTGTGGTGGTAGAGTCTCAGCACCTTTCTTGCTGAATACATCAGAGAAATCTCGGTAGGGTTCTGGGATGGCTTGGTGTGAGTTGGTTTCAGGGTGTAGGCCGAGGAGTTGAGGTATCTCATGGGCCATTCTTGGCAGGCAATGTTGTTGGCAATAATCAGACAGAAACTCCACTTTCCCAGAAACCCAGTTGATATGGGGGTTATGGCCCAGCAACCACGGCATGCCCAGGATGACAGGGAACAGAGGAGAGGAAATGACATCTAAACGGAGGAATTCCTGGTGTTGAGAGTTTATAGTAGCTATTATAGGGATAGTCTCTTGAATGACAGGACCGGAACGGAGGGCGGAACCGTCTGCAAGATGAACAGCCAGGCTCTGGGTCTTGAGTCGGAGTGGGATATCATGCTGAGCTGCAAAGGCCTGGTCCATGAAGCAGCTGCATGCTCCGGAATCAACGATGACTGGAACTTGGATAGCCTTTCCAGGAAGCTGCAAAGTGACAGAGATGGTAAGGTGAGTACTAGGTTTTGGCATGATAGTAGCACATATACGAGCAGAAGAACGACACTTACGCGTCTTGTTGGGGCAGACGCTGGCGTAGTGCCCAGGTTCCCCACAGTAGAGGCATAGGTTAAGGTTACGTCTTCGTAACTTCTCTTCGGGAGTCAAGGAAGGACGGAGCAGACCAAGCTGCATAGGCTCTGATGTGTCGAAAACTGGAGAGGTTGGAGGAGCCAAAGGCCTACTAGGAGGACTGGGAACCTGTGGAAGCATCCAAGTGGGTCGATAGGCACTGGTAGACCTTTCGGTGCGTCGTTCTCTCAGACGACGGTCAATTTGGATTGAGAGGTTAATTAATTCTTCCAGGGTCTGAGGTATCCCAACCCGTGCTAACTCGTCCTTGAGTGGATCGGACAAACCCATTCTAAACTGATGACGCAGAGCCGCGTCATTCCATGCCGTATCCGAACTCCAGCGCCTAAATTCAACGGCATAGTCCTCCGCCGCCCTGCGGCCTTGCCGAAGGGAGTGCAGGGAAGCTTCAGCAGAAGCGGTTAGTTGAGGATCCTCATAAAGTTGAGACATTGCCAAGAAGGCGTCCAGACTTTCCAGGGCATCCGACTTTTTTTCCAGAAGGTGATGGGCCCAGGTTTGAGGCTCACCGGACAACAGGGAAATAACAAAGCCCACTTTGGTGGCTTCTAGGGAGAAGGTCCGAGGCTGCAGAGCAAAATAGAGACTACATGCATTCCGGAATGCACGGTATTTACTACGGTCTCCAAAAAATCTCTCCGGTATAGGTACTTTGGGCTCTGGAGGGAGCATGACTACGGAGGGTGCCCCGGTTGCAGACGAAGTCCCCTGAGGATTGGTAGGTGCAGACAGGGCCTGAACACGTTCCTCTAGTCGGGTATAGCCATCCTGTAAACTTTTGACTGCTTGGGTTAATCCTGCCAAGTGTCTGCAAAGTTCGTCCATAGGGGAGGCCCCCTGCCCGGACTCGGTCATGGCTGCCTGATACTATCAGACTCCTACTTACCAGACCGGTGAGTCCGCTTGGGCAGAGAGTAGGCTCCCTTACGCGTCCGACTCGCGGCCCCTGGTAAGGTAACAGGAAGCACAGGAATGCGGAGTGGTATGAGAGCCTGTGAACTAGAGTCCAGATGCTGGTGGAATAGCAGTCTATGAACAGCAGGTGCAGGCTGGAACACAGGCGATGAGACTGAGTAGGATGGTCAGGAGGAGACAGGCTGGGTTCGGCAACAGACGGGCAACAAGGTACAATAGGAGCAGGCAGAAGCGGAGTCAAACAGGCCAAGGTCGGGTACAGGCAGCAAGAAGGGGAATCCAAGGGCAATCCGGGTCGTCAGGAGATCAGGTAAACAGGAAGACAAGACAGGAAACAGGAACTACGGCACAGGAAGCTGATGATCAGGCAGCACTGAACAGAGTGCCTGACAAACTTAAATAGGCCGGCTTGATCAGAGGCACTCCCTCTGGTGGCCAATCCCATGACCAGCAAGGTGAGCTCTCTGACAGTGAGTCTGGTGGTGAGATGTCTGCATCAAGATCCAAGACATAACCTACAAGCACCTTTATGGGGGGGGGGGTCTTACTCCTCCTGTTGGATTTTTAAAAAATTGATATTACACTAAGGCTGGGTTCACACTTATGCGAGTTTACCCGCATCCAAATCACATGACAGGAGAGTGTGCCCGGCTCGCAATGGAGCTTGTTCACACCCCTCCAGGGTGTCCGTAGTCAGCATTTGGAAAGGGTCCTGTGCAGGGGTGGCCTGTCTATTAGGGGCGCCCGGGCGCCGCCCTCCCCATCCTCTCCACCCACTATATGCAGTGGATAGATTAATGCATACTGCAGCATGAATCTATCTACGGCCGCTGCTGCCACTCTCTAGTCATGTGACTGGCACCCTTTCGGGTCGCCAGGTTTTTTTTTGGAGAACCCGATTAGAGCCATAGGCTCTAATACATAGCTCTCAACTGTCCCTGATTTCGAGGGATTGTCCCTGATTTGGAGCAATGTCCCTCTGTCCTTCTTTCCCCTTCATTTGTCCCTCATTTTGGTCTGATCTATATAGTTGTATACAAAATGCACTTTTTATCTTTCAAAAAGTGTTTCCCAGTGCTAAACCTTTCATCCAATTTCTAAATTGCGGCATTTGTACATTTTAAAAGCCAATATAAAGGAATAGTAGTGGTAAAAAAAAGTCCTTGTGGATTTAATTAACCTTTTTTTGTGGTTAATTCTTCTTTAAGGGGGTGTGACAGGGGGTGTGTCCTATGCCTACATAAGTTTGTTAGTAGGTGTCCCTCATTCCCATCTCAAAATGTTGGGAGGTATGCTAATAGGCTTGGAAACAAGGTGGACTCGGGAAGCAGAGCATTGCATCTGGAGCCCACCCAGGTGTGTTGCAACAGCGAATGAAGATTCGCTGTTGCAACACTGATCCTCCTCCCGGCCTATCGGGAAGCAGGTGTGAAACCTGTTTCCCGATTGGCCAAAACGTCAGGCGATTCTATTGGGCGCCGGGAGAAGGAGAAAGGAGACACATCGGAAGCTGCTCCAGGAGAGGGGGCCGGAGCAGCTTTCCCCGAGCCTGACACACTCTCACCACTCGCATCCAGGGTAAGGACAGCGGGTGGTGGTGGTGGGGGGGGGGGTTAGCAAGTGGGTTGAGTGAAGATGGACATCATTCAACCCAGAAGAGGACCAGCACTGGAGAAGTGAGTCTGCGGAGGACAGGAATAGGTATTTTATCCAGAACCGCATTTTTTTTTCTTACAGATGCTGAGCTACTGATTAAAAAAAAAATATTTAAAACTGCAATTGGGCTTTAAGGAGAACATGTAATGGAGGTTTTTTGGAAAGAGAAGTTAGTGGGGATTTTTAAGGGTGCTTTAGTATACACAATGGGGTTGATTTACTAAAACGGAAGAGTGCAAAATCTGGTGCAGCTGTGCATGGTAGCCATTCAGCTTCTAACTTCAGCTTGTTCAATTAGGCTTTCACAATAAAACCTGGAAGCTGATTGGTTTCTGTGCAGAGCTGCACCAGATGTTGCACTCTCCAGTTTTAGTAAATCTCCCCCAATGATAAACTAAAGGTTAAAAGTTCATCATTCAATAATTTACATCATTCATTAATTTACTATTTTAAGAACACTCCATTATAAAAGCATGCACATTTTGTTACATGATCATTGTTGTTTTCATTTATACTGTGGTATGTCAGTGTAGACTCCAAACATGTTTTGCCCTTTGCGGCTTCTTCAAGGGATTTGATTCATGCTAGTGATATGGGTTGCCTGTCCCTATATCTAGTGCCTACAAAGGGAACGTGGCAGCCCCCCATGTGGTTTTTCAGAATGCTACACATTGTAAGTACTTAATCAAGTATTGCAGATCAGTATGATATGGGTATTTTGAAGAATTGGAAGTCTTATGGTATATATGCATATGTATTTAGCACAGTCTGGTCCCTCTATGGCTACTTTCACACTGAGGCGCTTTACAGGTGCTACAGCGCTAAACATAGCCCCTGCATAGCGCCAGTAAAGAGCCTCTACTGTCTCGTCAGTGTGAAAGCCCGAGTGATTTCACACTGGAACGGTGCGCTTGCTGGACGGTAGAAAAATTCCTTCAAGCTGCATCTTTGCAGCGCTGTAGGAGCGGTGTATATACCGCTCCTAAAGTGCCCCTGCCCATTGAAATCAATGGGGCAGCACCGCCAAACCGCCGGCAAAGCGCCCGGCGGTTTTGACCCTTTTTCGGCAGCTAGCGGGGGTTAAAAGCTCCCCGCTAGCAGCCGAATAGTGCCACTAAAAGGACGGTAAAGCGTCGCTAAAAATAGCGGCGCTTTGCCACCGCCGACACCTCAGTGTGAAAGTAGCCTTAACCTTCTGTGATCACACGAAAACTCATTGTCTGTGTGGATAAGACTCTATTGGTTAACAAGAGTGTGAAGGGTAAACATGATAGGGCCTAACACTGTGAATATCTAAGTATGTGAATGTACTATATGTTGTTACCATAGTATGTGACTGATACCTCATTTTCTGTTATTTTAGCTTTTAGATCACTAGTGGTTATCAAATCCCCTAAAGAAGCCCCAAAGGGCGAAACATGTCGGGAGTCTACACACTCTCATACCACTGTATAAATTAAAACAACAATGACCATGTAACAAATGTGTATGCTTTTATAAAGGAATGTTCTTAATATTGTAAATTAATAAATGATGACGTTTTAACCATTAGTTTATCATTGTGTATACTAAAGCACCCTTAAAAAAAAACACACTAATCTCTCTGTCCAAATGTCAAAAAAGAAGTGGTGCTATAAATTGATGTATCATTCACCCACACCATAAAACCCAATTTTTTACATAATAGAAGTTAGTTGAGACTAAAACATTGGGGTTTCTAGGCAAGATAAGTCAACTACCCATGTGTTTACCCATAACTGGAATTTGGGTATGGGGGGGGGGGGGGGACTGACCTTTAAAAAGTTGTCTGTAATCCTGTCTTGTAACCTTGTTCAGCTTTGCTATTCTGTATCCCTGCAAGCTGTACTGGTTTCCATAGCTGCAGGAAAAAGACTTATGCCTACATAGGTGCCAACAGTACCTGTCTTGCCAGGACAATGCCACGTCTTAGACCTCAGTCTCGATGATGCTGTGTCCTGGGCCAGGTTCTGGGATCATGGTGTCATCCTTTTTTGAGTTACTGCATGTGCACAGTAAATCAATAGGCATCTAAGTATTGGGTTGTTTTCCCCGGATATACAGTGGCTCTGCTTTCCTGGTTCATGCTGCATGCACATTGTAAATCTATGAGAGTTCTATGTCTGTTCTCCCTGAAGAAGTGGGCTTTGTCCCTGCAAAACGCATCGGAGACTCCTTTTATGGAACATCTTATTTGAACTCTCTAGGGATGCATTTCATAATTTTTGATATATGTGACTGCAATTTTCTTTTAATTGATACCTATAAGTTTTAAGTGTTTCTCATTTTAAACTTTTCAAAGTTTTTTTGTAAAATTAGAACTGTGAACTCTAATGTTTGGTGTGGTAGCTTTAAAGTCTTATTAGTTGGTTTTTGGTAGGGATCTAGTATTTTTCAGTGTCCTATATGAGGGGATGTGGTACCAGTAAAACCAGTGAGAACAATAGAGATGCACTGGAGCCCCATTGTTGGTATCAGTGGGAGGAATTGTGCCCCATGATTGGTGTCTTTGGGCCCTGATTGTTGGTGTCATTGGGAGGTATGTGCCCCATTATAGGTGTCATTGGGTCCCATCGTTGGTGTCATTGGGAGGAATTGTGCCCCATCATTGGTGTCATTGGGCCCCATTGTTGGTTTAATTGAGAGGAACTGTGCCTCATCGTTGTGTCATCGTGCCCCATCATTGGTGTTAGTGAGTATAACAGCACCCCAAGGGCCGGATAAAAGCAAGTAAAGGGACTCATCTGGCCCCCCTGGCCACAGTTTGGAGACCACTAATCAATAACAAGACTTTTTAAAAAAGGACCGGTTTACTGTCCTTCAGACTTTAGGGGGGCCAGACCGTGGCCATCAGGAGTACAAAACGTCCCAGCTTCAGTGGGAGTAAACAATTCCCCATCATTGTTGTCAGTGGGAGTAAACAATTCCCCATCATTGTTGTCTTTGGGCCACATTGTTGGTGTCAGTGGGAGAAATTGTGCCCCATCATTGGTGTCTTTGGGCCCCATTGTTGGTGGCATTGGGAGGAATTGTTCCCCACCATTGGTGTCTGTGGGCCCCATTGTTGGTGGCATTGGGAGGAATTGTGCCCCACCATTGGTATCCTTGGGCCCCATTGTTGGTGTCAGTGGGAGGAATTGTGCCCCACCATTGGTATCTTTGGGCCCCATTGTTGGTGTCAGTGGGAGGAATTGTGCCCCACCATTGGTATCTTTGGGCCCCATTGTTGGTGTCAGTGGGAGGAATTGTGCCCCACCATTGGTATCTTTGGGCCCCATTGTTGGTGTCAGTGGGAGGAATTGTGCCCCATCATTGGTGTTATTGGGCTCCATTGTTGGTTTATTGGGAGGAATTGTGCCCCACCATTGGTGTCTTTGAGCCCCATCATTAGTGTCAGTTGAATTATAGGCTTGCCTGTAGTAAAAAGTGGTTGCAAAGGGTTTACAACCACTTTAATATAACAGTACCCCAAGGGCCAGATAAAAGCAAGTAAAGGGCAGCAACTGGCCCCCAGGCCACAGTTTGGAGACCACTGATCTATAACAAGACTCTCACCTTGCCCCATAGTGTGAGCCCTGATTTGGCTTGATGATCTGCCTCCCCCTCTCACACTAGAAACATGCGAATCAACATATTCTCCTGCATTTTTAAACACTGCACAATGCATATACTACAGAAAACATGTTGTTTTCTATAGGACTTGTTCACATTGCATGGTACACTATGAATACTTCCCTATGCTACATTTTGCTTCTACTGATCTGCATTTTGCCATTCAAGTCAATTGATTGAAACCTCTAGCCAGAGCCGGTACAAGGCAGGGGCGGAAGGGGCGGATGCCCTGGGCGATAGAATTTGCTGAAGGGAGGGGGGCGCAGATGAAGTGCTGGCAGTGTGCTTCATCATAGTAGTACATGCACACCAGCCGGCACTGCTAATAGCTGTACTGTAACTATGTGCCGAGTGCACTCCTGCACCCGGCACAAGCCTAAACAGACTGCACAAGCCCCTTCCCTGTCAGCGCTTCTCTCCCCCTATGAAGGCGATTCGTAGTCCCGTCCCGGCGGCGTGACATCACTGATGGCCAGAGGCGGGATGGGAGGAGATAGAGAGCTGCTGCAGAAGCTGCAACCTAGAGGAGCCACCGAGGAGGAACCAACAAAGCAGTGGCGGAATTTTCAGGGTCGCAACAGTCGCACTTGCGACTGGGCCCTGGAATTCTGCCAGTGTGGGGGGGCCCCAAGACGCCGCACCTCCCCTGGCTGGCATCTAACTATACAGGAGAGGGGGGCGTAAGGGGGCGATCGGCAGCTATGTGATGTCTGCGCTCTGCGGGATGTCCCTCCAGGCAGCACACAGTTCACTTCCCGAATATCAGTGAGTACAATGGAGAGGGGAGGGGCCTCTGACCAGCAGATTGAGTGCACAAGTTTCTCCCTCTGCTTGTACACTCTGAGTCTTGCTAATACACGCTCAGGTCAGAGGCCCCTCCCCTCTCCATTGGATACAATGATATTCGGGAAGTGAACTGTGTGCTGCCTGGAGGGACATCCTGCAGAGTGCAGACATGACAAGGAAGCATGCTGCTTCTCATGTAAGTAAAGCACAACACTGGCCACCCACCTCTCCCCTCTCACACTGTCCCCTCTCACACTGTCCCCCCACACACTGTCCCCTCTCACACTGTCCCCCCACACACTGTCCCCTCTCACACTGTCCCCCCACACACTGTCCCCTCTCACACTGTCCCCTCTCACACTGTCCCCCCACACACTGTCCCCTCTCACACTGTCCCCTCTCACACTGTCCCCCCACACACTGTCCCCTCTCACACTGTCCCCTCTCACACTGTCCCCTCTCACACTGTCCCCTCTCACACTGTCCCCCCACACACTGTCCCCTCTCACACTGTCCCCTCTCACACTGTCCCCTCACACACTGTCCCCTCACACACTGTCCCCTCTCACACTGTCCCCTCTCACACTGTCCCCTCTCACACTGTCCCCTCTCACACTGTCCCCCCACACACTGTCCCCTCTCACACTGTCCCCTCTCACACTGTCCCCTCTCACACTGTCCCCTCTCACACTGTCCCCTCTCACACTGTCCCCTCTCACACTGTCCCCTCTCACACTGTCCCCTCTCACACTGTCCCCTCTCACACTGTCCCCTCTCACACTGTCCCCTCTCACACTGTCCCCTCTCACACTGTCCCCCCACACACTGCCCCCTCTCACACTGTCCCCTCTCACACTGTCCCCCCACACACTGCCCCCTCTCACACTGTCCCCCCACACACTGTCCCCCCACACACTGTCCCCCCACACACTGTCCCCCCACACACTGTCCCCTCTCACACTGTCCCCTCTCACACTGTCCCCTCTCACACTGTCCCCTCTCACACTGTCCCCTCTCACACTGTCCCCTCTCACACTGTCCCCCCACACACTGTCCCCCCACACACTGTCCCCCCACACACTGTCCCCTCTCACACTGTCCCCCCTCACACTGTCCCCCCACACACTGTCCCCTCTCTCACACTGTCCCCTCTCTCACACTGTCCCCTCTCTCACACTGTCCCCTCTCTCACACTGTCCCCTCTCACACTGTCCCCTCTCACACTGTCCCCCCACACACTGCCCCCCCCCCACACTGTCCCCTCTAACACTGCCCCCCCCCACACTGTCCCCCCCCCCCCACATTGTCCCCTCTAACACTGTCCCCTCTAACACTCTCCCCTCTAACACTGTCCCCCCCCCCCCCCACACACTGTCCCCTCTCACACTGTGCCCCCCACACACTGTCCCCTCTCACACTGTGCCCCCCACACACTGTCCCCCTTCTGTCATATCTACCCCCCTCTTGTTAAACAGTCCCCCTCCTTTCACAGTGCTCCCTCATTACACTGCCCCCCTCTTGTAATACTTCCCAGGTATCCTTTTCCTGTCACACTGCCCCCCTTCTTTCACAGTGCCCCCTCTTATCACACTCCCCCCTCTGGTCACACTTTCCAGATACCCTTCTTTGGTCACACTGCCCCCTCCTGTCAAAATACCCCGTCATACTGCCCCTCATTCTTTCACAATACCCCCCCCCCCCCCTCCCCCATCATAGTGCGGGTCAGGGGCCCTTCATGGTTTCTTGCACTGGGGCCCTGAAGGTTATAGTTACGCCTCTGCAACAAAGTGTGTATATCACACAACGGACACAAGACAAGACACAAAAGTAAGCACTAAACAGATAATAACAAATGCAATGCCATCTGCAGATATTAAAATAAAGTGTCTGAATCCGATGAGGGGAGGGGAGGAGGCTGAGGAGAGGTTAATTACCAATGCTACCTATTTTTTAATTTCTGTAATATGCAGCATGGGAGGGGGGGGGGGGTTAATGTACTGCCACTGGTCACTGATGCATCAGTGACCAATGGCAATACATTACCCCCCCCCCCCCATGCTGCATATTACAGAAATTAAAAAATAGGTAGCATTGGTAATTAACATCCCCTCAGCCTCCCCCCCTCCCCCAATCGTATTCAGACAGTTCATTTATTAATCTGCAGCAGAATAATACATGAATGGGGGAGGGGGGGAGGCTGAGGGGAGGTTAATTAGCAATGCTAGTTTTAATTTCTGTAATATGCAGTATGGGGGGGGGGGGGGGGGGTTAATGTATTGCCATTGTTCACTGATGCATTTGTGACCAGTCACAGTTAATTAAGCCCTTTGTGCATTAGTTGCACCAGGCTCTACATTAAAAACCTTAAGCCCCCTTTCACACTGGGGCAGGGGCGGCATCGGTGGTAAAACTGAGCTATTTTTAGCGCTGCTTTACCATCATTACACACCACTCCTTCACTCCAAAGATGCTGCTAGCAGGACTTTTTTTACCGTCCTGCCAGCGCACCGCTCCAGTGTGAAAGTTCTCGGGGCTTTCACATTGGAGACACAGTAGCGGCTCTTTCAGGGCGTTTTGCAGGTGCTGTTTTTAGCGCAGTAGCGCCTGCAAAGTGCCCCAATGTGAAAGGGGTATAAGTGTAAACATCTAAGATAAAAGTTTTTGTCCTCCTATTTAATTCCTCCCCGCGCGCCGCCGCAGGTGCACATCGGGGAAAATCTGTGAAAAACAGGGGTCGGGGGGGGGGGGGAGGGGGGCGCAGTTTGCCATCTCCGCCCTGGGCACCAAATGACCTTGTCCCAGCACTGCCTCTAGCACAACATATAACACAAGCATTTTCGGTGTATGCAAATCCTTATTATCCCTAAATCATACTTAAAGCAGTATTAAACGCCCAAAACCAAAAATGGAATATATTGCAGCTTACCAATCATTAGATGTGGCGGTCGCATTAGTTTTCTTTTTTTTTTGTATTTTTCCCCTCTGTTTTCACTTGGTCATCTGGCCAATAACACACCTCCTGTATTAAGCCTGCCATAGATGATTCTAATCTCAGCTGATTTAGCAGGGACCGGCCAAGATTCAAACCATCTATGGACAGGTTGATTGTATCCATGGATCGACTTGGGTACAACCAGCATGTCGACCATAAGGGACGGCTCCCCAAGCTCCCCCCCACTCCTAGAGGAAGAACACAATAGCTGCATGGGGGGGGGGGGGGGTTTTGAGCGATTTTCTATCCTGCAAGTTGCGGGAAAGAAAATCACATCATCTATGGCCTGCCTTAGAGTGTCCCCACTCTGGATGAAGGAGCACAGGGGGGACCTTTGGACAGCAGCATTGTCAGTCTTAGTGGGGGAGGGGAGTGTTAGATAGACTAGCAGGTTTAATTGCACTAACAACCCAGATAGCAAGGATAACTTGTTGAATTCTAAGTCTTAACTTGCTGCACATTTTCACTGCCAAGTTATACACTTGCAGAGCACTTAAAACACAAGTTCTAGTTTTTCCAATTTGAAGCAAATTTGCATGGCAAGCCTCTAGTAAGAGCAAAGTTGCAGTGGGGAGTC
Source organism: Lithobates septentrionalis (assembly GCA_037952835.1). Lineage (NCBI taxonomy): Eukaryota > Metazoa > Chordata > Amphibia > Anura > Ranidae > Lithobates > Lithobates septentrionalis. The sequence continues at coordinate 103,556 of JBBDGP010000452.1, forward strand.
TACAGCAAGAGCTCTGCAAGTCTACAGCATGAAAATTCAGCCACAGTGACCCCCTGTGGCAGGAGGACTATTGCATATAACTGAACCAGAACTTGCAGAATGTTTGCAAAGAAAGTTGATCTGGAGTCATGCAATGCTGACTTGTAGCACACTTGCTTGCTTGGGAAATTGAAGCCAAACTCTAGCTAACACTTTATAAGCAGTTACAGCATACACTTTTGTTCCCTTTCTGATAAAATGTTTTTAACATAAATAAAAGCTGACCATTGTAAGCAATCTGGTCAGTGGTAAATGGTTTGTCTCAACCTGGTAACTGCTAGATCTGCAGGACAGCTTGTTCTGTTGAATAACAAGACTTACTGGCCAGATCACCAAAAAAAAAGGAAAATGAATGCAGCCAAGAATTGGTAAGCTGCAATATGATAAATGTTTTTTGTTTTTTTAGTTTAATACTACTGTATTCATAGAGCACCACCCGCTGGAGAAAATGCATACTGCAGGCTGAGATTCTTGGCTTCTCACATTCCTCCCTAGTAGTCCCAACCCTGATTTTCCTCGGTGGTCCTTACACTTTACATCATTCGCTTTGGTTGCTGCAGCACGTGAAGCACCACCTGCAGGACTCACCCGTAACTTGAAATTCCAAATATAATACTTTAACAGTCTAAAAGTCATTTGGAAGAACTTGATCATTTATAGTGCAGCTGCAAGCTAGGTCTTTGTCACAAAGTCCTTATAAAAACAAAAAAGAATGCACAATGAACTGCTGTACGTGATAGTGGCAGCATTGTGCTCTGGAGTATAGTACAATCAACTCATCAATGGAGTCATAGGTCACCTCTCAAGGCTATGTCCTCAATACCGTGTGAGCCACATTTACGTATTATAAGAGGACACTTGCATTCATTAGGTTAAAGTGGAAGTAAAGCCCACTTTTTAAATTGTACTTCCAGGTAAGCTATAGTAAGGCTTACCTACAGGTACAATGAATATCTCCTAAACTTGCACTGTTTAGGAGATATTCACACGGGATGCAACCGGTGATGTCACCGACGCACGTGCCCCGAAGGGACGGTATACCTGTGCCATACCTTCAGAGCTGCGTGCCGGGGCTCACACATGCATGTGCAGGAGTGCCGTCATCGTGGCCCCAGTCATTGATACAGCCGGAGCTCGCAAACCCTGAAGGAAGACTGAGTGAAGACAGAAGAGCCGGGGGAGCCACGATTGCGCTGCGTTGGAGGGCTCCGTGTACAGGCAAGTCTGTCATAATGTGCTCGTATCCATTCTACTTGTAAAGGAGAACCACTGATCTTTGTGTGGAAGCAGCGGCATCTCTGCAGAGTTCCACCGTGCCCCGTATGAGCCAGAGCTATAGATCTCCAATTATAAGGGAGCATTTTACAGGAGCATTCATTTGGGCTTTAAAGTGTATATCAGGGAGAAATTAAAAATAGACCATATGCAGTACATCTCTGCAATACAAGTACATTTCCCTATGTTTTAGCCTGTTGAATAAAAATACCCATTGAACCTAAGCAGAAAGCACTTAGCTCCTAATTTCCTTTTGTGGGCCGACAACACAATGCCTTTGTTACATTGAAATTGCAAGGAATGATGTCAGCCCTGCTCAACTCAGTTTGGCTGAATTGCAGAACACCTCTCCTCATCTCTACAACATTAGGGGAGGTGTTCTGTAGCTCAGAAAGGAACTGGGCAATCTGAGTAGACTCCCTTAGATAACACAGGCAGAGTGAACAGGGCAGCCCGAGATTTCTGGAAGCATCAACTGGTATTTATTTGTGCTTATCGAACAGATATAACAAATGCAATTTCTATTGTATATTTAAAAGACCAAAATGGGAACAAATAAAGGAAGTTCCTTGTTAGGGTTTACGAGAACTTCAATGCAAAAAAAAAAAAATGCTACCTGAAACCATTTTCACCTTCAGACTCAAGGCTTCAGTAAGGTCATCCCATTTTATTGGCATTTTGTCATAGGCTGAAGGAAAAGTATAAAAATATAATCTTTCCTTAAAAGTTGGCTATTATTTGCTACCACTTTGTTGTGCTCTAATAACGTTGTGCTATGGAATGAAGGTTTGCTGTGTTAGGGTTTCCTTCTAGCACTGCTGTGTCAGGGGAGTTCTTATTGACGTGAGCTCCTCACGGTGTCTGAAAACATTACCGTACAATGATCATGGATAAATGACTGAAATATGGTTAGACATTTTTTCTCCTGCTTTCAGAACCCTCAGAGTATAAGATACTGGCTTCCAGATTGTGGATAGAGAAAGTTTAAAAAGAAAAAAATCAGAGGAATTACTAAAAAAAAATAATTATAAAACCAACAGTTGATGATAGGTTCTCTAGCAGTCCTTATTATGTTACAATTGATGTATCCAATAACAGGACAACTTTTTGGGAAATGCCTCTAAGATATGATGGCCAAGCCATGGTTGACAGTGAAAAGCTATCTTCGAAATGTAGTAATTTTCACTAGCAGAGCAAAAGATTATTGGATGTATTTCTAGATGCAGACAGGCCTTGTGTAGATGTCATGGCTCATCTCAAGGATGTCTTAGCTTTAAACATGTATCCTCAGTCAAAAGGAACATAAAGGAGGAGGAGCTAGACAAATCATCTTTGGAGGAGGGTGGTGACAAGTGGATAAGCTGTTCAATTTCCTCCCTGAGATGAGTTGACAAAAGATGTTTGGTGGTGCCCATTGGCATGAGACTGAAGCCAATCTGACCAAATTCAACCAGCGCTGTAGACAGGCCATGCATAGAAGATATCACTCATCCCAAGGATGTCTTTTAGCTTTAAACATGTATCCTCAGCCAAGGGTACACAAAGGAGGAGCAGCTAGACAAATTATCTTTGGGAAGGGTGATAAGCTGTTCAATTTCCTACCTGAGATGAGTTGACAAAAGATGTTTGGTGGTGCCCATTGGCATGAGACTGAAGCCAATCTGACCAAATTCAACCAGAGCTGTAGACAGGCCATGCATAGAAGATATCACTCATCCCAAGGATGTCTTTTAGCTTTAAACATGTATCCTCAGCCAAGGGTACACAAAGGAGGAGCAGCTAGACAAATTATCTTTGGGAAGGGTGATAAGCTGTTCAATTTCCTCCCTGAGATGAGTTGACAAGAGGTGTCTGGTGGTGTCCTTTGACATGAGACAGTCGCCAATCTGTCCAAATTCAACCAGATTCAATAACTGAAATGCCATGTCTACAGGTCCCTCAAAATGAGCCTATTGTTCTTGCAGGAGCAGCACTGGGGTGCCTGCGTCCTATGTATTCTTGTATGTATCGCCCAGTCTACAATTAAATATTGCACATACATGAGAGTGTATTTCATAATCTGCATTCTAATGTTGTTGTCCTATCAGCTGTCCTACAGAGTTGATCTTTGGTCAGAAACAATGTTAAAGGAAACGACAAACCTACACTAGAAATTATGTTTCTACCCATCTTAAAAATCTAAAAAGATAATATAAAAAGGTAAATCAAAAGACTATAAAAGTATTTCTTAAAGTGCACTTATTAGTTTGCCTCAAACAATACGTTGAAAAGGAAGAGGTTGGGGAAGGTAGGCACTGCCCTCGGATTTTCCAATATGAAGGTTTTAAAGGTTCTAGAAATGTGGTATTGTCCCCATTCACTTTACAATTAGGCCCCACCCTCTTACATATTACCACCAGCTCCAAGGAGTTAGGTTGTCCTGAAATTGTTTTAAAAAAACTAGTGGAAAAGACAACTCGTATTTTTTTTTTTCTCCAGCTTACTCTCTGTAGCACCAACATTCTAGAACAAACTTTCTCAACATTTTAACCCCAGGGGAACCTTTGAAATACCATTTATCTGGTTCCTCAGTATATCCGGGGTTAATTGTGCTTAGAACCTTTGAAATAATTTTTAGGTCGCAGGGAACCCTTCCAAAAACCATTTCATTGGTGGTCATTGGAACAAATAACCCTTATATTGGTGGGAAGACCTAATTGTGGTGGTCAGAATGCTACCTTTACAGATAGCTAAATATCACTGGCGTCATGCCACTGGCTCCCTTGACCTATGGAGGCATCATTAAATGGGGGGGGGGGTCAATCAGCCACTGCTCAAGGAACATTCAGCAACCTCTTGAGGAAACCTAGCGTTCTACAGAACCCTGGTTGAGAATTGCTGTTCTAGAATGTAATATCAATTGTCCGGTATTAGGTCTCTCCAACGATCTAACCTAATAGCACTACCAAGGTTAAAATGAAAAAAAAAAAAAAAAAAACACCAAAAACTAAAATGGGTCTTAAAGTGACACTTCTAAAATACATTAAAATCTTCGTTGGAAGGACAAAGTACTGTCTACCTCCCCAGCCCCTTTCATAGCAATATGTTTACTATTAAATCACAAGTGCACTTTAAATATCATGCTGCCCCTTAACAGTTTGGTTCTAATTATATGCCCAGCTCACGTTGGATAGTAATGCCATTTTTATATTCCTTTTGTTTTGTTTTTTACTTTTTAAGTCCTAACCACTATTGGAATGAGTTAAATAATTTCCACCTAAGAAGAACTGTATTGGCTTCTCATATTGAGAGCAGCAGCCCGTGCACTGGCCTTGAGCACTAAATTAACAGCCTGACAAAAACTGTGATTTTCTTCAAGATGGATGAGCGCAGATGCGAATGATCATTGAAAAACCAGCTCATTTAGCTAATGAAATTAGAGAAAGTAATGGCTTGTCAAGTGAGTGCTGAAGTGGCAGGTTTCACTCTCAGAATCAATTGCTGATCCTCACCGGTGAAGGCAGTGATTTAATAGTAACTTTCATAATCCTCCTGCCTGACAGGAACCGCGTAAGAAGGTATATACAGGATCCCAAGTGTTCTGGAGATTAGAAGGCCAAAAGTCAAAGTCATTAACCTCCCACCAAGATCATTCCTCTACTGGTCTTCCCACATGGAATTTGGGATGTCTTTATAGGGATCCATTATAAGGCGAGCACAGCGTACGATCATCATGGCGAGGAACACGCAAAGGAGCAGGAACAATGCAATAGCAAATCCTTTATCCACATCCACAAGGGGCAGTAAGGTGGGGTCATCCATCTTGAGGTTCCTTGTCTTTTCGTCATCTGTGTCAATGGGCAAAGACCTAAAAGAAACAGAAGGTCATGATATTGAAAAGAAAATGCAAACATCTAGAGCAATTTTCCAAATGGCCTTCCAGTGGGTACATATAATGCCTTGGCTCCACCTGTTAGAGCTTTGGGAGATGGTGGTTACGTGATCCTTGTGCCCTTCCTTTCAGTAACAGGTTTGGGTTGATAAGACAAGCAAAGAATGAACCACAAAAACCTTCATTAGTAAACTTTGGAAGTATTAAACAACTTTAGTGAGTAATGCCTGCATTGATCATAATTACTAATAGACCAAAAATTTGAAACGGGGATACATTTTGATACATGCATGAACTGGTATTCCAACCTTCTTTTCATAGAGATGCCAGTTCATTCACTCAGTCCTAATACATATCAGGGTAGGACAGCTCAAGGGATAATGGTAGATGGTGCTGGACATGGATTTTAGTCATTACTTGAGCCCAGTTGGCCTGTATTCAGCAGCTTACCATAAAGATGGTGATCTCCCAGGAGAGAACATTCTCCCAAGTTAAGAAGTTCACATGTAATAGGTCAAAGAGAGTGCCAAATGAAAAATCCTTAGGAGTCTGCAGTCTTTATTGTTCAGCTGGTTATAGCAAGGGATCTATTTTTTAAAACATTGGTTGCATGAAAGTCAGAAGTTGAATGAATGTTTATGGTATGTTTTCTAATAGAAGAATTCCTGTCATTAGCTTCATCTAGTACCTCTTTATTATCAGAGGGCAAAGGACAGCCAAGGCATTTTGGGGGCCATACAACCAACTCTATTATGAGAGGGCATAGGACATCCAATGCATTCGATGAAGGGGAGTTGGTTGTTCGGCCCCCAAAATGCCTTGGCGGTCCTTTGCCCTCTCATAATAAAGAGGCACTAGATGGAGCTGATGACAATAATTCTTCTATTAGAAAACATACCATGAATATTCATTCAGCTTTTGATATTCATGCAACCAATTAAAAAAATAAAAAAATAGACCCCTTAAACTCGTCATGCCTCTTACTAATTACCGTGGACTGTCTACTTTCCACAAAGTGGTCATTTGGGGGATATTTGTACTGTCCTGACATTTTTGGGCCTCAAGAAATGAGATAGGCCGCCAGTACATCAGGATTGATCAATTTTCAGACATATGCCATAGTTTGTGCACTCTATAACTTTCCTACAGGCTAAATAATATACACTGATTTGGGTTATTTTTACCAAAAAAATGTAGCAGAATACATTTTAGCTCATCATCTGCTTGGTGAGGAATGGGGATTGGGATGCCATGGTACATGGGCTAGACTGGATAATCAACAATGGTTATGCAAAAAGGAGCAGCAATTACATCATATAAATACTCATGTAACACACTATGGGATGTTTTATTTGAAGTGTTATCTGTCTAATTAATTGGAATATACTACAAAGAACACTTGTTTAAACCCCCAGATGAAGCATTTATTTATAATGACATGCAAAGCTAAAAAAAGGTCATCAGTTCTGAAAATCCTCCTGACCAACAGCTGTCCTACGATGACTGACTGTCCCTCAAATGGATGAATGCCTGGATCTATTCTGGATGGGACAATATTTGGCTTGTAAACAGTGGCCATACATTTGATTGATATCCTGCCATGGTACATTGCTGAGGTCCAGGCTATGTGTACACTTCACTTTCATTAACTAGACAGTCATTGTACGTAGAGGCATTTTAGTAATGCGGCGTTGACCTCTGTCAGTCTGTCATTGTTTAGATGTATTCTCAGCATGGTCCCATCGGAGCTCAAGCGCATACCTCCTAAATATCTGAGATGACAAAGAGGGACACCTTTCAACACAAATTATATAGGAAAAGGATGCAGCCCTGCCTCATCAAAGTTATACGGAAGGAGTTAAAAATAAGCAAAAAATGATTGTCTAACTCAGCAAGTACGGTTTTCAACTGCCACTGTTCCATAAAGATGAATAACAGGTGTGGATATTTTATACATGTAGCGCCAGCATTTTTGCTTATTGATGTAGTACAATGTTAGCTTATGAACAGCATTATATTTTATATTTGTGGCACCATCTAGTGGTCAAAGTTGTGAATGAACTTTTATTTACTTTCCACTAACTACCTACCTACCCAGCAGGCTGTGTGATTTACCCAGCAGGACGCAGTACGGAATTGCATGCTGGGTAGGCTATAAAAAGGCTCCGCGCGGCCATCTTAGGTCTCTTGGGACGCATGGCCTGCCTGTGAGGACCTGTGCGGAGGTGTTCCACAGCTAACGCGGCCTACACCTATCAGGATCAACACGACCAGCGACTTTGATTTGCATCAGCGGGCTGGAGAGACGCTGAGACAGAACTGAGAAAGATCCGGACTGACAGTCGGAGTCATCAGAGGGTTCCGGTCTATCTTGCGGAGCGGAGCGGTATGACGACACCGCCCGGAGAGAAGCAAGACCCAGCACACCGGAGGGAACTGTCCTGTTACACAGACCTGGTCGGGTGAGAGGGCTGCTGCCCAAAGTTTTTCTAAAGCGCTATTACACACCTGATTCTGTAATACAGTGTACTGGGACCTGTAGTCCCACACAGGAGAATTGAAGGAATTAGAGACTGCGTTTAAATAGGCCTCAAGCCTACCCTTCACCGCAATATCAACACTGTATTACGCAAAGTTAATTGCATCAGAGACAGTTACGGGTTACTACACTACAAGAAAATACTTTTATTATCTACTTTGTTTAATCTTGGTGTATTTGACCGCTGGATTACAAATTATAATTCATGATTGCTAGCAGAAGACAAAGAGAGGACTTCCTATTCCATCGCAAGGCCTTGCATCCTAGTTGTGATTAATAGAGAGTCACACTCTAAAAGCAGGGGGAGCTCCTCATGGATTGTTTTGGTGCTATGTAGTATTGTCTTCTTGTAGTCACTAGTCTGGGAAGGTGCCCAGAATTAAGGCATTTCCCATTCTGGCATTAGTCCCACTTGGAGACGCGCTTTCCGAGATCAGTTAATACCATTTTATGTGTACAACTTTTTGTGTATATTTACTGGGCTGTTGCGCTACGTTGGTGTGACAGTACCAATTGTAATACTACTTTCATATTGATTCCAGTAAAAGTTACGTTTTCTGGTTAAGTCAACTAGTGTGGAGTGTTGTTCCTTTTCCAACAGGTGGAACATCGGATACCCAGGTAATAACATAGGTATACTGTTATTATATTGTATGTCGTGAGGGTATTTTCTATCATTAGCTCCACACTAATACTGCACCACAGTTGTGTCAATGGGTCGAGACAAGTCATCGGGGGTGGTAAGGCAGAGTACAGGCCCAAATCAAAACATCAGCAGCTCCTTCGGGGGTTAGTGCTTCATACATAATTATATTGGACCAGCTTGGACCACTGCCACTATGTCTATACCATACCTGGCCGATGCCCCTGGAGGCTGAAATAGACACCTCTACACCAGTGATCTCTGCTTGCTTCCAGATCCCACACCAAGCAGTTGTCCTGCTGCATTGTGAACAAAAGCGTCCGGCCACTTGACATGGGTGCCATCTTTGGAGGATCCCCCTATTTGAGTGACTTTTTAGCCACTATCCTATTTATTGAACGCTATGAATATGGATCTCTTTGCTTTCCAATTTATAGATATGGCTCTATATTGGGCAAATTTGGTTCCTTTTTCTTTGATTATTTTTGAGCATCTTTATTTATTATTTTTTAGACAACCCTTATATAATAACCTCTTTTCTTCCATAATTTTTTCAAGGTTGGGACTCCCTGTCATATCTTGGGTTGTTCGAATTTTGTCCCCCCCCTTTTTGAAGTATTTTTCATCATATATTTCTTGGCTGGAACGTTGCAACTTCCAAAATCCAACGTAAGGGTTTTTTTTTTTTTTTGTTTCTAAGGTTTTACCACGTGCTGTGTGTTTCTCTCCTAGATTTCCACATTATTGCCACTTGCAATTTTGTTTACGCGGTTCGCCGCTTTCCAATTTGGCGCCTCTTCTTGGATTTTACTATCCGGGGTTCTTTTGCATGATTAAAGACCTATACAGATCGGGTGGATGTCTGATGAACCATTGGAAATTTTCATGTCAACTACTACTTTTGTAAGTTTTTTTATGTATTTCAGCACAGGCTGCATATGCGTGTTATGAAATATATGTATACTTATATTATATTTTGTACCTTTCAGAAATGGCAAAAATTATTCCTGAAGAAGATTGCATAAATTAACTATTTTGAAACGCGTTGGATTTGATTTTTTGTCATTACTGTAACACACTACAATTGTGTTGTCCATACATATGTTTTTTGTATAAAATTGTTTTTAAACTTTTGTATAATAAAATTTATATTTTTTTTTTAGTATAATTTTTTTGTAAGTAATTTTGCCCTTAAAATCCCATCTATATGAGGTTCCTTTTGTACTGTTATTATATTGTATGTCGTGAGGGTATTTTCTATCATTAACTCCACACTAACACTGCACAACATTTGTGTCAAGGGGTCGAGACAAGTCATTGGGGGGTGGTAAGGCAGAGTACAGGCCCAAATCAAAACATCAGCAGCTCCTTCGGGGGTTAGTGCTTCATACATAATTATATTGGACCAGCTTGGACCACTGCCACTATGTCTATACCATACCTGGCCGATGCCCCTGGAGGCTGAAATAGACACCTCTACACCAGTGATCTCTGCTTGCTTCCAGATCCCACACCAAGCAGTTGTCCTGCTGCATTGTGAACAAAAGTGGTCGGCCACTTGACATGGGTGTCATTCAGATAATACTTTGGATGAGGTGTGAAAGTGTAATGTCACCACCGCACCTCTCTACTTCGTTGAATCAGAGAACACTTTACTTTCATTAAGAGAATGCAAAGCCGAGTCACCAACCTCCTGTTTAGAATGCAGCAGGGCAGCTGCTTGGTGCAGGACTCGGAAGCTAGTGGAGATCACTTGACCAGTGTAGGAACTAATGTCCCCAACTTCCACTACCCACTCTTTATTTACTACTCCCCTTTCCCTTTCTTATCTATAATAATTAGATAACGCACACAGGAGTTGTTTTGGAGTAAAACCGGCCATAGCAGCCTCCTTTATTATAAAATATAAAACCAACTTTTAAATAACTTTAAATAACTCTTTTAATGAACATTTTTTACAACTATGTATAACTTTTAACTGACAGTTCTTACACCTCCCAATCTTTGGTCTTCTGATGGCACTCTTAACTTCATCTCCTCCATTTTAACAACTTCACCAAACACCATACACTGCGGTACATAATTTACCATACCAGGCCACCAGCCGTATTTAAAAACAGCTCGGTGACAACACCCTTCCCGCAGTGTAACATCTGTCTTCCAGCCTCGCCTTCCGCTGTCAGAACAGAACACACCAGAGGGGCCCAGAATACTGAAAGCCCCCCACCATTTACCATCACCTCTTTGCATTTTACCACCATCAGAGACCAAAGATGCCGCCGATAAATTGCTGCTATGACGACCATGATCCATTCACCTGTAATAAAGAAAAAACAGAAACAGCAAACCAGAAAATACCCACAACAAACCAAAAAAGGGAGGGTGGGTGGGCAACTTCCCCTTTGTCTGTCTCCTCACACTGCTCCTGCTTAAACCCCGCCTATTCCTTTTATATCTCTCCACCCCTAAAGTTAACTTCAATCCCCTCCCTCTTACTTCCTTTCCATTTTTAACCCTCCGTTGTCTCCTGTTCCACCTTGTCATGCCCAGCCCTTCATTACCATTCCATATTTCCATTACCATTCCGGGCTTCCCTTGACCAGTGTAGGAACTAATGTCCCCAACTTCCACTACCCACTCTTTATTTACTACTCCCCTTTCCCTTTCTTATCTATAATAATTAGATAACGCACACAGGAGTTGTTTTGGAGTAAAACCGGCCATAGCAGCCTCCTTTATTATAAAATATAAAACCAACTTTTAAATAACTTTAAATAACTCTTTTAATGAACATTTTTTACAACTATGTATAACTTTTAACTGACAGTTCTTACACCTCCCAATCTTTGGTCTTCTGATGGCACTCTTAACTTCATCTCCTCCATTTTAACAACTTCACCAAACACCATACACTGCGGTACATAATTTACCATACCAGGCCACCAGCCGTATTTAAAAACAGCTCGGTGACAACACCCTTCCCGCAGTGTAACATCTGTCTTCCAGCCTCGCCTTCCGCTGTCAGAACAGAACACACCAGAGGGGCCCAGAATACTGAAAGCCCCCCACCATTTACCATCACCTCTTTGCATTTTACCACCATCAGAGACCAAAGATGCCGCCACAGCCCGCAAGGATGACCCCTTAGCCTTAAGGGCACCTCCACACCCGCAATGCCCTCTCAATGCCATCTTGAAGCCCGAGAGCCCAAAGATCAATGCCTACTGCGGTAAGGTGCACCCCATCTCCCCTTAGGTACATCCCCACATTAACCTCCAACTCCGTGTGCCTCACCACCAATCCCCCATTATTAACCACAAACTTTCCAATTGCCTTGTTTACTTTAATTCTGGCTTTGTTGATCCTAGGTACCGATCTAGCCATGCGCCATGACGTCCTTGCCACTATGTCAGACCAAACTATGATCATGCCCGGGAAGGCCACCCGAAGTGCCAAAAAATCACACTTGACGGCCGACACCAGTTCCCTGGTAGATCGGACCCCCAGATCATTCCCTCCTGCATGTATCACTAAAACATCCGGGGGTCTATCGAGTCGAGTGTATCGTTCAAATTCCTGAACCACTCTACCCCACCCCATGCCTGGAAAGCCCAACCAGCGAATACATGCCTCCCTCCTGGAAATCCCCAGTTGCCTGCCTTCTGGTCTGACGTCCCCCCTTTTTGCACCCCAGAAAACATAGGAGTGCCCCAAGATCCAAACGAGGCGTGGTTGACCCCCATCTGCAAAGACATAACACAACAAAAGACAAATTGAAACATGTGCACTTCCCCTACCCCTGTCCTCAAATGCATGTAATCATAAATTATCTATGTATATTATTTTTTTTTTTTTTTTTTATTTATATCGCATCTGATGACAATTGAGGGCGCACATAAGACTGGAACCTCCTGGATTCCCACCTCCCTATCCTCTTGATTGCTGCCTCATCCAACCCACACCTGGCAGCTTCAGTAGCCGCCCCGATACGGAAGGAGTGTGAGGCGAATTGCCTACTATCCAATCCTGCAGCCCCAATGCATTTTCTAAACACTGCAATGAATTGAAACCTAGATAAGAAAGTTCTATCTTCATGCACAAACAACGGCCCTTCCCCGACCGGGCGAATTAGCAGAAATTCCTCAACTACTTGAACCGGGCAAATTCCCGACCCTGGTAACCTGAACAGTTGCACTTTTACCCCTTTTCCGGCTTGGTCTGTTTTTGACCTGCCCAGTTTCAGCAACACCCTATCCCGTTTTACTTCCACATCCTGCATCTTCAAACCCCCTGCTACTTGTTTTGCTGGACTCACCAACTCGCCAACCCGAAACGCTCCAAAAAACGCGATAGAAAAAACCGCCTTGAACAAAATCACTTCATAACCCGACTTACATACCCCACCTAACTTATTACACAATACCTGTAATAATGAAAAAGATACCGGCCTCCTCGAATCCTTCTTCGCATGGCTCTTCCTATAACCTTTTAAGGCCTGTTTTACCCAGAAATCCTTGGTAAAATCAGTCAGGCCCTGCAACTTGAATAGAAAGGCCAACCCCGCCAATTTCCGCTCAATTGCGGACACTGAACCACCCCCTTCCATGTGTCGTGACACAAAATACACTACCAACAGCCTCAAGTCCTGTTCTCCCAGCCCGGCGTCCGCCAGCCGTGTAAACGTGGCCCATTCCGACCATACTTTTTCATATGCCGCCCATGTCGACCCACTCACCGATTTCCTGATCCATCCTGCGGCGATTCCAATACCGTCTCCCAAAGCCACCCCGGACAAGGAATCCCCTCTGTTTCCGCGGCGGGCGCCAGCTCCCTGAATCTGTCCCACTGGAACCGAGACAAGGAATCAGCCAAAGTATTGTCTACGCCCGGGATATGCACAGCATATAGAAAAACATTAATTTGTAAGCACCTCAACACCAGGTGACGCAACAATCGTATTACCGGCGGGGATGATGCCGATAGCCGATTGATGACCTGAACTACCCCCATATTGTCACAATTTAAACGTATTTTCAAGTTCCGCCATCTCTCCCCCCACAATTCTACTGCTAATACCACCGGGAATAATTCCAAAAGCACCAGATTCCGGGTAAATCCCGACTCTACCCAAAATTCAGGCCATGCCTCCGCACTCCACTGCCCTTGGAAAAAAGCCCCATACCCCGTAGATCCCGCGGCGTCCGTCACCAAATCCATGTCACAGTTACTTACCGGTCCTTCCATCCACACCGAGCGCCCGTTGTAGCTTTCCAGGAACGTGTGCCACACCTTCAAGTCCTCCCTATGTTCCCTGGTAAGCCTGATAAAGTGAGTCGGAGACTGTATCCCCGCTGTGGCAGCTGACAACCGGCGGCAAAAAACTCTACCCATTGGAATAATGCGACACGCAAAATTCAACTTACCTAAAAGGGATTGTAATTGCCGCAGCTGCACTTTCCTCTGTCCCATCAAATCCCTGACATCCCTTTTTAACCCGTCCACCTTATCCCCTGGCAACCTGCACTCCATGTCTCTGGTATCTATTTCGATGCCCAAAAAACTCAACACTGTCGTCGGGCCCTCTGTTTTATCCGCTGCTAATGGTACCCCAAACTTACCTGCAATGTGTTCCAAGGTTGCCAACAGAATCGCACACCCCTTGGACTCACGAGGCCCCACGCAGAGAAAGTCATCCAGATACTGAATCACAGAATCCATCCCTGACACATCCCTAATCACCCATTCAAGAAATGAGCTAAACAGCTCAAACTTGGCGCAAGATATCGAGCAACCCATTGGCAGGCACTGATCGACGTAAAACTCCCCCTGCCAACAGCAACCCAACAGCCAAAAGCTGTCCGGATGTACTGGAAGCAAACGGAATGCCGCCTCAATGTCTGCTTTTGCCATGAGTGCCCCCTGACCGTAATGTCTCACCCATCCCACCGCTGCATCGAACGATGTGTACGACACTGAACAATCTTCAGGATTGATACCATCATTCACAGACGCCCCTTTTGGAAATGAAAGGTGGTGAATAAGGCGAAACCTGTTTGGTTCCTTTTTAGGCACCACTCCCAACGGTGACACTACTAAATTCTGTAACGGCTTAGTTGCGAAAGGCCCACTCATTCGCCCCAACGCAACCTCCTTGGCCAGTTTTTCCGAAACCACCCCAGGATTCTGCAGTGCAGACCGCAAGTTCTTGGCCATCGGAGGTATAGCTGTCAGAGAACATGGAATTCTGAAACCCACTGAAAAACCCTCCCCCAACTCCCTCGCTGCCTCTCTGTCCGGGTACCTATTTAAAAAAGGCCGCATCCTTACCCCCTTCACTGGCGTTATCCCTCTTCTGAGCAGGTTCACCTGTCTTCTTTCCTCTTTTGAAGCAGCGTGACAACGCGTGGTTCCCCCCACATCCTGAGCATTCATGTTTAAAACGACAGGATCCCCCAAACTTGCAGGATCCTTCGTTAAACTGCCAACACACCCCAAATTTTTTCCCGGCCGGGAGTCCAGAGGTAGACGATCCCCCGGCCCCCCCATGAAAAGGCTGGTTTGGTGCCCTGGCGGAAGACATCAAACGCATCCATAAGCTTATATCCTTATGGTCCCACCTAAGAGCCGGCCTCACCGCCCTGCGTTGCCTAAATTGCTCATCGTATCGAAGCCACGCAGTGCCCCCATACACCCTATGTGCCTCGCCTATGGCATCCATGTAGCAAAACAACGCAGAGCAATGCTCCGGGTTCTTTTCGCCAATTACACTCGCCATAATGGCGAACGCCTGCAACCAATTACTAAAGGTCCTAGGGATCAGACGATACCTTCGCTTCTCCTCATCTTCTTTTTTGGAATCGTCCGGCTTTACCCTATCCAAGTTGAACTTCTCTAACGGTAACAAGGAAAAAATTTCCACATACTCACCTTTTACTATTTTCTCCCGCACTTCTTGTTTTAAGTGTGCTCCCAGCGGGCCTTCATAGCAGACGTACACTTCGCACTTAGCCGCATCCGCTATCCTGACCACATCCTTCCTGACCGCCACTGCAGATTCCCCCGTGGCGGTGTTTTCCGCCACCCCGGCGTCTGAGTCGGCGACAGCCTCACCCCTTGTCCCCGTTGTTCCCCCAACACCCGACTGCTCCACCTGCCCTCCAACCCACGGCGCCACTATCGCTGGCGCCGTCTGGTTGGTTGCAAATCGTTGCACCAAATCCCTTAATCCTCCCAACAATTCCTGCAATGTTCCCCCTGTCCCAGCGGCGACAGGCTGAATGCCCGTCCCCCTTAAGCCAGGCGATCCCCCCGCCACGGCCCCTAGAACTCCCCCAGGAGCCATGGTGTCCCCCCCATCACCCCTATCTAACCAATTACCACCATCAACATTGATAACAGAATCAGTTAAAACATGTGACTCACCAGGCTGACTGGGTCTGCTTCCCATCACCGCTGCACTGGATCCTCCAGAAGGCGCGATGTCCTGGCGCACGTCCTCATCCGAACCCGACAGCTCTCCTTCCGACCGAACTTCCGTGGCTTGGAGCATCGGCGTGAGTAACCTCCCAGGTGAAGCTTGCCTAGGGGCTGTGGATTCCCATCTTGTGGCTGTTCTCCCCCTTTCCTTGCGACCACCTGCTGCTGTGCTCTGCTGTCCCACACTGCTGTCACCTCTGCTGGCCCCTGGACCTCTCCTTCTGTCTTCCACTGGCTCTCTTCCGATCCTGGCTGCATGGGGGCTGCCAGCAGCGTCTGGTAGCTGACCTCCAGCCGTGCCCCTGCTCCTCCCCCGTCGGATCTCCCCCCTAGCAGATGCCTGTGCTGTGGGGGGGACCGTTCTGCTGCTGTCCTGACTACTGGGTGGCGAAGCCCGGGCGCCATAACGGCCCGAAGCCCCGCCCCCCGCGCTCCGCCGTTGTGGAGGATTCCGCCCGGTCCCCCCAGGGGTGACGGCGGCCACCCGTTTTGCTGGTGGGGCCGACGGGTCCGTTCCCGGGCTCCTATTAGGGCGAGCTGTTCTGGATGAGGGGCCTGGTGAAAAACGCTCAGGCGGCCTAGACCGCCTGGCGCGTGGCGTCGCTTCCCCCCCCCCGCCGGACCCCCCCGCTTCGTCTAGGAGCAATGGAGCTACCTGAGCCTGTAGCCATTCCTGTCCCCTCGTGGCCGCCGCCGTCTTCAGCCTTGCTAGGATCAAATCAATGTCTGCCATGCTGCTGCAAAAGCTTCTCTCCCCCTGTGGCAACTTCCCCTTTGTCTGTCTCCTCACACTGCTCCTGCTTAAACCCCGCCTATTCCTTTTATATCTCTCCACCCCTAAAGTTAACTTCAATCCCCTCCCTCTTACTTCCTTTCCATTTTTAACCCTCCGTTGTCTCCTGTTCCACCTTGTCATGCCCAGCCCTTCATTACCATTCCATATTTCCATTACCATTCCGGGCTTCCCTGGAGTAGTGGTGTCTGCGTCAGTGATTTCCATCTTGCAGGAGCATTGGCCATGTAAGGTATATACGGTATGGAACATACTGCACATACATTAGTTACATTAGTCCAAGCTGATCCCTAGAGCTTAGTGAATGTGGTGAAGTTTCACTTTGCAAAGTATACTCAATCGCATGCAAGAAAAACAAAAAAATTATTTTTTGCTTGTACATGATTAAGGCCTGATTCATACCCATGCAGGTTGCTGTTTGCACATTGCAGGTACAGTTAGCGTTTTTCAATACATACCGTATTTATTTCCGTATAACACGCACAGGCATATGACACGCACCTTAATTTTAAGAGGGAAGTTTCAGGAAAAAAACTTACATTTTAAATAAAGAATATTGAAGAAAAATAAGGGTCAGTACCCATCAATGCAGCCTTATCAGTACCCATCTGCAGCCTCGCCATTGCCCATCATTGCAGCCTGATCAGTCCCCATCTGCAGCCTCGCCATTGCCAATCTGCAGCCTCGCCATTGCCCATCATTGCAGCCTGATCAGTACCCATCTGCAGCCTTGTCCATCATTAAAGCCTGATTAGTGCCCATCTGCAGCCTTGCGTATCATTGCAGCATGATCAGTGCCCATCTGCAGCCTTGCTCATGATTGCAGCATAATCAGTGCCCATCTGCAGCCTTGCTAATCATTGCAGCATCATCAGTGCCCATTTGCAGCCTTGCCAATCATTGCAGCCTGATCAGTGCCCATCTGCAGCCTTGCCCATCATTGCAGCCTGATCAGTGCCCATCTGCAGCCTTGCCCATCATTGCAGCCTAATCAGTGCCCATCTGCAGTCTTGCCCCTCTTTGCAGCATGATCAGTGCCCATCTGCAGCCTTGCTCATCATTGCAGCATAATCAGTGCCCATCTGCAGCCTTGCTAATCATTGCAGCATCATCAGTGCCCATTTGCAGCCTTGCCAATCATTGCAGCCTGATCAGTGCCCATCTGCAGCCTTGCCCATCATTGCAGCCTGATCAGTGCCCATCTGCAGCCTTGCCCATCATTGCAGCCTAATCAGTGCCCATCTGCAGTCTTGCCCATCATTGCAGCATGATCAGTGCCCATCTGCAGGAGGCGAGACCGAGCGTGACTGTGAGCGGAGCCGAGTACACAGGAGATTCGGCTCTGTCTATTTCGGCAGCGTTCATTCCCTCCTTCCCCTCCGAGGCAGCCGTTCGGCGTATATCACGCACACACAATTTTCCATTTTACAGTACTTTTAATCTACTGAAGTCTATTGAACCAAAAACCAGAAAAAGTCCTTGGCCTTTTCCATAAAATGCACAGATGTGAACTACCCTCCATAGGCAACCATGTTAAAGGGACTGTAGTGTTTCTGCAAAACTGAAAATACGCTATAAAATGCATAGGTGTGAACCAGGCCTAAATTTTGGAAGTCAGCAGAGCTTCACCTCATTCATTAAACTCTGGGGATAATTCCCTTGCAAAGTGAACAGTCTATTTGCACTGGCAAACTGCACAGAGCCACTCAGAATGTCTCTTTGCCTTGTAATTACTGAGATGGTCAATCATGGTGAGTGCTAATATAAATACTCCCCTGTGTTTACATTTGAGAGCCCTCCCCTTCTTCTCCCAAGTTTAGAGCATCACCATGGCACCCTACACTAACAGTGTATTGATGCAAAGAGCAGTGCTAATGTTATATATCGTCAGTACTGCTCTGTACAGAAATTTGTTATGGTTTTAAATCGATTTTTGCTTAGAAATGCCTTACAACATCCTTTTCCCACCCTCCGCTTTGGTGCTCTATGCTGACATAACTGAGTAACAGCCGTACCCCTCATCACACAGGCCTGTAGTGCTGAGGAAAGGGAAGGGTGTAGCTGAACAGGCAGCACAGTCATATTGGAGTTCAAAGTCATTTTTAGATGCATTGCGCAACTGCTATAACCCGGAAGTAGAAGTAGTGCGCGGTCACACAAATGTTGGCCAACAATTATGAATGTGTGACGTACTAGACTTACTATGTGACTTACTGTGACGTAGTAGTGACGTACTAGACTTACTATGTGTTTTTTTTTCAGCTCTTTAGCGCCACCCTTTGGGCTCCTTCTGCTAATTTCATGTTAGTAGAAGTTTGGTGAGTGTTGATTCGCGCTTTTCTTTTTGCGTTTTTAATTTATCCCTTTTCAGTTCATTTCTGAACGGCCATCTGTAAATGGAGGATCTTGAGAGATGACATCTGTGGGGAGTCAAGTTTCTCCGCTCCTATCTCCACAAAGCACTGGTGACGTCATCCCTCCACCCATCCAGCCACCCGCGCACCAAGCCCTACATTGGGTTTCTCCACCGTATGGCCGTTTTCCATCATAGTGGTGACCAGCAGGGATCTTAGTGCTTTGCGGAGATATTAGCAGAGGAACTTGCCTCCCCACCGATGTTATCCCTCGGGATCCTCCATATACAGATGTGTCTGTTTTTCTTCACATACATGTGAGTTGTCAACTGGATGTTTTTAATAAATTGCTTTTAATCCTACACTTAGAGGTGCCTCTTCCCTTGTTTATCATATCGAAAAGCTAATAGGTTACCAAAGATATGAAAATTCTCATACGACAGAATACAACTTCGGAAGTGATGTAATGTATTGCAATGTATTCTCTTGTTTCTGAGCATGCACGGTCTTGGTTACACAATTTTTTTCGTACAAAAACTATACTAATTACACAAAATTTGTTTGTATTGGTATCATACGAGAAAATATTTTGTACTTGTTCCTTTGGATAATTTTGCATGAACTGTCGTGATCAGCTCTCAAAAGCTGTGTACTAATGATCAGATTAGAAAAAAAAAAAAGAACAAAAAAAAGGCTGGAGGACAGGAGAGGGAGGAGTATACACAGCCTGCAATGTGGGATTGGCTGCAGCCTGCTAGAAGAAGGTTACCCGTACACAATAAATACTGGATGGTATAGCAAGATCACGCTGATGATTCTGAGAGACGAAACACGTAAGACGGTGTTAGAGCGTCATTGGGTCACATCCAGTTTGAGTCCGTGGAGTGCAGGGAGCTCCGGATTTCCTGTTTTTTTTTACCCATATGAATGCTTAATGAATCTTACTCTAATGTAATTGCAATATTTATCTTCTACAAATAAAAAAACCTGTGGCAAAATATCTACATAGTTACTGTAACTGTGAATGCAGGTTACCCTTTGAGTGGGAGATCTATCTGGTGAGTGCAACTACACAGGGGGAAGCATGAGGGATACACGGACACACTTGTTTGTGTGGAGCTTGCGGCATCTTTACTCACCTAATTTATTTTAAAGACTTTGGCATCTGACACAATTTCACCAGTGGACTCTATGTTAAATTATAATATTTTTTCAATTGAAGCACTGCAATTTATTCCTTAACGCTTAATATATATATATATATATATATGTATATGTATGTGTTTTTCAGATTGTGTGAATACCCATGCAATCCGATTCTGCTGCGGACCAAAAAAAGGGTCCTGTGCGAGTTTGGTCCGAATGCGATGCAAATTCAGCCATACTATCTGTATGGCTGAAATGGCATCGCACAGAGATCGCATGTGATTTGCACTGCGATCTCGGACATCGCAACTGGCCCTTATTAACGATCAGATTATCGCATGATCATTACGAAGGCAGTATTTTTAATCAGATTTTGTCATCATGTACACTAGGCATAAGACTATGTAGTTACATACAGTTGTGCTCATAAGTTTACATATCCTGGCAGAATTTTTCTTTCACTCATGGTTAGTGTTTGGCTGATGCTATTTATTATCCATCAACTGTGTTTACTCTTTTTAAATCATAATTAAAACAGAAACTACCCAAATGACCCTGATCAAAAGTTTACATACCCTGGTGATTTTGGCCTGATAACATGCACACAAGTTGACACAAAGGGGTTTGAATGGCTATTAAAGGTAACCATCCTCACCTGTGATCCGTTTGCTTGTAATAAGTGTGTGTGTATAAAAGGTCAATGAATTTTTGGACTCCTGACAGACCCTTGCATCTTTCATCCAGTGCTGCACTGATGTTTCTGGATTCTGAGTCATGGGAAAAGCAAAAGAATTGTTAAAGGATCTGCGGGAAAAGGTAGTTGAACTGTATAAAACAGGAAAGGGGATATAAAAAGATATCCAAGGAATTGAGAATGCCAATCAGCAGTGTTCAAACTCTAATCAAGAAGTGGAAAATGAGGGGTTCTGTTGAAACCAAACCACGGTCAGGTAGACCAACTAAAATGTCAGCCACAACTGACAGGAAAATTGTTCGGGATGCAAAAAAAACACACAAATAACTTCATGTGAAATACAGGACTCTCTGAAAACATGTGGTGTGGCTGTTTCAAGATGCACAATAAGGAGGAACTTGAAGAAAGATGGGCTGCATGGTCGAGTCACCATTTACTACGCAAATGCCACAAAGTATCCCGCTTACAATACGCCAAACAGCACAGAGACAAGCCTCAAACCTTCTGGCATAAAGTCATTTGGAGGGGTGAGACCAAAATGCATGCTCGCTCCTGAGCCCCGCCTCCCCTTCCTTGTCACTGGCTATGATTTAAAGCAGTGGGAGCCAATGGCTCTCACTTCTGTATCTGAGCCGATGAGAAGGGAGAGGACCGAGAGTGTCTCGGCTCCTGCACACTTCCGGATCGAGATCGAGCTCAGGTAAGTATTTAGGGGGACTGCGAGGGGAGCTGAAGTGATGGCACAGTCACCACCTCCACCTTGTATTCATTGAAAAACAGAAGATGTTCTGTAAATGGTGGCGGTGCCAAGCGAGTAGCTCCCTTGGTCAGTATGCAGTGGGGTAGCAAATTGGCACGAGAAGCATCAACTACTAGAGTGCATGTCAGCTTCCCCATTAATCCATCAGGTATAAGGTATGCATACTTATTTTGAGCCAAGCTGGACCAACATAACTATGCAACTAAGATCATACTTGGAGTTCACCATTAACTATAACTCCTTTATTGAGACCTTTTAATATTCAATACTAAAATATTTACACAGCTTAATACTAATTTAATAGCAATTGGATAGAGGTCCATGTAGAGGACATTGAACTAAATACATTGTACATGAATTATTTCCAACATTACTTGCCAAAGGATATTGCTGCCTGAATAAATTACAGTGCAGCCAGACCATATAACCTATGACTATATTTATGCACTAGGATTCCCAGAATAACTTATGTGTCCAATATTAAGATATTTCAGGATCTTGTGTTAGGGAAGATGAATGAGGTGTTGCTGTTGGAGACCCCGTGCTGTGAAATGCGGTCAGCTTGCTGTGGAACTTCCCAGGTGTGATGTGAAGGTTTTGTGTTATAGGATTCATGTCCCTGTGTATATACATCACTAGGCAACTCTCATCAAGATAAAGGAGACAGAAGTCAGATTAATACCCTTTACTGGCACAGAATCGGAGATCTGATCTTCTAATGACCTTCATGGTTCAGAACTGCGCAATCCCATTAGAAGATGTCCTTGCTGTACTCCTATGAGACTCGGGAATGACTCTAGACTCCTTTGGTAGGAAAGCACAGCCTTTGCCGTTCTATGTAGCTACTAATTGCAGGTTATTGACTATGCATCTCAGCAGTAGTTGTGTGTGAGAAGTAAACAAGTGACCGACGCATGGGTATTGTAAGAAAACCGTTAAAAAGAATGGGTTTCTGATTAAACAATTTGTATTTAGCCTTAGGGCCCTAGGTTTTCAAAGCTTGAAGACTGCTTTATTTGGAAGGCTTAATGAAAAGTCATGTTCGTCAAGGTTCCTTTGGCAAACAGCTTTGGGCTTATTGATGCATGACTACAGAGGCCAGCTTTGCAGTATACAAAAAGGGATGAAATCAAAGGACAGGTCAAGCTCAGGCTACATTACATCAGATGGGCTAGGAGCAAAATTCAGAAGGTCTGCAAATGGTTTCCAATAGGCATTAAAGTGGTGTTCCGGCCGAAATGATACTTTTAAATAAAAATACCCCTATAATACACAAGCTTAATGTATTCTAGTAAAGTTAGTCTGTAAACTAAGGTATGTTTTGTTAGTTTATATAAAATAAATGATACACTATGTACTCGCCCTCACCAATAGTGTGATCAAATAGCAGCGCTGAAAACCTAAAACATACCCTGATTCAAGAAATTATATATATACAGTGATTGCTCAATGTGATAAAAAAAAAAAAAAAAATTATTAATATTATGTGTCCATAATAAAATGCCAAACAGTGTTTCTAATAAACACCCATCATACAGTCCATTTGTGTATAACACCAAAAGAATTCAATAAAAAAGTCCAAACATAGATGGTGCCTTAGTGAAATAATAGTGACAATATCAGAATGACAATCTTCAATGATAATATCTTCCACCACACCGCTGTGAATGTGATTCCACTCCCCTTCAGCGAGCAAACTCACCAGCTTTTTTTGCCTTACACTCTCGTGTTTGGCTTGTAGGCTTTTCCCACACAGTGGGGGTAAAGTGATAACCTCCAATCAGTATCCGTATGGTTAACCGCAGCGTGTAAGCAAATGCTCTCTTGTATCCTTGTGTATCAGTGAAGGAAGATCTGTGTGTTTGGATGTGCAGAGTGATGGCAATGGGAGTGCACATCCAAACACACAGATCTTCCTTCACTGATACACAAGGATACAAGAGAGCATTTGCTTACACGCTGCGGTTAACCATACGGATACTGATTGGAGGTTATCACTTTACCCCCACTGTGTGGGAAAAGCCTACAAGCCAAACACGAGAGTGTAAGGCAAAAAAAGCTGGTGAGTTTGCTCGCTGAAGGGGAGTGGAATCACATTCACAGCGGTGTGGTGGAAGATATTATCATTGAAGATTATCATTCTGATATTGTCACTATTATTTCACTAAGGCACCATCTATGTTTGGACTTTTTTATTGAATTCTTTTGGTGTTATACACAAATGGACTGTATGATGGGTGTTTATTAGAAACACTGTTTGGCATTTTATTATGGACACATAATATTAATAATTTTTTTTTTTTTTTATCACATTGAGCAATCACTGTATATATATAATTTCTTGAATCAGGGTATGTTTTAGGTTTTCAGCGCTGCTATTTGATCACACTATTGGTGAGGGCGAGTACATAGTGTATCATTTATTTTATATCACTTGAGGTTTTAATTTTAAGCAGCTGCTCAGAGGGAGGGGCTCACCCCACAAGCGCAGTGTTTGGCACACAGGAAAGGGGGCGTATCATCTGTGTACCACATCAGTAATATATTTGTTAGTTTATAGCAGTAGTTTGTTATTTTATAAAATTACAGCAGGCCGTGGCCATCTTAAGTGTGGGCATCTGAAGCCAGACTGTATTTCTTCCTGGATCTCATCCTTGCAGATCTCGCACATGCTCAGTGCAGCACAAGCAGTGTAATAGGTTTCAGGTCAGGTTTCCATAGCAACGGCAGTTTCAGAGGAAGTTGCCGCCCCTTTCCAGAAGGCATTGCTAACAGGAAATGATGCGATGGGCCGCGGCCAGGGAGGAGGAAGAGAAAAATGAATACAGCAGATATACAGTAGGTGCTGAGAAAAAAAATAAAAAAATATCCAATTTGTTTACAGTGCACAGTTTAGTGAGTGATTCTGAAGAGTTGTAAAAGTGGGTGGAACTCCACTTTAAGTAATTATGGAGAATACCAGTTGACACTCTAACCATGGCAGACTTATCTTTTCAGAAAAGGCTGTCAGACGGGGCTACATTTTTTTTTTTGACTTTTGGACCAAATTCCCCAATATAAGTAGTGGCAATAGGGTAGTTGCCTGTGTACATTGATGCAAAGCCAGGAGTATTTGAGGATTAGAAGTGTGAGGCCCTGTCATGGTGAAAAGGTAGGAGAAAGTCGCAAAGGGTCTCCAACCCAGGGTCTGCGTCCTGCCAATAACCATAAGGTAGAGCGTGCAGGTGTTTGTAGCCCTTCAAATCTAGGACCCGACCATAGTTCAGGGCTCCACCCTAACAAGGAGTCCATGTGTGGTTGCAAAGGGGCAGCCAGAGAGGTGCATATCTGCATGGTTCTGTCTAGGACAGACAACGGCCCGAGCCTAGGAAATGGAGCTGCAACAAAGAGGCAGAGAGCTGACAGGTGCGTGTACAGTTTCTCCGAGAGCACAGGGGTGTGGTGTTAGATGGTCATGATGACCAGGTTACGAGGCCTGAGCAGCAGGGCTGCCAAAGAGGACAAGGAGGCTAAATATTGTTAAATTCATATTGATGGTGGAAACCCTCTGCAAGGGAAGCTGTTTGTTGGACTTTTCTTTCTGTTTGAATAAAAGTGGGCCAACAAGCCCTTAAATGGCATATATGATGTGGATTGAACTCACTACGAAGCACGACCAATGAGCTAAACAATCCCCAAGTTGTCACTGAGGTCTATGGTTCATTCAATGCCACTCTTTTTCGACAGTTTAGTTTCACATGTACGCTTATGCGAAATATGGAGAACCAGTCCATCCAAAAATGATAATTATGTTCTAGTAGAGGCTGGCTAGGGAAACCAACCTGATCTTTTCTTATATATTTTAAAGACTTTCTGGTTGAAACTGAACTCTGGAGGAAAAACTGGGAATTATGGCTTACCTGTATATTCCATATCTTGGAGTACAGTACAGGACACAGGATGTGTAGTTAGAGACCATGGGTTATATACCATTTCCTTTAGGTGACTGGACACTGGCAAAAGCTTTACTGGGAACCCCCCCCCCTAATGCACCCTCATAACCCTGCTTATTCTGTTGGACTCCAGTTTTGTAGCAAGCAATTAGTAAAAACAGGGAACAGAAACAGGGGATCTGTGTCTTGTACTGGACTCCGAGATTTTGAATTTACAGGTAAGTCAAAATCCCATTATGTTATTTGTATAGTACAGGACAGATGGTATATAGCCATAGACCAGGGGTCTACAAGCTTTCTAAACAAAGGGCCTACAGACTTTAGGAGGCCAGACTATGGCTATTGGGAGTAGAAAAGATCCCAACGTCAGTGGGAAAAAATAAATACCCCATCGTTTGTTTCAGTGGGAGTAATTGTGCCCCGTCATTGGTGTCAGTGGGAGGAATCGTGTTCCATTGTTGGTGTCTTGGGAGGAATTGTGCCCCATCATTGGTGTAATTGGAAAAAATGACACCAATAAAATTCAAATGCAAAATAATCAACCATGATTAAACCCTTCCAAATTATGCTGGATAGTCATATAGATAGTATTCTGTATCTGACTATTCAGCATCATTTGGAATGGTTCAATCATGGTTGATTATTTTGCAGTTGACTTTTACAGATACAGTATTTTCTGTGAAAACCCCTGATGAAGGAGACAGCATTCATCTCTGAAACGCATCGGGTTCAGGAAGTTATATCTTTCTTTGCATCTTTGTATACACTGTATCCACGGTTATGTGCAATATTGTCAGGAAAGAGGCAAGTACCAGTCTGGTCAATATCGCTGCCTTCTTTTACACATGCGTGGTAGAGCGGCACTCCGGTGCATCCCTGGGCACAATACAGCAAAACGGCTAATGCGCGTGCCCAATTCGGCTAAACGGCTAATGTTTGTGTGAAATTCAGCGGAACGGCTAATGCAGGTGCGCGATTCAGTGTAATGGCATACGCAATAGCGCGCACATGAGCCTCCCACTGGCCTATAAAAGCCACTCTGTGCCATGACCAGATTGCTGGTTTGTCTTTCAGCCCCCCCCGTGTGTTCCTGCTTCGTATCCTGATTCTTGATTACCTGTTGTGACCCGGATTGACCTTGACCTGCTCTGATCTCTACCTGCATCTGACCCTTGGCTTGCCTCTCGGACTTCTCCACTTGCTTACTGTGTTTGACCCTTGGCCTGTCTACGGATATTGCTTCCTGTCTCCAGTGATTGACCCTCAGCCTGCTCCTGGACTTTGCTATTGTCTTCAATGCTCGACCCCTGGCTTGCAGACTTTGCTTCCAGTCACCTGTGTTTGACCCTCGGCCTGCCTACGGACTTTTTGCTATCAAATCTTCAGTACTAGTCATCAGCCTGCTGACAGACCTGCTGACAGTCCTTGCACTAGACTGTTTTGCCTATCTAGAGACTTTTACTAGTCAACGGTGTTTGACCCCCGGCCTGTTGTTGGATCAGCTGTTTATCCTCCTTCCTGAGCTTCAGCATCTTTCAGTCCTGCACAGCTCTCTCCCTGCCGGTGACCTTCATGCAAGACCTGCCCAGCCTGCTGGTTACTCGTGCCTCTTTGTGCCCTTCACCCCCTGTACCATCTCCAGGAGTGGAGTGCGCTTAGTCGCAAGAGGTTACCGCTCTCAGCATCTCGGCCTCGGTGAGTACCCTTATCTGACAAATATTTTATATGTTTTCTAATAAATGTTTAATATTTTTCTACTACTTCTTATTGTTCATGTGTTAGTGCCTTTAAAGTCCCACCCTAGGGGGTATTTTCCTCTATATGTTACTATTACAGGTAGATCATAGAATAGTGCAATGATACATTGATCACTGGAAACAAAGCAGGGCAATGAGAACACTATCTCAGAAGTCACCAATAAAATAGGGCTCCATTGTTATTTAAATGGGCCCTACACCTAAGAATACAAATAAAGTAGGCCCTGTTTTTTGCAGCTGTACTGCCTGGATCCAAAACAGCCAGATAACTGCAAGACACTCACATCGGAAAAAAAAACAGAAGGGATGTTCTCCGGCAATTACAAAACACACACGCTTCAAAGGAAAGAAGGCAAACAATGGAAACTGCCACATGAAAAGAATTTATAATGATCAATTATACACTATATTATATACTACATCTTCTGCATTTAACCCTTCCAACTGTGTCAGATGCCTGCCCCCCCCCCCCCCACCTTTTCTATACATAGTGGCTCTTTTCATTAACCCCTGTGTCCTGCAGTGATGCAGGATCCAGCTGAGGAAATCAGAGTGCAACAGGGGTCGCCAGCATCTGACACTCAAGCGTCTTACTTCCGGGTTCATCGGTTGTAAACAAACCATTGCTGGTTTGAAAAAAAGCATTGGATCATACTGATCTTGGTATGATCCAAAGCTTTTAAGGGCAGAGATCCGGGGTCTAATAGACCCCAGATGTCTCAGGGGGATGGGTGAGTTCTAATTCTTTGCTTTGCAGTGAGATGGGTAAGTACTAACTCTTTGCATTGCAGGAAGAATTGTTTTTGGGGTTTTAAAAATACTGACAGGATAGTCTTTAGCAATTAATCACACAAATGTGAAGCATTGTGCAATAAGCGTTTAATCTCTCCTATGTGCTAATACATGCATTGTTCCATTGACTGCTACCTGGGAAGGTGTTGGGATTCCATAAGAAGAATCTGTTTTCTATTTGAGGTTTTCACCCATGTTCTCTGTGGAACTAGGTTCAACTCAAAACTAGTGATACCCTTTTATAGGACCATGTGAGTAGCTGCTCTTCAAATGCACTGATGTCTGTAGTTTCTCAATAGTTTTTCTTTAGGAGTACAGCTTAGCGGATTGATATTTAACACTTTTTATGGATGCACGCTATTGTAAGGTTTGGGTCTGGGCGCTGGTGGTGGTTGTCTCTATTCTGGTCCCCTGAAGCCCTATCTTCATCTTCTTGTGGGTTGTTTCTATCAGAGGTTACATGGTTTTATTCCTACAAATGTATAAAGGTGTTAGGACCTGGGTCTGAACCTGCAACCTCTGTTGTGTCTGGGAATATCTCTTCTTGCTGAGCCACCTGGGATGCTGGACAGCTCCCTGGGCAATTCCTTGAATTATAATACTGTACCTTGAACCTTGCTTTTCTTAAAACCTTAAATCTTTTGCTCCTCCCATGAACTTCCAATTTTAGCCATACCTCTGCACTTCCCATTTACCAGGTTATTGTGCTCTCTCCAGCCAATATCTTGCTTATGGTACTCCGGCTGCTGTCCATATCTTTGCTACCGCTCATTAAAGTGGAGTTCCACCCACTTTTACAACTCTTCAGCATTCCTCACTAAACTGTGCACTGTAAACGAATTGGATATTTTTCATTTTTTTTCTCAGCACCTACTGTATATCGGCTGTATTCATTTTTCACTTCCTCCTCTCTGGCCGTGGCCCATCGCATCATTTCCTGTTTGCAAGGCCTTCTGGGAAGGGGCGGCAACTTCCTCTGACACTGCCGTTGCTATGGAAACCTGACCTGAAACCTATTACACTGCTTGTGCTGCACTGAGCATGTGCGAGATCTGCAAGGATGAGATCCAGGAAGAAATACAGTCTGGCTTCAGATGCCCACACTTAAGATGGCCACGGCCTGCTGTAAGTTTATAAAATAACAAACTACTGCTATAAACCAACAAAACAGACCTTAGTTTACAGACTAACTTTACTAGAATACATTAAGCTTGTGTATTATAGGGGTATTTTTATTTAAAAAGTATAATTTCTTCCGGAACGCCACTTTAACAACCTTTGGCTTGTTCCTCAACTAAGCTTCTGCTTGATCTCAACCTGCAACCATTTCTTATTGACCTTTGGCTTGTTTACTGACTGCACTTCTGCTTGATTCCTACCTGCTATATCAATCAGCTACTGGACCCCGGATTGCTCACCTCTTGGTGGGGTGATCTCGAGGACCACGACCTGGTACTAACACACAGCAAAACCCACCTTCACCAACAGGAGCTCTGGTGAACACCGGTTAGTACTTAGACTCCGCACCTTGGGTGAGTCTGTGTCATCCACCAGGGTGACCTGCTTCTGTACTTTTTCAGCTAGTCAGTGGGAGCCTCTCTACTGCTGTAGCTAGGTGGCCTCTGAACCTGACCCCTGACCGTGACAGGTCTATGTACAATAATGCCCATATATCAACTTCCCATCTTCTAAAGAAGTGGACATTGATCTAAGAAATGAGTAGAGCCACTATTGATCCAAGAAATGATTAGAGTTTGCAGCCTTCCCTACCTACTGACCTATATATATATATATATATATATATATATATATATATATATACTGTTTTAGTAGCATGATGATAATAAAAACTGGCCATGTGGACGACTGCTTATCATGTACAGACCACTGGGGATATGGGGATATTTTACTATGGATATTCTGTCTTCGGTAACGACTCTCTTATATTATCTTTAGTAGGGAATTATTTTATGGTGTGGGTGTTTTTATGGAATTTAGGTACAAGATTTTTTATAATAAATATCTGCAAATATTATATTAATTTAGTGCTGCTGTGTTGCCAAAAAAGGCTATGAAAAAAAAAATCCACTCGATAAAAAATGTCACCTCCAGTCTTAAGATATCTTTAGGTGAGGGTTTTTTCAGTGGAAATGCGGTGGTACCCAGTTCCGGCACCTCCAGTTCTAGCATGTATGTACTGGTAAGGGGTGGTTGAGGGTTTACTGATCCTGGATGCTGGGGAATCTATTGTCGCTGGGAAGGGATCTATTGTTGCTAGAGGGAATTCACTTTCTTTTGTTGCTGGGGATGGGACCTATTGTTGCTGGGAGATCCATTGTTGCTGGGGGGGGGGGGGGGGGTCTAGTGCTGCCGGGGGAATCTACTGTTAAAGAAAAAGGCGGTCTGCTGTTGCTGTCTGCTGCAGGGGACCTATTGATGCTCGGGAAGGGGGAGGGTATTTTGTATCGGGGGGGGGTCTATTGTTGTTGGGGAGGTCTATTGCTGCTGGGTAGGATCTTTTGTTGCTAAAGGAGATCAAATGTTGCTAGGGGGGACTATTTTTCTGGAGGAATCTATTGTTGCGGGGGGGGGGGGGTTTCTTTTGTTACTGGCTACTGGAGAGGGACCTATTAATGCTGGGGAGGGGGGTATTTTGTATCTGGAGGGTATACTGTTGTTGGGCAGGGAGTTTTGTTGCTAAATGGATCAACTGTTGCTGAGGGTAATCTATTGTTGCTGGGAATGTCTGTTGTTGCTGGGGGATGGGATCTATTGTTGAATGGAAATCTATTGTTGCTGGGGGATCTATTGTTAAAGGTTGGGGGGGGGGCTGTTGCTGCTGGCTGCTGGAGACGGACCAATTGATGCTGGGGAACGAGGGAAGGCATTTTGTATCGGGGGATCTGTTGTTGCTGGGGAGGATCTTTTGTTGCTAAAGGGAGTCAAAGTTTTCTGGGGTGGACTATTTTTTCTGGCAGGAGCTATTGTTGCAGGGGATCTTTTGTTATTGGCTGCTGGAGAGGGACCTTCTATCAATGCTGGGGGGGGGGGGGCTGTATCTGGGGGATATACTGTTGCGTTGCTGGGTGGGGGGTCTATTGTTGCTGGGGAAGATGTGTTGTTGCTAAAGAAGATCAGTTGTTGCTGGAGAAAATCTATTGTTGCTGGGGATGTCTATTGTTGCTGGGTGGATCTATTGTTGCTGCCTGCTGGAAAGGGACCTATCAATGCTGGGGGGGGCTGTATCTGGGGGATATACTGTTGCTGGGTGGGGGGTCTATAGTTGCTGGGGAGGATGTTTTGTTGCTGAAGAAGATCAGTTGTTGCTGGAGATAATCTATTGTTGCTGGGGATGTCTATTGTTGCTGGGTGGATCTATTGTTGCTGGCTGCTGGAGAAGGACCTATTGATGCTGGGGGTGTGGGGGTATCTATTGTTGCTTGGGAGGATCTTTTGTTGCTGAAGGGGATCAATTATTGCTGGGGAGAATCTATTGTTGCTGGGGATGTCTATTGTTGCTGGTTGGATCTATTGTTGCTGGTTGGATCTATTGTGGCTGGTTGCAGGAGATCTGCAGGAGATCTATTTGGAGGTGAGTAGGGGCACAGAGACAGAGGGTGACTAGGGGGAGGGAGGAGTACCTGCACCTATTCTTTCAGAAAGAGATGCCCACCTACCACAGAAGAAACAAACGGCGATAACATCAAAACCTGGAATTTGTAAAAATTATATATTTTTTTCTGTTCAAATACAATAAAAGATGGATGTGAAGTAGAGCAGAAAACCTCTTACAATTCATGTGCTGTTAACGTGACTATTACCGTAAAGCAGAGAAATCTTTAAAAAGTAAAAAACAAGGGACACATCAAAACGCACTGTCCTTGGAAATTAGGGACAGCTGTCACGTACACCCAAGTTGTCTCTATATATATATCCTCTTTCCATACATCTCATTAGGGATATGTGACAGGTCTTTCCAGGACATTTGCCAGATATTTTCAATGTGACACTTCTTATTTAAATGTCTGCATTATCCAGGAAGTTTAACTGTTCGGAGTCACATAGATCCACCAAAGAGATTCCAGAACTAATCACTGATCAATATTAAAGAACAGTCTAACGGCTTCATTAAAGTGACACTAAACAATATCATTATTCTCCAAAAATAATCCATACACTTCCTCTACTTAATGGTCCTGCAACCTTTTTTTCATGAAATTGTTTCTTACTGTGGTTTTCAGCCTCCTTGTAATGCTCCACTTTTGTTTAGAGAAGCATGGCCACCATCAAGGGGAGGGGGCAGCCGATACACATGTAGGGGCCCGGGCGTCCTGAGGGGCGCAGCTGCCCGGGCCCCAACCATGGCTGAAGCCCCCCCAGGCTGCTTTGTCTGCTGTGCGGGGCTTCTTTCCAGGTCTGGCCCGGCCAATTCAGCAGGGAAGGAAAGGGGGATGGGAAGAGGCAGAGAGGAGATTCTGGGCACCGTGATCTGCAGGCTGTAGCAAATAAGAAAAAAAAAATTTCCCCAACCAAGGGGGCTGTTTCTTCACTTTCAGGTGCAGGTGTAGTAATCTCCTGTGCCATACAAGTACAGTCCTGGCCTGCCTGACGGATTGATATAGAAGAGGCCTGGACTGTATTGTAGTAATCTGGCACAGAAGACTACTACACCTGCAGCTGGGCCGTCTCTTTTCTGGATTGGGCCATGTTTTTGCTGGATTGGGATGTCTCTTTGCTGAATCTATGGGGATGTCTGCATTGATGGCTTGGAATACACTTTTTGATTTTCATACATTATGTTGTAGGGGTGTTAAAATAAAAGTGGGTGCACTGAAGGACTTGGTGGGATGGCCAGTGGGCGGATTTGGCGGTACAGCCAGTGAGCAGGCCCTGGGTAATGTTGGTGGTCAGGCCCGGAGGCACCCAGGCCTAAAGCTGTGTAAGGGACCCCAATATTTCTGATGGCTGCACTGTAGAGAAGGCAACCATCAGTTTGGACAGCCCATACACATGTAGAGGGCCTGGGTGTCCTGCACCTGGGCCGTCTCTTTGCTGTATCGGGTCATCTTTTTCCTGGATTGGGTCGTCTCTTTGCTGGATTGGGATGTCTCTTTGCTGGATTGGACTATCTCTTTGCTGGATTGGACTGTCTGTTTGCTGGATTGGACTGTCTCTTTGCTGGATTGGGATGTCTCTTTTCTAAATATATGAGGCTCTCTCTTTGCTGAATTGGGCCATCTTTTTTCTGAATATATGGGAATGTCTCTTTGCTGGATTGGGCTTTCTCTTTGCTGGATAGAGCCATCTCTTTCCTCAATATATGGGGATGTCTCTTTGCTGGATTAGGCCAACTCTTTGCTAAATATATGGGAATGCAAGCACTGATGACTTGGAATACACTTTTAATTTTCACACATTAAGTTGCAAAAAAAGTTGAAATAAAAGTGGGTGCACTGAAGGACTTGGTGGGGTGGCCAGTGGGCGAATTTGGTGGGACAACCAGTGGGCGGGCCCTGAGGAATGCTGGTGGTCAGGCCCAGGGGGCGAAGGCCTATAGCTGTGTGGGGCCCCAAAATTTCTGATGGCTGCCCTGTATAGAAGGGAAGTGTTAGAACCCCTGTCAGGTGTTTAATATGTTCTGTGTCCCCGTTAGAGTCGTTACCGAAGAGAGAATATTCAAAGTGAAATATCCCCAGTGTCCTGTTCAACGCTGTCAGCATTCCCTACCCTACACAAAATGAAAAGAAAAAAGGTTTTGGCTTCACATATCCTTTACGTCTTTGGCTGGCTTTGGCCTCTTATCTACAGACATCTTCAGATTGGAGTTTCAGCCCTCCTCTGTTCTCGCACCTGAGATTCACTTCACATTAGTAGATTGGACATCTTATCTTTCTTTATCTGTCCTAATCAAGGGCTCCTAAGCAAACCCAGAGGTGTAACTTTCACTGTCTTCTATGACAGCCAGATCTGCTGACACTTCTCATGTAACTTGGACCACAGATTGAAGTGGCACATGTAAGGTGCTTTCTTCTCTATAGAAAAGTTTTAAAGTGAACTAAAGGCAAAAAATTTTTTATTATTGAATAATGGAGTAATTGAGGGTTATTACCTCTGTCGTTTTTTTGCCATCTGCGTCCCATTGGGGAGAATTCCCTTCACTTCCTGTTTAATAACCACAACAGGAAGTGAGAGACAATCCCTCCAAAGTGACAGAATCACTGGTTGTCACCTGAACTAGTGTCCCCTTTGGAAAATTTCCCCTCTAGTCCTGTTCTTGTGACAACCCAAAATTTGGGATTTTCTTTCACTTTCAATGATAAGGGTAAACAGTGGCGACTGGTGCTCCAAATTTTTGGGGGGTTGCAAAAAAACTGAAAAGTACTGAAAAAACCCCCATCAATTGCAGCCTCACTGTGCCCAACAATTGCAGCCATTGTGCCCATCAATTGCAGCCATTGTGCCCATACAATGCAGCCACTGTGCCCATCATATGCAGCCACTTGTGCCCAACAAATGCAGCCACTGTGTCCATCATATGCAGCCACCGTGCCCGTCATATGCAGCCACTTGTGCCCATCAAATGCAGCCAATTGTGTTCATCATATGCAGCCACTTGTGCCCCATCAAATGCAGCCACTGTGCTCTATCAAATGCAGCCACTGTGCCCATCGTATGCAGCCACTGTGCCCATCCTATGCAACTACTTGTGCCCTATCATATGCAGCCACTTGTGCTCTATCAAATGCAGCCACTTGTGCTCTATCAAATGCAGCCACTTGTGCCAGTCAAATGCAGCCACTTGTGCCCGTCAAATGCAGCCACTTGTGCCCGTCAAATGCAGCCACTTGTGCCCATCATATGCAGCCACTTGTGCTCATCATATGCAGCCACTTGTGCCCATCATATGCAGCCACTTGTGCCTGTCATATGCAGCCACTTGTGCCCATCATCAAATGCAGCCACTTGTGCCATCAAATGCAGCCACTTGTGCCCATCAAATGCAGCCATCTTAGTGGCGTGTCAGGCAGTGGGTGACGCCGGCGAGCTGTGGGACGGCTCCTGTGTCCTCCATGCTTCTCTCTCCTCTCCTCTTCGGTCTGCTAGGCGTCCAATCGGGGTGTCTGTGCCTTCAGCCAATCAGGTGATGGGTATTAGACCCACGCTACCTGATTGGTCAGAGCGATGGTTCAGAGTTAGAAAAGCATATATTAATTTGCTTTTCTAACACATCTGGGTGGACTGCAAAAGCAATGCTCTGCGCTCCGAGTCCACCTTTGTTTAAGCCTATTAGAGCCTAAGGCTCTAATCAGGTGCTTAAAAGAAAAACACCTCCGCCGTTGGAATTCAGGTGCCCAGCGTCTGAAAAGAGGCCGGACTCCTGAATAGGGGGTGACAACAGCGGCCATGGATTGATTCATGCTATGCAGGGGGTGGCTGGAGAAAGAGGGCGGCGTCCGTGCAC
This sequence comes from Lithobates septentrionalis, assembly GCA_037952835.1. Classification (NCBI taxonomy): domain Eukaryota; kingdom Metazoa; phylum Chordata; class Amphibia; order Anura; family Ranidae; genus Lithobates; species Lithobates septentrionalis. Next base: position 139,089 of record JBBDGP010000452.1, read on the forward strand.
CCTTTATGAACGGGCCGTCCCTGATGGTAAACAGGACAAATAGAGAGGGTGAATCTCCCTAACGGGGGCACACACAGCAGTAAAAACCTGACAGGGGTTCTAATCCTTCTCCACTCCATCCAAAACTAAAACAAAAATGTTGCCTTTAGTTATACTTTAAATGAATCCGCAAACACCTAAACTATGTATCTACATATTTGTATCACACTGTATATAATAAAAATATGACTAAGGTTTCAAAACTTCCAAAACAAACTAAAAAAAAAAAAAATAGTTACACATACACTTTAAATTTATACAAAATGCTGTTTTTTTAAATAAATTCTATCAAGGAATGTATTCTTAACCAGTTGCCAACCGGGCCATTGCCGAAAGACGGCAACAGCGCGGTCGGCTAGTTCTGGGTGGACGTCCATGGACGTCATTCCAGAATGTTGCTCCCGCGCGCCCCCGGGGCGCGCACCCGGGAACATCCGTGACCGCCGGGTCGGGAGGACCTGGCGCATCACGGATCACGGTAAATAGCCGCTGATCGCGGCCGTTTACCACGTGATCATTCCGTCAAATGACGGAGCGATCACATGTAAACAAACCGGCGTCATGTCATGACGCCGGTTCCTCCCTCCCCTCTCTGTACCGATCGGTACAGTGCGAGGGGAGAGGGGGAGAGGGAGAGAGATGGCAGCACCGCTGTGGGCTGGATGTTTAGTGCCCACAACGCTGCTCAATATAAAAAATGGCAATACTCTGCAATACTGTGCAACACTCTGCACTACTCTGCAACACTGTGCTATACTCTGCAACACTGTGCAACACTGCAATACTCTGCAACACTGTGCTATACTCTGCAACACTGTGCAACACTGCAATACTCTGCAACACTGTGCAACATTGTGCAATACTCTGCAACATTGTGCAATACTCTGCAACACTGCAAAACTTTGCCAATACTCGCCAATACTCTACCAATACTTGCCAATACTCGCCAATACTCTGCCAATACTCTGCCAATACTAGCCAATACTCTGCCAATACTAGCCAATACTCTGCCAATACTCTGCAATAAATTTTAACAGAAACAAAGATTTTTTTTTTTTTTTTTTATCGAATTTTCAGTCTTTTTTGATTTATAGCGCAAAAAGTAAAAAAAACCCAGCGGTGATTAAATACCACCAAAAGAAAGCTCTATTTGTGTGAAAAAAAGGACATAAATTTCATATGGGTACAGTGTTGCATGACTGAGTACCGGTAATTGTCATTCAAAGTGTGAGAGCACCGAAAGCTGCAAATTGGTCTGGTTAGGAAGGGGGTTTAAGTGCCCAGTTGTCAAGTGGTTAAAATGAAACAATATCCTTATTCTCCCAAAAAATCCATACACAACCACTTGACCTACAACCGCGTGATGCTGTACCCAAATGAAATTGATGTCCTTTTTTTCCCGCAAATAGAGCTTTCTTTTGGTGGTATTTGATCACCTCTGCGTTTTTTTGTTTTGTTTTTTTTTTGCACTATAAACAAAAAAACACCAGCAATTTTGAAAAGAAAAACAATAGTTTATACTTTCTGCTATAAAACCTATGTGATAAAAATAAAAGAACAATTAAAAAAAACACAAATTTCTTCATGAATTTCGGCCAATATGTATTCTGCTACATGTTTTTGGTTAAAAAAAAAAAAAAAAAATCCCAAAGGGCGTATATTAGTTGGTTTACCTGAATGTTGTAGCGTCTACAAACTATGTGATATATACTGGAATTTTTATTTATTTATTTATTTATTTATTTATATTAGTAATGGTGGCGATCAGTGCCTTTTAGCAGGACTGTGATATTGTGGTGGACAAATCAGACACTAACTGACGGTTTTGAAACTTTGCGGGAACCCGTGACCTTAATACAGCGATCAGCGCTAAAAATATGCACTGTCACTGTACTAATGACACTGGCTGGAAAGGGGTTAACATCAGGAGCGATCAAAGGGTTAACTGTGTGCCTAACCAGTGTTATTGTGTACACAGTGTGCTGCTTTTACTAGGGGAAGAGATGGATTCTAGTCCCTGCTTGCTTTGCACCCTTTCCTCCCTGTCAGAACGGCAATATGCCTTGTTTATATAGGCAGATCCCCGTTCTGTGTAATTTACTGACGATTGGCAGGTGCCGGAGGACATCGAGTGCAGAAACACAGAAGAAGCGGCCCATCTGCGGCGCTCGCATGCCCCCTGCAGGCAGAAGTGCAGAATCATGTATATATACGTGATTCTGCACAGGAGAGACGTCTGTAGCAGTAAAACTGCTACGGGGCGGACGGTAAGCGGTTAATGGCCCTGTGATCTATTTTTCATAAAATTGTTTCTTACTGTGTTTTTCTGCCTCCTTGTAATGTCCTCTGTAAGCTCCTGGGCTTCTCCTTTTCCCTCTAACTTCCCTTTGTTTGTAATGAGCAGTGCATGTTAGCTGAGGTCATGTGCAGCTGACGTCTATGTACACTACATTAGGGATGGGTCGAACACCCCCCCTGTTCAGTTCGTAGCAGAACTCCTGAACAGGGGAAATGTTCTAACCCCAATGCCGAACCCTGTTGAAGTCTATGGGAGCCGAACAGGTAAAATCAAAAGTACCCATTTTGAAGGCTTATATGCAAGTAACTGGCAATAAAAGGGTTAAAGGGGTCTGGGTACTGCCCTGGGGGACAAGTATCAAAAAAATAGTGCAACAATAGTGCAACAATAAAAATGAAAAATTCCTTTAAATATAGTGCCTGGGGGTTCCCTTAATGTGCCTGTAATGTGGAACATCTGTAGCATGTATAAAACACACTGCAGCAAAAATGAGATTTCTAAAGAAAAAAAAACAAGTAAAATCCCATTTAAAATGACTCATGGTTACAATTGCCGTCACCCAGCTATTACAAAAATAAAGAAAGAAACGGCATGGTGTCCCCCCCCCCCCCCCAGTCCATACCAGGCCCTTCAGGTCATGAGAAAAGTAAGGGAACAGCCCAGAACTACACAGGAGGAGCTTGTGAATGATCTCAAGGAAGTTAGGACCAGTCACCAAACAAACCATGGGTAACACAATACACCACCTTGGATTGAAATCCTGCAGCATCCGCAAGGTCCCCCTCCTTAAGAAGGCACATGTACAGGTCCGTCTTAAGTTTACCAATGAATATCTAAATGATTCAGAGAGGAATTGGGAGAAAGTGCTGTGGGTCAGATGAGACCAAAATTGAGCTCTTTGGCATTAACGCCGTGTTTGGAGGAAGAAAAATGCTGACTGTGACCCTAAGAACACCATCCCCACAGTCAAGCATGGAGGTGAAAACATTATGCTTTGGGGCGGTTTCTCTGCCAAAGGTACAGGCTGCCTTTGCCGCATTGAGGAACCAATGGATGGGGCCATGTGTTGTAAAATCTTGGATGAGAACCTACTTCCCTCAGCCAGAACACTGAAGATGGGTCATGGATGGGTCTTCCAGCATGACCCAAAACATACCGCCAAGACAAGAAAGAAGTGGCTCAAGAAGAAGAATTTCGGCTCCAGAAAAAGCACATTAAGGTCCTGAAGTGGACTAGCCAGTCTCCAGACCTCAATCCTATAGAAAATGTATGGAGGGAGGTGAAATTTCGAGTTGCCAATTGACAGCCAAGAAACCTTAAGGATTTAAAGAAGATCTGTAAAGAAGAGTGGACCAAAATCCCTCCTGAGATGTGTGGAAACCTGGTAACCAACTACAAGAAACGTCTTACCGCTGTGCTTGTCAACAAGGGTTTCTCCACCAAGTACTAAGTTATGTTTTTCTTGGGGATCAAATACTTATTTTACTCACTGAACTGCAACTCAATTTATTACATAGTATCATGTGTTTTTTCTGTATTTTTGGTTGATATTCTGTCTCTATCATTTAAAATACACCCATGATAAAAATTATAGACCTTTCATATCTGTGTAAGTGGGCAAACTTACAAACTCTGCTGGGGATCAAATAATTATTTCCCCCACTGTATCCCACAGTCCAAAGTCCAGCGGTTGTGAAATTATGAGCTAAAGGGGGCCTCAAATGCGGTGCCTGACATCACCAAAGGCCCACACATAATGTTCGGTATATGTAATGCAGACTGCTGAAGGCTGCGGGTTGGGCACCAGGGCCATAGTCCATAGTCCATCTCTGGAGCAAGAGAGGGTGACTACGTTCCTACATACAGTGAGACCATGGAGAACGAACGTAGAAACCCTATAAAAGGAAGTCAGATCACACCAGCAAAAAAAAAAAAAAAGAATTTGAAGATTTGGAGAAGACCGGGAGCAATAGAAGAGATTTTTCAGAGATAAGAATTCATATTTGAATAAAATATTTTTTTTAACCAGAGTTTAGTGTTACTTTAACTCCAAAAAGTCCCTTCCCTTGCTCTCAGTCTCCTTCAAATCTTCAAATTCCCTTTGTTGTTGCTGCTGTGATCTGACTTCCTGGTAGAGGGTGGCTATGTTTGTTGTCCATGGTCCTCCTGTATGTAGGAGCGTTGCCACCCTCTATTGCTCCCTCCCGAGATGAACTGTGGACTTTATACATGTAGTGTACATAGAGCTGTGCACATGACCGCAATAAGGTCCCTTTTACACTGGGGCGGTAGGGGGCGTCGGCGGTAAAACAGCGCTATTTTTAGCGCTGTTTTACCGCGGTATTCGGCTGCTAGCGGTGCGGTTTTAACCCCCCGCTGGCGGCTGAAAAAGGGTTAAAACTACTCGTATAGCGCGGCTATAGCCGCGGTATTGCCACGGTATAGTCGCGCTGTCCCATTGATTTCAATGGGCAGGAGCGGTTTAGGAGCGGTGAATACACCGCTCCTTCACCGCTCCAAAGATGCGGCTTGCAGGAGATTTTTTCTTCTCCTGCCAGCGCACCGCTTCAGTGTGAAAGCCCTCGGGCTTTCACACTGAACAAACAGCGGAGGCTGTTTAGGGGCGGTTTGCAGGCGGTATTTTTAGCGCAATAACGCCTGCAAACCGCCCCAGTGTGAAAGGGGCCTTAAGGTGTGTTCATTCACAGCTTATTCACACACATGAACATTGTTTCTGCACTGAATCTTGTTAAGCCTGACACTAAGCTCCCAGGAGACAGTGCGGCGCCGGGGAAAGGCAATAAACACGCCTAGTCCCATGGGAGGAGATACAGGAAGTGCCATTATAAAGTACAATATAACGGTAATTACAGCGATAAAAAAAAAATTCTTGCGGCATTTGAACATCTATGCAATTAACTGAAGGGGGTAAGATTAAGTTAAAAATTTAAGTGGAACCCCGCTTTAATACTTTGTATTATTATGACTCTATTTCATGATATATTTTTATTTTGATAATCACAAATCATATAAAACTGCACATGTTCAATAAGGTTTTTCTGCATAATTCTTATTGACATCGGGTTTTAGATTCATAAGTAGGGATGAGCTTCGTGTTCGAGTCGAACCCATGTTCGACTCGAACATCGGCTGTTCGGTCGTTCGCCGAATTGCGAACGATATGGGCCGTTCGCGCCAAATTCGTGTGGCGCGTCACGGCCCATAATTCACTGCGGCATCGCAGTGCATTGCTGGCTGATGATTGGCCAAGCATGCACTATGACCCGCATGCTTGGCCAATCACAGCGCCGTCAGTAGAGAGAGCTGTAATTGGCCAAAGCCAGGGTGGCTTTGGCCAATTATGGCTCAGGGAATTTAGTACACACCCCACACTATATAAGGCCGCCTGCACGGCGGCCCTGTGTAGTGTGTGTTCCGGTGTGCTTAGAGAGAGAGAGAGACAGTGTCATTTGATTTGAGTTAGATAGATTAGGCAGAACAGTCAGTCAGTTAGCTGCACTTACAGTGTATTGTGTATATATATGCATCCCAGGTGTTGCATATATATATATACACTGTATTCAGTTTAGCTAGATCCGTTCCTGTTATCTTCTATCTAGACTATTTACATTTAATGCAGTGCGTCCTGCTCACAGTGTTCAGCTAGATCCGTTCCTGCTATTTACATTTAGTGCAGTGCGTCCTGCTCACAGTGTTCAGCTAGATCCGTTCCTGCTATTTACATTCAGTGCAGTGCGTCCTGCTCACAGTGTTCAGCTAGATCCGTTCCTGCTATTTACATTTAGTGCAGTGCGTCCTGCTCACAGTGTTCAGCTAGATCCGTTCCTGCTATTTACATTCAGTGCAGTGCGTCCTGCTCACAGTGTTCAGCTAGATCCGTTCCTGCTATTTACATTCAGTGCAGTGCGTCCTGCTCACAGTGTTCAGCTAGATCCGTTCCTGCTATTTACATTCAGTGCAGTGCGTCCTGCTCACAGTGTTCAGCTAGATCCGTTCCTGCTATATACATTTAGTGCAGTACGTCCTGCTCACAGTGTTCAGCTAGATCCGTTCCTGTTATCTTCCTACTGACAGGCAGGCTTGTCTGGTTACAGTATATAAAGCTACCTGAAGAAAATTACAGGTGTTCTATTTGATCCTATTAGTACCACGGTCAGGCAGCTAGACTATTTACATTTAGTACAGTGTGTCCTGCTCACAGTGTTCAGCTAGATCCGTTCCTGTTATCTTCCTACTGACAGGCAGGCTTGTCTGGTTACAGTATATAAAGCTACCTGAAGAAAATTACAGGTGTTCTATTTGATCCTATTAGTACCACGGTCAGGCAGCTAGACTATTTAGATTTAGTACAGTGTGTCCTGCTCACAGTGTTCAGCTAGATCCGTTCCTGTTATCTTCCTACTGACAGGCAGGCTTGTCTGGTTACAGTATATATAGCTACCTTAAGAAAATTACAGGTGTTCTTTTTGATCCTATTAGTACCACGGTCAGGCAGCTAGACTATTTACATTTAGTACAGTGTGTCCTGCTCACAGTGTTCAGCTAGATCCGTTCCTGTTATCTTCCTACTGACAGGCAGGCTTGTCTGGTTACAGTATATATAGCTACCTTAAGAAAATTACAGGTGTTCTTTTTGATCCTATTAGTACCACGGTCAGGCAGCTAGACTATTTACATTTAGTACAGTGTGTCCTGCTCACAGTGTTCAGCTAGATCCGTTCCTGTTATCTTCCTACTGACAGGCAGGCTTGTCTGGTTACAGTATATAAAGCTACCTTAAGAAAATTACAGGTGTTCTATTTGATCCTATTAGTACCACGGTCAGGCAGCTAGACTATTTACATTTAGTACAGTGTGTCCTGCTCACAGTGTTCAGCTAGATCCGTTCCTGTTATCTTCCTACTGACAGGCAGGCTTGTCTGGTTACAGTATATATAGCTACCTTAAGAAAATTACAGGTGTTCTTTTTGATCCTATTAGTACCACGGTCAGGCAGCTAGACTATTTACATTTAGTACAGTGCGTCCTGCTCACAGTGTTCAGCTAGATCCGTTCCTGTTATCTTCCTACTGACAGGCAGGCTTGTCTGGTTACAGTATATAAAGCTACCTTAAGAAAATTACAGGTGTTCTATTTGATCCTATTAGTACCACGGTCAGGCAGCTAGACTATTTACATTTAGTACAGTGTGTCCTGCTCACAGTGTTCAGCTAGATCCGTTCCTGTTATCTTCCTACTGACAGGCAGGCTTGTCTGGTTACAGTATATATAGCTACCTTAAGAAAATTACAGGTGTTCTTTTTGATCCTATTAGTACCACGGTCAGGCAGCTAGACTATTTACATTTAGTACAGTGCGTCCTGCTCACAGTGTTCAGCTAGATCCGTTCCTGTTATCTTCCTACTGACAGGCAGGCTTGTCTGGTTACAGTATATAAAGCTACCTTAAGAAAATTACAGGTGTTCTATTTGATCCTATTAGTACCACGGTCAGGCAGCTAGACTATTTACATTTAGTACAGTGTGTCCTGCTCACAGTGTTCAGCTAGATCCGTTCCTGTTATCTTCCTACTGACAGGCAGGCTTGTCTGGTTACAGTATATAAAGCTACCTGAAGAAAATTACAGGTGTTCTATCCCAGCTTAGTGCAGCTACAGGCCATTAGTATGTCTGGAAGGCCAAGAAGGAGAGGCAGACAGTCACAAGCCAATAAGAGAGGGCAAGCAGGCTCTGTGTCTAGTGCTGGTCGTGGAGACGGTGCATCCTCATCAGCACGTGGCCATGGGACACGCTTGGCCTTTTTTTCGGCAGCTGGCCGTGTTGAGCCGCAACATGCGGAAAACTTGGTCGAGTGGATGACCAAGCCGTCCTCATCCTCCTCATCCTCTCTCACCCATGCCCAGGGTGCTTTGTCTGGCAAAGCAGCGGCCTCTTCCCTCAGCTCAATGTCATCAGTGACTCCTTCCCTAGCTCCACCATGTCCTCATGAGGATTCCCTCGAACTGTTTGACCACAGTGTTGGGTACATGCTCCAGGAGGATGCCCAGCGTTTGGAAGGCTCTGATGATGATACTGAGCTCGATGAAGGCAGTAACATGAGCACGGACAGAGGGGGTGCCCAAGAAGGACAGCAATCTGGCAGTCATGCTCCCCCTGCTGCAGCATACTGCCAGGTTTGCTCCAGTGATGAGGAGGGAGGGGATGATGAGGTCACTGACTCAACGTGGGTGCCTGATAGGAGAGAGGAGGAGGAGGAGGAGGAGGAGGAGGAGGCGGCACATCACCAACGAGGCAGGATGCCCTCCAGGGGCCAGCCTAAGGGCAGCACATTGACTGCATCACACCCCAAAGCTCCACATGTGCAGGGCGCTGCAGTCTCTGCGCGTTATTCAAAAAGTTCTTTGGTGTGGGCCTTTTTTGAGACGAGTGCATCAGATCGCACCGCTGCTATTTGCAACATATGTCTCAAGCGTATCTCGCGTGGCCAAAACATCTCCCGCTTGGGTACCACATGCTTGACCAGACATATGTTGACCTGCCATGCAGTTCGTTGGCAAGCGTATCTAAAAGACCCACACCAAAGAACAAAGAGGATCTCTCCTTGCTCCTCATCATCAGCTGAGATTTCCAACCCCACTAGACCTTCAGTCCTCTCTGAGACCTGCAGTGAGAGGAATGAAGGTGTAGAATTAGGTGTGTCACAGCCAAGTACTTGTGGGCAATCTGCTTTTGGTACACCGACGCCAGATTGTACCAGGCAAATTTCCCTGCCCCAGCTGCTGCACCGCCGAAAGAAGTTTGCTCCCAGCCATCCACATGCCCAGCGGTTGAATGCTAGCTTGGCAAAATTGCTAGCACTTCAACTGCTGCCTTTTCAGTTGGTAGACTCTGCCCCCTTCCGTGAGTTTGTGGAATGTGCGGTTCCTCAGTGGCAGGTACCCAAACGCCACTTTTTCTCACGGAAGGCGATTCCAGCTCTCTACCGGCATGTGGAAGGCAATGTCCATGCCTCGCTGGACAGGGCGGTCAGCGGTAAGGTGCATATTACCGCTGACTCATGGTCCAGCAGGCATGGACAGGGACGTTACTTAAGTTTCACGGCGCATTGGGTGACTCTGCTGGCAGCTGGGAAGGATGCAGGACAAGGTGCAGTAGTGTTGGAGGTTGTTCCGCCACCACGCCTCCAAAATGCTGATTGTGACACACCTCTCTCCTCCACCCCCTCCTCTTCTTCTTCCTCCATGGCCTCTTCCTCGGAACCAGCGGTGCTCCGTAGGCGTTCAAGGGGCTACGCAAGTACGCAGGCCAAAAGATGCCATGCGGTGCTTGAGCTGGTGTGCTTGGGGGACAGGAGCCACACTGGGGCAGAGGTTCTGTCAGCTCTGCAGGGGCAGGTTCAGAGGTGGTTGACGCCACGCCAACTTAAGGCAGGAATGGTGGTTTGCGACAATGGCACCAACCTCCTCTCTGCCCTCCGACAGGGACAACTGACCCATGTGCCCTGTTTGGCTCACGTCCTTAACTTGGTGGTGCAGCGGTTCTTGGGCAGGTACCCGGGCTTACAGGATGTCCTGAGGCAGGCCAGGAAAGTCTGTGTGCATTTCCGCCGGTCATATAATGCCAGTGCTCGGCTGACGGACCTCCAAAAGGAGTTTAACCTGCCCAAGAACCGCCTAATCTGTGACATGCCCACCAGGTGGAACTCGACATTGGCCATGCTGCAGCGGCTGCACACGCAGCAGAGGGCCATAAATGAGTACCTGTGCGACTATGGCACCAGGACAGGGTCAGGGGACCTTGGTTTTTTTTCCCCACGCCAGTGGGCCATGATCAGGGATGCATGCACTGTCCTGTCACCATTCGAGGAGGCCACGAGGAGCATCAGTGACACTGTCCCCCTTGTCCACCTGTTGGAGCACACGCTGCGTGGAATAATGGACAGGGCACTTGAGGCAGAACAGAGGCAGGAAGAGGAGGACTTCCTTAGCTCTCAAGGCCCCCTTTATCCAGACAGTGTTCCTGCGTGCCCGCCGATCACACAGGAAGAGGACGAGGAGGAGGAGGAGGAGGAAGATTGTGTCAGTATGGAGGTGGAGCCTGGCACTCAGCATCAGCAGTCTTTAAGGGATCAGTCCCAAGGAACACATGGACTTGTACGTGGCTGGGAGGAGGTGGCTGCGGACGTTGTTGTCCTTAGTGACCCAGAGGACTCCGGACCGAATGCCTCAGCAAACCTACGCTGCATGGCCTCCCTGATCCTGCAAAGCCTGCGTAAGGATCCTCGTATTCGTGGTATCAAGGAGAAGGACCAATACTGGCTGGCAACCCTCCTTGATCCACGTTACAAGGGTAAGGTTGCGGACCTTATCTTGCCATCGCAGAGGGAGCAGAGGATGAAACATCTTCGGGAGGCCTTGCAGAAAGGTCTGTGCAACGCGTTCCCAGAGACTGGGAGGTTACAAACTCCTGTTTCTGGACAACGTGTTGCTGAGGCTTCGGTCAGTCAAAGAAGGAGCGGTGGAGAAGGTGGCCGTCTGACCGATGCGTTCAGACAATTTTTTGGTCCGCAGCCCCAAGGTATGATCGGTTCCAGCAACCATCGCCAGCGTCTGTTTTACATGGTGCAGGAATACCTAGGGGCAAGATCAGACTTGGACACCTTTCCCACCGAAAATCCTCTGGGTTACTGGGTCTTGAGGATGGATCACTGGCCAGAGCTTGCACAGTATGCAATTGAGCTACTGGCCTGTCCTGCATCCAGCGTTCTTTCGGAACGCACATTCAGTGCTGCTGGAGGCGTGGTAACCGATCACAGGGTGCGTCTGTCCACTGACTCGGTCGATCGGCTGACCTTCATAAAAATGAATCAGTCTTGGATCACCACCAGCTACCAAGCACCTGATGCTGATGTAACTGAATAATTTTTTTCAGATCCCTTCAAAGACTGCCTATGCTGATGCTGAGTGACTATCCCTGAGTAGTTATCCTCTTCCTCCTCAATCATCACGCTGATAGCTTGCAAGAACATTTTTGGTTCTGGGCGCCACCACCAGTGCCTAAGGCACAATTTTTCAGCCCCTGTATAACAGGGGCGTGTAATTACAATTTTTGATGTAATACTTTGCAGCACGGCTCGTTCCTGCATTCCAACTAGAGTGTCTGTGAGGGGTTGCAGTGTTGTGGCACCAGTGCCTAAGGCCCAATTTTTCTGCCCCTGTCTAACAGGGGCGTGTAATTACAATTTTTGATGCAATACTTTGCAGCAGGGCTCGTTCCTGCGTTCCAACTAGAGTGTCTGTGAGGGGTTGCAGTGTTGTGGCACCAGCACCAGTACCTAAGGCCCAATTTTTCTGCCCCTGTCTAACAGGGGCGTGTAATTACAATTTTTGATGCAATACTTTGCAGCAGTGCTCGTTCCTGCGTTCCAACTAGAGTGTCTGTGAGGGGTTGCAGTGTTGTGGCACCAGCACCAGTGCCTAAGGCCCAATTTTTCTGCCCCTGTCTAACAGGGGCGTGTAATTACAATTTTTGATGCAATACTTTGCAGCAGTGCTCGTTCCTGCGTTCCAACTAGAGTGTCTGTGAGGGGTTGCAGTGTTGTGGCACCAGCACCAGTGCCTAAGGCCTAATTTTTCAGCTCCTGTTCAACAGGGGCATGTAATTACAATTCTTGATCTAATATTTCACAGCAGGGCCCTGTGAGGGCTTACAGTGTTTTGGCCACAGCAACACCTAAGGCCCAAATTTCTGCTGAGTATATAGGGCAGGACCCTACTTTCAAACATCTAACTTACAAACGACTCCTACTTGCAAACGGAAGGAGACAACAGGAAGTGAGATGAAATCTACCCCTAGGAAGGGAAATTCTCTCATGTAAGAGTTAATATGGGAAAACAATTTCTCCTTTCCACTGATGCTTTCCAATCCTTGTTCCACAAAAAAACCCAAATTTTCAAAAAACATTTTTCATAGGGCAAAAAAGTGAGGTGAAATCTTCTGAAGAGGAGGAAAGACGCAAAACAAATGTCACAGGGGTGATAACCCTTCCCTATGTTTTCCAAAAAGCTTAGAAAAGATTTTTTGGCTGGAGCTAAACAAGTTAAAAATGTTCAAAATTACAAAGAGATTCTACTTAACAACAAACCTACAGTCCCTGTCTTGTTTGCACCGCCTGTATACTGCTGTTCAGAGTATATAGGGCCTGGTGGCCCCACAGCTTTCCTTATTTTAATTTGGGTGCGGGGTTCCCCTTAATATCCATACAAGACCCAAAGGGCCTGGTAATGGACTGGGGGGTACCCATGCCGTTTGTCTCACTGATTTTCATCCATATTGCCAGGACCCGACATGACATTAAACCCGCAAGCAGTTTTAAATGAGATTTTTTCCTTTAAAAATGACATTTGGTGCAGGGACTGTTCTAAACATGGGAAACACGCGTCACTTTACAGGCATACTATAGACACCCCCCAGGTACGATATTTAAAGGAATATTTCACTTTTTTTTTTTTACTTTAAGCATCATTAAAATCACTGCTCCCGAAAAAACGGCCGTTTTTATAAGTTTTTTTTGCATTGATACATGTCCCCTGGGGTAGGACCCGGGTCCCCACACCCTTTTTAGGACAATACCATGCAAATTAGCCTTTAAAATGAGCACTTTTGATTTCGAACGTTCGAGTCCCATAGACGTCAATGGGGTTCTAACGTTCGTGCGAACTTGCGGTCCGTTCGCGGGTTCTGGTGCGAACCGAACCGGGGGGTGTTCGGCTCATCCCTATTCATAAGAAATACCCGATTGTGAATTTCTAAATTATATAGTCTTTTATTTATATTTTTATTACTCTTCTAATGTTTTTATTTGTTCTTATATCATATTGTAGCCCTGAAATGAAGTGAGGCATCCAAAACACTTTGGATTATAAGCTGACTACGTGTTTGGAATAAAACCTCTTTTTTGGATTTCAACATTTCAGTTTTGATCCAACCACAGGGGTTCTCCGTGGCGATGGTTCCCAACCCGGAGGCCAGGTCCCAGTAAATTCTTCCAAAACCTTTCATACCCCAACAGTAAAAAAAAGTTTATACTCACACAATAAAAGTATGGGAATGAAAAATATGTATTGAAATGCTGAAAGGCTCTGGATGGGGCTGAGTATCACTATGGGGGATGGGGGTTCTGGAGAGGATTAAGGGGACTCTGTAGAAGAGTTGGTGGTCCTGTAGGGGATGAGGTTTCTAGAGGGCAAACTCTGGGGAATTGGGTCTTTGGAGGCAATGGGAGTCTCTTTAGGAGGCTGGGGGCTTTGCATGGGCACTATGGGGGGACTGGAGGGTGCTGCAAGTGTTGGGGAGCAATCTGGGAGGTTGAGAGCTAGGGTGGGGCACTACTTGCTGGAGGTTGGGGATACCATGGGGGGAGGCTGAATGCTCTGACAGTAGGCTGGTGAGCACTGCAGGGGTGGGTGATTCTGTGCAATGTTGGAGATCATTCAGGGAGGCATGGGAGGGATGTGGGGGCTGAAGGGCACTGTGGTCAACTGTGGAAGATCGGTCAAGTGTGGGAAACTGTTGGAGGTTGGGGACACCATGGGTAGCTGGGGACTCTGTAGTAGTCTGGAGGGGGGGGGGGCACTGCAGTGGGGTAGGTGACACTGGGTGATGTTGGGGTTACAGTCTACTGTAGAAGGTTGGGGAGGACTATGGAAGCTGGGAGGCACTGTGGTCCACTATAGAAGGTTGAGGGCCAGCGTGGGACACTGTTGAAAGCTGGGGACACCATAAGGGGGGGAGGCTAAAAGCTATTCAGTAGGCTGGTGGGTACTGCAGGGGTTGGGTGATTCTGTGCAAAGTTGGAGATCATTGGGGGAGGTTTGGGAGGGATCTGGGGACTGAAGGGCACTGCGGTCACTGTAGAAGAGGGGGGCTATAGAGGCTGGGAGGCACTGTGGTCCACCATGGAAAGTTTAGGGCAAGTTTACGACTGGAGGAAAAGAGATTTCATCTCCAAATACGGAAAGGTTTCTTCACAGTAAGAGCTGTGAAAATGTGAAATAGACTCCCTCCAGAGGTGGTTCTGGCCAGCTCAGTAGATTGCTTTAAGAAAGGCCTGGATACTTTCCTAAATGTACATAATATAACTGAGTACTAACATTTATAGGTAAAGTTGATCCAGGGAAAATCCGATTGCCTCTCTGGGATCAGGAAGGAAATTTTTCCCCTGCTGTAGCAAATTGGATCATGCTCTGCTGGGGTTTTTTGCCTTCCTCTGGATCAACTGTGGGTATAGTATTGGGTATATTGGATTGTACAATTTTTTTCTTATTTATTTTTTTTTTTTATGGTTGAACTGGATGGACTTGTGTCTTTTTTCAACCTGACTAACTATGTAACTATGTGTGGGAAATTGTTGGAGGTTGGGGGGGGGGGGGCACTTCAGCGGGGTGGGTGACAATGTGTGATGTTGGAGATCACTGGGAGCTGGCAGGCACTGTGGTCTACTATGGAAGGTTGAGAGTCACTATGGGACATTGTTGGAGGTTGAGGACACCATGGGGAGCTGAAGGCTCTGCAGTAGGCTGGGGGGAAACTGCAGGGGGTGGGTGACACTATGCGATGGTAGAGGGGGTACTGGTGGAGGCTGGGGGCTGAGGAGTACTCTGGTCCACTTTGGAAGGTTGGAGGACACCTTCTGGGCTGAGGTGCACTGTGGTAAACTTTGGAAGGTTAGGGGGCACCGTGGACCACTATGTAATTTGGGGGAAATATGGGATCTGGGGGACACTATGGAAGATTGAGGGATCTATAGCTGGCTGGATGCCCAATAGGAGAAAGGCAATGGCCTGGTGTTTGGGAACTACTGCTCTGTGGGGTGTGTTATAAAAAAAATTGCATACCTGTTTATCCACTGAAACTGCATGTAAATTATTTGTGTGCAAATGGAGAAAATATGGGCTTCATTCAGGCTATATTCTTTGCAGATGGAATATTATTTATAAAAAAAATAGTGTGAACAGGGAAAATACCACATTATAGCCAATACATAGGGGTTGATTTACTAAAGGCGAATAAATTGTGCACTTTGCAAAGTGCAGTTGCACTCTGCAAGTGCAGTTACTCCAGAGCTTAGTAAATGAGGTAAGGCTTTACTTTGGAAAGAATACCCAATCACGTGCAAGGACAATAAAAAAACAAAACTGCATTTTTGCTTGCACATGATTGGATGATGGAAGTCAGCGGAGCTTCTCCTTATTTACTAAGCTCTGGAGCAACTGCACTTTGCAAAGTACACAGTCTATTTGCCTTTAGTAAATCAACCCCACGTTGTTGAGTATCCTAGAAAATAAATATATTCAACTCCATCTAGTGGCCATAATGCAGTATTTTGCCCATGAACACTTCTTTTTAAAAAAAATAACATTGGATCTTCACAGATTATCGAGTACATTTGATCTTGCCCCATTCATACACAATTTCAATGGATAAACAGCTATGCGTTGTTTTTTTTTATAAATACCTCTGTGTGCACTTCCACTAATAACATTATCTTCACTTACCAATGTCATGAAAAGCATGTCCAGGGTCCTACTATTGTCTACAAAGGGGCTGCAGAAATGTTGGGCCCCCTTATACATGCAGAGAGTCATTAAAAAAGTGCAATTTGGCATAATAAAGTGCATACGCTACAGTGCCACATTACAAACACATAGTTACATAGTAGGTGAGGTTGAAAAAAGACACAAGTCCATGAAGTCCAACCTATGTGTGTGATTATATGTCAGTATTACATTGTATATCCCTGTATGTTGTGGTCGTTCAGGTGCTTATCTAATAGTTTTTTGAAACTATCGATGCTCCCCGCTGAGACCACCGACTGTGGAAGGGAATTCCACATCCTTGCCGCTCTTACAGTAAAGAATCATCTGCGTCGTTTAAGGTTAAACCTCTTTTCTTCTAATTTTAATGCATGGCCACGTGTCTTGTTAAACTCCCTTCCACAAAAAATAACTTGGCTTTGTGTAACTACAAATATTACCACTCTGTAGGGATATAGGATATAATTACAATCTTGCAGGCTACAGTTGGAAATGCCGTCCATAGTACTAATTAGGTGCTCTCCCTATAATCAGAGTTATCATCAAAATATAATAAACTAAGCTGTAAAATTAAGGCAAGCTGGAAAAACCATACAAAAAAAAAAGAAAAATCAAAGGAATCCATGAACAGAACAATAAAGGGGTTTGAAAATTCCGAACAGTATAGAAGGAGAGAAGATGGAGAATACGTACAGCTGGCAAATCTATTGGCATCACCAACATTACACGGTGACACCATACTATCCACAGCATCCAATATACACACATTCATGTTGCCCCAATGCTATCTGCCAAAATAGGTCTCTATGTGTCCTTAGTGTTATTGCAGGGGTCTCCAAGCTTTCTAAACTAAGGGCCAATTTACTGTCCTTCAGACTTTGAGGAGCCTAGATTGTTGCCAGTGTAAGTAGAAAATGCATCAATGATGATAAACAATGAACCATCATAAACATTAGTGGGAAGAATAATGCCCTGTTTTGTTGGTTTCAGGGGAAGGAATAGTGCCCCATATTTACTGTCAGTGGGAGGAATAGTGTCCCATCATTGGGGTCAGTGGGAGGAATAGTGTCCCATCACAGGCATCAATGGGAGATAGAGTGCCCCATAATTGGAATCAGTGGGATGAATAGTGCCCCTTCATTGGTATTAGTGGGGGGAATAGTGCCCCATAATTGGAATCAGCGGGATGATTAGTGTCCCATAATTGGAATCAGTGGGATGAATAGCGTCCCATCATTGGTATAAGTGGGAGGAATAGTGCCTCATCATTGGTGTCAGTGGGAGGAATAGTGTCTCATCATTGGTGTCAGTGGGAGGAATAGTGTCTCATCATTGGTGTCAGTGGGATGAATAGTGTCCCATCATTGGTATCAGTAAGAGCAATAGTGTCCCATCATTGGCAGGAATAGTTCCCCATCATTGGTATCAGTGGAGAGGAATAGTAAGTGCCTTATCATTGGTATTAGTAGGAGGAATATTTTCCCCTTAATTGGTGCCAGTGGGAGAAATAGTGCCCCAAGGACCAGTTAAAGGCATGTAAAGGGCCGCATCTGGCCCCCTGGGCTGGAGTTTGGAGACCACTGCGTTATTTGTATCTGGAATCAATGTGCATACTGCATGAAGTCCTTATAAAAATAAATGGTATATGCTGTGCAAATATCATGGCTATGCTCAGCATGCATTTATCACATCCTATTATTTAAAATACTAATGTACATTCAAGTTTCCAAAAATATTGTATGGCAAAATAGGTCTGTATGTGTCCTCAGTTTGGTGTCCCCAAAATACTGTGTGCTAAATAGGTTTTATCTGTCTTTAGTGTTGTTGGTATTTGGAACCACATTAAAATAAACAGTGGCATGCATTTTATCGCAAACGCGCCCTATGGCATCCTGTCATTTATATGTGGCTGTCTAATATATACACATTAAATATGGCCAAATTACAGTGTGCCAAAATAGGTCTGTATATGTCCTTAGCATGGTTGGTATTTCAATCATCATCAATGTGCATACTCCATGCAGTCCCTATTAAAACACATAGTACAAGCAATGATACGGCTGTGCCCGGTGTGCATTTATCGCAAAAAAGCGCCGCATGCCATCCTGTTATTTAAAATATAACTGATATACACACATTCAAGTCGCTCAAAATACCGCTTGCCAAAATAGGCCTGTATGTATCGTTAGCAGGGTTGTTATTTGGAACCTGATCAATGTGCATACTCCATGCGGTCCCTATTGAAATAAACAGTACATGCAATGACAAGGCTGTGTCCAGCATGCATTTATTGGCAAGGCACAGCTGTGTCCGACATGCATGGTATCTGTGCCTGGCATGGCTGTGTCCAACATGCATGGTATCTGTGCCTGGCATGCATGGTAACTTTGCCTGGCATCACTGTGTCTGGCATGCATAGAATCTGTGCCTAGCATGGCTGTGTCCGGCATGCAGGGCCAGTGCTACGACTAGGCAAACTAGGCAGCCGCCTGAGGGCACTGCTGCCTAGGGCGCCCGGCCACTGGTGTTCCTACTCTCTCCCCTCTGCAGCAAGCAACTAAGTCTCAGCATCAGCAGGCAGCCGCCGCTCCATTCACACATAGTGTCAGAGGCGCAGCGGCGGCAGAGGACTGTGTCTGTGTCCCGAATCCCGAATGAATGGAAGCAAGCAAACATTCATTGATGGGCACTGGTGAGGCTGCATTTGATGGGCGCTTGTAGGCTGCATTTGATGGGTGCTGGAGAGGCTGCATTTGATGGGCGCTGGTGAGGCTGAATTTGATGGGCACTGGTGAGGCTGCATTTGATGGGCACTGGTGAGGCTGCATTTGATGGGCACTTCATTAAAAAGGTGGGGTATACATGGGTAGGGCAAAGAGGGTGGAGTCAGGGGTGGAGCTAAGGGGGGTGAGCAAAATGAGGTTTCACCTAGGGTGTCAAAAATCCTTGCACCAGCCCTGCCGGCATGCATGGTATCTGTGCCTGGCACGGCTGTGTCTGGTATGCATAGAATCTGTGCCTGGCATGGCTGTGTCCGGCATGCATGCAATCTGTGCCTGGCATGGTTGTGTCCAGCATGCATGGTATCTGTGCCTGGCATGGCTGTGTCCGGCATGCATGCAATCTGTGCCTGGCATGGTTGTGTCCAGCATGCATGGTATCTGTGCCTGGCATGGCTGTGTCCGTCATGCATGGTATCTGTGCCTGGCATGGCTGTGTCCGGCATGCATGGTATCTGTGCCTGGCAGGGCTGTGTCCGGCATGCATGGTATATGTGCCTGGCATGGTTGTGTCCAGCATGCATGGTATCTGTGCCTGGCATGGCTGTGTCCGTCATGCATGGTATCTGTGCCTGGCATGGCTGTGTCCGTCATGCATGGTATCTGTGCCTGGCAGGGCTGTGTCCGGCATGCATGGTATCTGTGCCTGGCATGGCTGTGTCCGGCATGCATGGTATCTGTGCCTGGCAGGGCTGTGTCCGGCATGCATGGTATCTGTGCCTGGCATGGCTGTGTCCGGCATGCATGGTATCTGTGCCTGGCAGGGCTGTGTCCGGCATGCATGGTATCTGTGCCTGGCAGGGCTATGCTGGGCACAGATATTTGTGCCTGACATGCATTTATCAGGCCAGATGGCATCCTGTTATTTAAAAAGGTGATTGTGTCCTATGCAAGTTGCCCAAAATACTGTGTGCCAAAATAGGTCTGTATGTGCCCTTGGCTTGATTGGTATTTGTAACCTAATCAACAAGCATTTCTCCATGCGGTCCCTATTAAAATAAACAGTCCATGCAATGACACAGCTGTGCACGGTGTGCATTTACCGCAAAAAAATATGCAGTATAGTCGCAAACCAGGCAAAACTGTCCATAGACATGTAGAAATGATGGCATGAAAATGAAGCAGCACAAAGTTTATTTGGTGTGCTGATTGGATTTCCACGGTGGGTGATGCTCATGGCCGGGGAGGACGCGCTCGGTTAGTGTATGCAGATGTAAGACTACAAGCAGTGTGTGCGGCGTGTGATGGTACGCCGGTGTCATGTCATTGGAGCAGTGTGTAGGAAAAGATAAAAAAAAGGAGGATTTTTTTTTTTGTTTTTACCTGCTAATCCTGTCATTTGTGCCTGCAGCCCGGTTGACTAATGTCCATGAACGGAGGGGAATCCTGACCGTGCTTATTCTGCAGCGCTCTCCCCAGCTGCTTATGATGCAGAATGGCTCAGCCGGACCAATTTCATGAATTGTTTAGTCGGGGATGCACCAGAGTAAGGTTTCATGGGAGAAGGAGATCTCCTATCCTGCAGGCTGTACAGGACCAGGAAGGGGGGGGACGGGACGCTGTGTGTACACGCTGCAAATCTGTCCCATTGCACCGCACACCCCTGACGCTGGAACATTATTCATTAACAAGAGCCATCAGTCTAATGAGCAGGATTCCAACTCACCAATACTTCCAGGATAGAAAGACTATATACTATACTATGACTGCACTTCACTTACCGGAATAGTTCATACTGCACAGGGACAGTCTGTCTATCTATTCTTCTATCTATCTAAATTATTATTATTATTATTATTATACACGATCTATATGGCGCCAACAGTTTACGCAGTGCTTTACAATGTAGAGGGGGGATATTATATCCATCTATCTAATTATTTCATTCCTCTCCCCCCTCTCTGTCTGTCCACTGACTGTATGTATATACAGTATCTCACAAAAGTGAGTACACCCCTCACATTTTTAAAAATATTTTATTCTATCTTCATGTGACAACACTGAAGAAATGACACTTTCCTACAATGTAAAGTAGTGAGTGTACAGATTGTATAACAGTGTAAATTTGCTGTCGCCTCAAAAAAAAACTCAACACACAGCCATTAATGTCTAAACCGCCGGCAACAAAAGTGAATAGACCCCCTAAGTGAAAATGTCCAAATTGGACCCAATTAGCCATTTTCTCTCCACGGTGTCATGTGACTCGTTAGTGTTACAAAGTCTCAGGTGTGAATGGGGAGCAGGTGTGTTAAATTTGGTGTTATCGCTCTCACTCTCTCATATGCCGTGTACACACGGTCGGACTTTATGGCAGACTTTGCCCGGCGGACTTTTCGACGTACTTTACGACGGACTTTCTGAATGAACGGACTTGCCTACACACAATCCACCAAAGTCTGTCGAATTCGTACGTGATGACGTACGAACGGACTAAAATAAGGAAGTTCATAGCCAGTAGCCAATAGCTGCCCTAGCGTGGCTTTTTGTCCGTCAAACTAGCATACAGACGAGTGGACTTTTCGACCGGACTCTATTTCAACGGATTGATTTAAAACATGTTTCAAATCTAAGTCCGTCCAACTTTTGAGCAAACAAAGTCCGCTGGAGCCCACACACATCGAATTGTCCGATGAAATCCCGTCCGCCGTGCAAAGTCTGCCGTAAAGTCCGCTCGTGTGTACGCGGCATTTCTGATCACTGGAAGTTCAACATGGCACCTCATGGCAAGGAACTCTCTGAGGATTTGGAAAAAATTTATTGCGAACCTTGGCACCCCAGATGTTTTGGAACTACATTTCCAATGATGCTCAACTACACTGCAGAGTGCATGAACATCATGGGAAATGTAGTTCCAAAACATCTGGGGTGCCAAGGTTCGCCATCGCTGGCCTAGGCTATAAGAAGATTGCCAAGATCCTGAAACTGAGCTGCAGCATGGTGGCCAAGACCATACAGCGGTTTAACAGGACAGGTTCCACTCAGAACAGGCCTCACCATGGTTGACTAAAGAAGTTGAATGCACTTGTTCAGCGTCATATCCAGAGGTTGTCTTCGGGAAATAGACGTATGAGTGCTGCCAGCATTGCTGCAGAGGTTGAAGGGGTGGGGGGTCAGCCTGTCAGTGCTCAGACCATACGCCGCACACTGCATCAAATTGGTCTGCAGGGCTCTCGTTCCAGAAGGAAGCCTCCTTTAAAGATGATGCGCAAGAAAGCCCGCAAACAGTTTGCTGAAGACAAGCAGACTAAGGACATGGATTACTGGAACCATGTCCTGTGGTCTGATGAGACCAAGATAAACTTATTTGGTTCAGATGGTGTCAAGCGTGTGTGGGGGCAACCAGGTGAGGAGTACAAAGACAAGTGTGTCTTGCCTACAGTCAAGCATGGTGGTGGGAGTGTCATGGTCTGGGGATGCATGAGTGCTGCCGGCACTGGGGAGCTACAGATCATTGAGGGAACCATGAATGCCAACATGTACTGTGACATACTGAAGCAGAGCATGATCCCCTCCCTTCAGAGATTGGGCCGCAGGGCAGTATTCCAACATAACGATCCCAAACACACCTCCAAGATGACCACTGCCTTGCTAAAGAAGCTGAGGATAAAGGCGATGGACTGGCCAAGCATTTCTCCAGACCTAAACCCTATTGAGCATCTGTGGGACATCCTCAAATGGAAGGTGGACGAGCGCAAGGTCTCTAACATTCACCAGCTCCGTGATGTCCCCATAGAGGAGTGGAAGAGGACTTCCAGTGGCAACCTGTGAAGCTCTGGTGAACTCCATGCCCAAGAGGGTTAAGGCAGTGCTGGAAAATAATGGTGACCACACAAAATATTGACACTTTGGGCCCAATTTGGACATTTTCACTTAGGGGTGTACTCACTTTTGTTGCCAGCAGTTTAGACATTAATGGCTGTGTGTTGAGTTATTTTGAGGGGGCAGCAAATTTACACTGTTATACAAGCTGTACACTCACTACTTTACATTGTAGCAAAGTGTCATTTCTTCAGTGTTGTCACATGAAAAGATATAATAAAAGATTTACAAAAATGTGAGGGGTGTACTCACTTTTGTGAGATACTGTAGTTATGTACAGTATATACACTATATATATGTAGCACCCTGATGTTTAGGCAGGGTTGCTATCAAATTTAGTTGCCAGGCAATAGTTGCCTCGGCCAATTGTTAGGAGATCAATTGATTCCTCTCTAACTCTGGACTTGTTGCACCCCTTCTCTTCTGTAACTAGATGTCACTATGCTGGTGACATTAGATAAGACAGGGGCTTTGCAAGCTCGGACATGAATGGATGGGGTGTTTCAGCCAATAAGGTAGGGATTTCTTTGGTGCCTTAGCCTGCTGGGAGAGCCTATTTATGTGGGTGGAGTCAGGTGATCAGGGTTCTGTGCCACCTGGCCAGCTGTCTAGGTGGACATGTGTTGTGTAAAAAGGAGCTGCGCTCAAATTACAAGTAGATATAATAAAAAAATATAATACAAATTGTGAAAAATAAAAGTGAATAAAAAAAAACAGTGAATTGGTCCGTAAATGCTAAATCAATAGTCAATAAATTGATCAAGTAACCACCACAGTGACTTCACACAAATAAAAAGTGCCCGACCACCTCACGAATTGCCTGCTTACCGAACGACAGGAGGCAAGAAGCAATCGACTGTAACCCAGCCACGGCCTTTATCCTCCAAGGACAGCTGCTGGACTGACACGGGACTGCCTCTAGTCATAGGTCTGATGGTAACAACCCGCTAGGCGTCCCACTGGATCGAAGATATAATGAACTGTACTCCGGGGAATGCTCAAAGAAGCATTGTCGTAACGCGTAGGGATTGGCTGGAGCGACACACAGTATCTGAAGCACAAGTGAGAGGGCGCTGAGAACGCCAGATCGTTTTTTCGTTTACTTTGCCTGTTTTAATCATTCTAAATGTAAGAGTAATACCAAATAAATGCTACCCCTTTGATTTTAAAAAGTTAATACACTAGTGGAGCCTCCTTTCTCCTCCCCCCCACCTATTTTATCTCCCCAACACTGAGTCTACTAGAGCGGAGCTGCAGGGAAAGGAACGCTGGAGGAGATATAGCACAGAAAAGAAGAAGCTGTCAGAACACCACTTCCACACAAAGACATACTACTGAATGCCTAATTAATACCTATGTAAGGTGAGAGTTCTGTGAGACCACACTGGGAGACACCCACAGCAGAAAGATTTTCTATCACAAAAGAACCTTTTAAAAGAACTGTTCACAGATATTCTTTCATAAATTCACTCACCTATATTTGATTCACTTTGACACCACAAAATCTGCACGGAATCACACTAACAAAACGGACTTTTTAGAAAATTTTTCATGAACTAATGATTTATTATTTAAGACTGCACATTTATATTATGCAATTTTAGATTCCACGTTTGTTTTATTTGCACGGTTTATTGTTACCGGAACCTAAGAAGATTACAATTGACATATGAATTCTATTTAAATGTGGATCACCATTTGTTAGTTATAGAAGATTGTATGGTTATATTATCACCAGATTATGTTACAGGCTTATGTACATGCTAGTTACAGGGTGGTACAATTATTATAGTTTATGCTGTTTTTTCCACACTTTCTAATTAATCGCAGTAACCACCATATGCCTGGAAAAGGAATTCACTATTCAGCAGTCATTAGAGTCTGATTTTTATTTCACAAATATTGCGCGAAATTCCATTTAATATTTATTAGATAAGACAGGGGCTTTGCAAGCTCGGACATGAATGGATGGGGTGTTTCAGCCAATAAGGTAGGGATTTCTTTGGTGCCTTAGCCTTAGCCTGCTGGGAGAGCCTATTTATGTGGGTGGAGTCAGGTGATCAGGGTTCTGTGCCACCTGGCCAGCTGTCTAGGTGGACATGTGTTGTGTAAAAAGGAGCTGCGCTCAAATTACAAGTAGATATAATAAAAAAATATAATACAAATTGTGAAAAATAAAAGTGAATAAAAAAAAACAGTGAATTGGTCCGTAAATGCTAAATCAATAGTCAATAAATTGATCAAGTAACCACCACAGTGACTTCACACAAATAAAAAGTGCCCGACCACCTCACGAATTGCCTGCTTACCGAACGACAGGAGGCAAGAAGCAATCGACTGTAACCCAGCCACGGCCTTTATCCTCCAAGGACAGCTGTTGGACTGACACGGGACTGCCTCTAGTCATAGGTCTGATGGTAACAACCCGCTAGGCGTCCCACTGGATCGAAGATATAATGAACTGTACTCCGGGGAATGCTCAAAGAAGGGAGAAACTGACCATAGCGTAATACTGCATATCATTTATTTATAAAAGAATGTATTGCACTTACATAGATAAAAACTTATAGACCAAATGCCAGCCGGCAATTGTAAAAGCCTGTCCTCCTAACAGACAGCGTGGTGATGTCAATGCGTGCCCTCCCAGGCGCGTTTCGTCATAGGTGACGTTTTCAATGGGGGGTTGGCTAGGCTGGAAGCCTGAGGCCTATCCCAGGGACATCTGGCTGCTAGGCTGTCTGAGGCTATCCAGAAGCAGGAGAGCAGCGTAGGGTTGGAACTGCTGGCTTGCAGTCCAACCAAAAGTAGCAGTTCCGCTGGACGGGGAACCAGCTGTGGTTGGAGGTAGAAGGGGAAGCTGTGGCCACTGCGGGACCATCCACCTTGTTACTGGAAACTACTGTGAGTAAGCTGAAGTCAGTACCAGAGCAGTCTTCTCACCAGCCAGGGACGGTGAAGAAGTGGGAAAGCTTCAGTGAGTGCCAAGCCAGGGACCCAGCGGAACAGCAGAGGTGACGCATGCAGAGCATCAGTGGGTACCAAGCCAGGGACCTAGCGGGTCAGCAGGGGTGATGCTTGAAGAGTATCTGTGAGTACCAAGCCAGGGACCCAGCAGCGAAGTGGGGGTGACACTTGAGGAAGATACTGAGTGTTAAAAGTGGAAGAGCTCAGGGGATCCAGTGGCTATTGGATCCGAAATCTAGTGAAAGCCTGGGAGCTCGTTGAGTGAAGATCCACAGTAAGTGATTGTGGAGTAAACAGAGAACTGTTTGTGTTGCCAATAGTTGAATATACTACCGTCAGTAACTACTACAAGACTGTTGCCTTAGGAGACAGCGGTCCAACCAATACAGAAGTGGTGTCCGGCTGGAGGCCTTCACCTGTATAGCTATCTTCCTATAGAAGTCTCGAAGTCTGCTAATTATCATTGCATCTACTTAAGGATGTCCTGGCCCTAACCCTCTCTCCCACAGTTCTGTTCAAGAGACAATAAATCTCTTTGCATTCCAAAAGTGTCTGGCGCTCACCATTTCATCTTGCAATACACCCACCATGCCTTGCAACCCACTCTACACAGAAGGATGTCAGCTGTCCCTAACTCTGGAGGTCACCATTAGGCCTCAAGGGACTCGGGACTTTGCTACATACAGTGCCTTGAAAAAGTATTCATACCCCTTGAAATTTTCCACATTTTGTCATGTTACAACCAAAAACGTAAATGTATTTTATTGGGATTTTATGTGCATTTGTATTCAGCTCCCTTTACTTTGATACCCCTAACTAAAATCCAATTGCCTTCAGAAGTCACCTAATTAGTAAATAGAGTCCATCTGTGTGTAATTTAATCTCAGTATAAGTACAGCTGTTTGTGAAGCCCTTGGAGGTTTGTTAGAGAACCTTAGTGAACAAACAGCATCATGAAGGCCAAGGAACACACCAGACAGATCAGGGATAAAGTTGTGGAGAAGTTTAAAGCAGGGTTAGGTTATAAAAGCATATCCCAAGCTTTGAACAAGATTTCAAGATTTCTGTCTCCCAGGTGTCTTCTATACAGGTAACAAACTGAGATTAGGAGCACTCTTTTAAGCCTAGGTTCACATTGGTACAATTTGACATGTCAAATCGCATGCCAAATTGGTGGCTATTGCAGGCAATGGCACCGTCCGACTCGATGTGGCTCTGACTTTGCGGCGCCGCACTGATTATCAAAAGTAGTTCCTGCACTACTTTTGGCGACTTCGGGAGGCGATTTATATAGACATCTGTGCAGGAACCCGCACAGATGTCTGTCCATTCGCCCCCCAAGTTGGACTGCACGATTTCTAACACACTACGCCATGAAGGACTGTATTCTTGCAGCGTCCGCAAAGTCCCCCTGCTCAAGAAAGCACATGTACAGGCCCGTCTGAAGTTTGCTAATGAACATCTAAATGATTCAGAGGTGAACTGGGTGAAAGTGTTGTAGTCAAATGAGACCGTAATCAAGCTCTTTGGCATCAACTCAACACGAAGAACACCATCCCCACCATCAAACATGGAGGTGGAAACATTATGCTTTGGGGGGGTGTTTTTCTGCTAAGGGGACATGACAACTTCCCCGCATCAAAGGGACGATGGATGGGGCCATGTACCGTCAAGTCTTGGGTGAGAACCTCCTACCCTTAGCCAGGGTATTTAAAATGGATCGTGGATGGGAATTCCAGCATGGCAATGACCCAAAACACATGGCCAAGGCAACAAATGAGTGGCTCAAGAAGAAGCACATTAAGGTCCTGGAGTGGCCTAGCCAGTCTCCAGAACTTAATACCATAGAAAATGTGTTAAGGGAGCTGAAGGTTTGAGCTACCAAACGTCAGCCTCGAAACCCTAATGACTTAGAGAGGATCTGCAAAGGGGAGTGGGACAAAATCTCTCCTGAGATGTGTGCAAACCTGGTGGTCAAATACAAGAAACGTCTGACCTCTGTGATTGCAACAAAGGTTTTGCCACCAAGTACTAAGTCATGTTTTGCGAAGGGGTCAAATACTTATTTCACTCATTAAAATGCAAATCCATTTATAACTTTTTGAAATGCGTTTTTCTGGATATTTTTGTTGTTATTCTGTCTCTTATAGGGCGTACACACGGTCGGACTTTGTTCGGACATTCCGACAACAAAATCCTAGGATTTTTTCCGACGGATGTTGGCTCAAACTTGTCTTCCATACACACGGTCACACAAAGTTGTCGGAAAATCCGATCGTTCTAAACGTGGTGACGTAAAACACGTACGTTGGGACTATAAACGGGCAGTGGCCAATAGCTTTCATCTCTTTATTTATTCTGAGCATGCGTGGCACTTTGTCGGTCGGATTTGTGTACACACGATCGGAATTTCCGACAACAGATTTTGTTGTCGGAAAATTTTATCTCCTGCTCTCCAACTTTGTGTGTCGGAAAATCCGATGGAAAATGTCCGATGGAGCCCACACACGGTCGGAATTTCCGACAACACGCTCCGATCGGACATTTTCCATCGGAAAATCCGACCGTGTGTACGGGGCATTACTGTTAAAATAAACCGACCATTAAAATTATACAGTGCCTTGAAAAAGTATTCATACCCCTTGAAATTTTCCACATTTTGTTCTGTTACAACCAAAAACGTAAATGTATTTTATTGGGATTTTATATAAAATAGACCAACACAAAGCAACACATAGACTGATCATTTCTTTGTCAATAGGCAAACATACAAAATCAGCAGGGGATCAAATACTTAAAATCAGATTTTATGGTGTGTGATAATAGGTTTTCTCCTTCTTTGGAGGAGGTTCCAGATCCTCCCATTCCAGTGCAGCTTTTACTGCCTTAATGAATAGTGGTCTTAGCGCAAAATCAAAGCCTGAACCTTCAGGATCCTTTGCCGAGGAGGAGGCGATATCTTCTCCCTCTGCCTGGAAGGTTGGCCTTAATCCTGGGTCTGGGGAATCAGCCTGCCTAATCTGCTGGGCTGGAGTCACCCCTGAAGTGCCTGGTACCCCTCTAGTTAGAGAAGGTTGAATGGCTTGGTTTAGACCTGGTGCTTCTGTCCCTGGTTACCCGAGACGACCGGAAAATTCTGCCAGGGAGTTGGGGACTACTTTCTTGAGCAAGGTTGACACCTGCTAACTCTATTACTCCTGGTATCTGGCAAGCTGCCTGAAGCAGTTTCTGCAAAGTCGCTTTCCAGGCATCTCCACATGACCAACATTTGTCTTTCGGGAGCTGAGCCCTTGGAGGAGAAGCTGTATGCGTTCTCTTAAGCGTACCTTTGTGCCCTTTGTACTGGGGTCTGCCAGGACTGGAGGAGTCACTTTCTGCCCTGGAAAAATCCTGACGATCCAGAGGGCCTCTGGACCTCCTAGAGCGGGCGTGTGAGCAGGAAGACACGCTCGTCACGCACTCTTTTCCCACATCTTCTTACTTAGGCAAAGTTGGCCCTTACCTGGTATTGCAGTGGTCTTTGTTATGTGGCGTTAGGCTCATGCTGGCGGAAGAACCAAAAGGTGTAAGGGTGACTGCATGGCAACAAAAAGAAAAAGGGACGCGAGAGACGGAAAAAAATACATATATAACCCCCCCTTTTTTTTTTTGGCAAAAAGTAACAAATTTAAATAAAAGAAATCTGGGCAAACCCTCCCCATCCTCTAGTAATACATAGCCCCTTGCTCCCCCCCCCCCCCCACTATCCCCATTACTAGGATAGCAAGACTTACCTGTCA
The DNA here is from genome assembly GCA_037952835.1 of Lithobates septentrionalis. Lineage (NCBI taxonomy): Eukaryota > Metazoa > Chordata > Amphibia > Anura > Ranidae > Lithobates > Lithobates septentrionalis. Next base: position 168,384 of record JBBDGP010000452.1, read on the forward strand.
TTGACTGTTCCTCAGAATGAGATGCGGCCTCTCTGGATGCCTGGATCGCAAAGGCATCCATTACCTGGCCATTTGTGCTCTGTAAATAAAGTACCTGAGAGAGCGAGAGATACTCAGCCCTCTCTCACCTCTGTTCTAATCAAAAAAGGGCTAGTACAATTGGAGGGAAGCCAACTCCCATCCACACAAAAGGGCACTTACAAGCTGGCTACACATCATACAATCCTCTGCAGACTTTTTCCCTCAGATTTACCAAAACCACACAATATGAGGTCAAACCTTAAGAGCCTCAATTTGTATGCAATTAGGCAGGCCCCTGCACCACATGGTCCCGGAAAATCCAAAGGAAGTCAGACAACAAAAGCTGCACAGTGTGCTTGGGGTCTTTAGAGATATGGGGGCAAGAAAAAGATTTTATAGAAATTGACAGACCAGGAAAGAGTTCCATAGAAGAAAAGACATCATGCAGTCCCAGCTGCTGGATCCGGATTCCAAAGCAGGCATGCCACAAGAGGATTGCCTGCTCTGATTAGAGAACACCTCGATCCCAAAAGACCACCAGAAGGGGTTCCCCACCTTGTTGGTGTGTTTAGCAGCCTAAGATGTGGGAATGCGTACTGGGAGAGGCTGAACCCAGACGGACTCCGACGTAGTTGGCAGGTAAGAGCTTTATCCTGAGTGTAGCGGTCTGTAGGTGTTGATCTTTTTGTTAGAGCTGGGCTCAGCCCTTCCTTCTCTGAGCTGACCGCTCAGCTGTCGGCTAATTGCCAGCTACCATCTCTCTCCACAGTTACCCAGCTGTTGGTGATTCTGCTCGTCAGTCCTGCCTACTTAAAGCCGTCCAGCTCACTTGATCTCTGCCTTCCCTTTGTTAACATCACAGAGACTTTCTCCTGCATTCCTGTTGAATACTTGCTCGGCTGACGTTCCTTCTGGCTCCTGATCCTGCTTGCTGTACTACTACGTTTATCTCTGGCTCTCTCACATTTGCTTTGCTGACTACCCAATCCGGTTACTGAACTCTGGCTTGTTTTGTCTACATTTACGCTGTTTACCTTATTAATATTAAACAAGTGTGATTTAACTATACTTCTGTCTCGGTCTGATTCATGGTTCCTGATACTTTTGAAGGACAAAAAGGAGAATGGGGGAGGTAGCTCTCAGTCAGACTTTTATAGAGCTAAACAGGTCCTGTGGGTGGATATAGGGGCGGAGCTATATCATATGTATGCTGCCATGTTTGGTGCCAGGAAATAAAATATAAATGATTTACATATACAGATATAAACCAATAATAATAAAGTATAGCTACAGACAAAACATTTATTTTTTTCGTTTTTGATGGAGTGGAGAGGGATTAGAACCCCTATCAGTTTGCTGTCTGCGCCCCCATTAGGGAGATTCCCCCTCTCTATTTGTCCCGTTTATCATTACCATTGAAAGTGAAAGTAAAAGAAAATCCCAAATCCTGGGTTGTCCCCAGAAAAATAATAGAGGGGACACTAGTTCTGGTGACCTGGGGGGCCCCAAGAGATTCCCTTAATTTGCAGGGATTTCCTCTCACTTCCTGTTTGCCTATGGGACAGGAAGTGAAGGGAAATCTCCGCAGTGTGACAAAGTGGGAAAAAATAAACCTACAGGGGTTATAACCCTCCCTTACTCTATCCAAAATGCAAAAAAAGTGTTGCCTATAGTTCTACATTAAACAAGCTTCTAGGTAAGTGCATACAAATATTTTATAAGATTGCTTGATTATCTTATGGTGGAAAAATAGACTTGCAAATCTATTGTCTGACATAAAACAGACCAAAAATTGGAAATAAGAACTCTGCTTAAGAATTCTGTTGCCTTTATCTTGAGATCTACTTTATTATTTTGACATGTAGATGGATTACACCACTTAAAGTGGTATTAAAGTGTTACTAAACCCCGGACCCTGCATTCACTATATCCGGTCTCCCACAGTACACAGAACATGGAAATGCAATTATTTTAGTAAATAGAAACGGCTAAATACCTTTTCTCATCAGCAGTATATAGCAGTCCTGTGTCTTCTATCAGTGTCTGGTTAAAGCTTGTAGGAGGAGTTTTCATTCTCCTCTAAATGTCCTATGAGGCTGAAGGACCCCTGACCCCTGACCTCTGTCTGGACAGTGCTGGTCCTGTGCTGATCACATGCACCCTCCCAAGAAAGGAAAAAAAACTCTCTAGCAATACACACCAAACTGAGCATGTGCAGAGTGCCTCCAAAGGCTCTGTCTTATCAGGAGATGGATTGGGGACAGTGGAAGAAGGGGAGGATCAGAGAAGACAGGAACAAACAGCCTTTTTACACAGTGTGTAGGATTAACCCCTTAGATTCCACAGTGAGTATAACAAGCATGATTTACTGCATATACAAACTGATTTTACTGTTGTGGGTTTAGTAACACTTTAAACCCAAAAACTAAAATGTATTATATTTAAGTTTTGCATTTCTTAGATGTGGTGGCTACATTCGTTTTCAAAAAAATCTTTAATCTTAATTTGTAGTTTTGCTTTCTTTAAAGCTGTAGTAAACCGCATAGAAAAAAAAAAACTGCCCAGGGCAATTTAACCAGTTGCCGACCAGCCGCCGTCGTTATACGGCGGCAGGTTGGCCTCCCTGTGCGAATTGCCGTAGCTTTCCAACGGGCGCACGTGTGCCCGCTGCATGACGTAGGAGCTGATGCGGTGCCAACGGTCGTGTTGTCCGCCGGCCACCCGCGATCGCTCTTGAGAGAAACAGAACGGAGGTTTGTCAATAGAAACAGACAGTAAAAGAGAAGGGTCAGACAGCGCAAAACAATATAAACAGACAGATCCCAGTTCTGTCAGGGGAGGAGAAAGAGATCTGCTGTTCATACTGGTTATAAACAGCAATCTCTCTCCTCCTCCAGGCAGTCCCATCCCCCTACAGTTAGAAACACCTCCCTAGAACACACTTAACCATTGCTAGTAAAAAAATTAAAAAAATAAAAATGTCATAAATCTATGCCCTATTTTGTAGATGCTATAAACCAATCGATATATGCTTAATGCGACTTTTTTTTTACCAAACATATGTAGAAGAATACATATCGGCCTAAACTGATGAAGACATTTTTTTAGTTTTTTTTGGGGATATTTAATATAGCAAAAAGTAAAAAATATTGCTTTTTCTTCAAAATTGCTGCTCTTTTTTTGTTTATAGCGCAAAAATAAAAACCGCAGAGGTGATCAAATACCACCAAAAGAAAGCTCTATTTGTGGGAAAAAAAGGACATAAATTTGTTTGGGTACAGCTTTGCACGACCGCTCAATTGTCAGTTGAAGCCATGCACTGCCGTATCGAAAAAAAATGGCCTGGTCATTGAGGGGGCAAATCCTTCCGGGGCTGAAGTGGTTAGGTCATAATGTGCTAGTGGGCATCGCATACTAGCACATTATGACAGACTTACCTGAAAACGAAGCCCTCCAGCAGCGGTGCTTCCATCTTCACCTGGTCTTCTTTCCGGGTTCGAGGGCTTCGGCGATATGAATGGCTGAGCCAGCAATGACGTCACTCCCACGCATGTGGCTTGCGGCTTTCCGTGGGGGCACTTGCCGATGAGGAGGAGCCTGGAGCGCCGGTGGGGAACCCCAGAAGGAGAGGATCGGGGCTGCCCTGTGCAAAACCATTACACAGAGCAGGTAAGTATAACATGTTTGTTATTTTAATTTAAAAAAAAAAAAAAATAAAGCTTTAATGTCGTCTTCAAGTAGAACTGTAGGCAACATGTTTTTTTTTTTTTTTCCGTTTTGGATAGAGTTATAACCCCTATCAGATTTTTTTTCTGTGTGCCATTGCAGAGATTTTCCTTCACTTCCTGTCCCATAGCCAAAGTGAGAGCAAATCCCTGCAAAATAGGGGGAATTCTTTGGGTACCCCCAGGTCACTGGAACCAGTGTCCCCAATGGAAGATTTCACTTATATTACCTTTCTGGGGACAACTCAAAATTTGGATTTTCTTTTACTTTCACTTATAATGATAATGGTAAACAGGACAAATAGAGAGGATGAATCTCCTTAATGGGGGCACAGACAGCAATAAAAACAGACAAGCGTTCTAATCCCTCTCCACTCTATCCAAGACTAAAAATAAAGTTTTGCCTTTAGTTATACTTTAAAGCGATGTTAAAATCTCGTTTTTTTTGTTTAAAAATCTTAAACATGTTATGCCCCGTACACACGGTCGGATTTTCCGATGGAAAATGTCCGATCGGAGCGTGTTGTCGGAAATTCCGTCTGTGTGTGGGCTCCATTGGACATTTTCCATCGGATTTTCCGACACACAAAGTTTGAGAGCAGGATATAAAATTTTCCGACAACAAAATCCGTTGTCGGAAATTCCGATCATGTGTACACAAATCCGACGGACAAAGTGCCACGCATGCTCAGAATAAATAAAGAGATGAAAGCTATTGGCCACTTCCCCGTTTATAGTCCCAACGTACGTGTTTTACGTCACCGCGTTTAGAATGATCGGATTTTCCGACAACTTTGTGTGACCGTGTGTATGCAAGACAAGTTTGAGCCAACATCCGTCGGAAAAAATCCTAGGATTTTGTTGTCGGAATGTCCGAACAAAGTCCGACCGTGTGTACGGGGCAATATACTTATCTCTTCTGTGCAGTTGGTTTTTGCACAAAGCAGCCCAGATCTTCCTCTTCTCGGGTCCCCCACTGGCGCTCCTGGCCCCTCCCTCCTGCCGTGTACCCCCAGAGCAAGCAGCTGGCTATGGGGGCACCCAAGCTGATCTGTGTGTCCATTCGGACATGGAGCCGCTACCCAGCCCCGTCCCCTCTCTCTCATCATTGGCCCACTAACTTTGATTGACAGCAGCGGGAGTCAATGGGACCTGCTGCAGTCTCAGCCAATGAGGAGGGAGTGTCCTGGACAGCCGAAGGCTCTCGTGCAACATCGCTGGAGAGAGATGGGGCTCAGGTAAGTATTAGGGGGGGGGAGGTGCTGCACACAGAAGGTTTTATTTTTCTTAATGCATAGAATGCATTAAAGCGGAGTTCCAACTTAAAAAAAAACAAAAAAACGAAAAGACAGCAGCTACAAATACTGCAGCTACTGACTTTCAATAATCGGACACTTGCCTGTCCCAGGGTCCAGCAATACAGGGGAACGAAGCCCCGCTCGTCTCCCCCTCCTCTCTGCACCGCCGGCATGGTCACTGTGGGCGCCTGGCTGTGGCTTCACAGCCGGGCACGCACTGCGCATGCGTGAGCCACGCTGCGCGCTGTGACTGGTCGGGCAACCATCTGGGACCTGTGATGTGTCCCAGATGATTGCCGAGAGGGAGAGGTGAACTTGCTTCCGGCGCCGCGGTGCCGCGGGAGGAAGTGGGAGCTGGAACCCTCCGCTCCCCCCCCCCAAAAAAAAATGACATGCCAAATGTGGCATGTCAGGGGGTCACCTTCCCTTAAAGCGGAAGTTCCATTTTTGGGTGGAACTCCGCTTTAAGATCAAAAACATTAAGATCAAAAACCTTCTGACTTTAGAACCCTTTTAAGAAAATACATCAGTGCCTTTTCTCCAGTCTGAGCCTTCTTACTGGACAGTTGAGTACTGTCCGTGATACTTTTTTTTTTTTTTGCACTAACATTTAATTTTTTTCAGGAGGAGTAGGCACACACTGATGAGGTCACCTCTCTGCTCACTTTTTTTAATGTATCAACATGCTCCTTGTCAGAACATTTGTATACAGCACATCTGATTGGCATTCAGTCCTGCTCATCCCTTCCCCAGTTCAGAGTTCTGCTGTATAGAGGATTCAAATAGATTGATATTTCAATGTACAATACTACACGGCTCTAAAGTCAGGGCTATGGCCAGCAGAGGGCCCTCTATTACAATGACAGGTCAGGTTTTCTGTAAATACAAGCCCTCGGGAGATGCTAATATTCACAACATTATAACCAAACAGCACTTTCTTGTATTCCCTTTCTTCTTTTTCCCTTTCTCCACCCCAGATTTAATACATTATGTATTATCAGCAGTTTACCCCTATTCAAAACCTCCTCACACTGCAGTATACACCTAGAGCCTAGGGACTTCTCTGTAAAATATTCATTGACCCCATCTGTATTGCTGATGAAGTATCCTCTCAGTTATATATGATACAACACGAGGGATGGGGCTATGCTTATTAGTTATAGAATTCGGATACATAGGTGGGCAGTAACGGGAATAAACAACTACAGAAAAGACAAATACTCATACCAGAGGCGAAACTAGAACCTTCAGGGCCCCAGTGCAAGACACCATGAAAGGCCCTCCTAACCCACCCCACTTCCATCCAAGCCCTGGGCTTCTAGTTCTGGGACAACATCCATGGACATCCTCCCAGAACCCTGCCTCCCTCGTGCCCCCTGGGGTGCGCATTCAGCACACAGTTGACCACAGGTCACGGTAAAGGACCAATCGCATAGGCCCTTTACCACGTGATTAGCTTATCACATGTAAACAGACTTGCCGGTTATCAGCAGACCTTCCCTCCCACGCTGTGTCTGTGTGAGAAAAGGAAAGCCGTTAACCGGCAAAACTATAAGTACATTGTTTACACTGATAATCAGTGCCCTGGTTATCAGTACTGCCTATCAGTGGCCATCATTGCCGCCTATCAGTGATCATCAATGCCACCTATCAGTGCTCATCAATGCCGCCAATCAGTGCCTCCTCACCAAGACTCTGAGCTGACAGTGTCTCTCTCATACAGCCCAGAGCCTGCACTGACAGTTCCCCCTACCTCCTCCCTCACACGGATGGGAAAGGAGAGAGCTGATCTGCTCCTTCTCCTCCAGCTTCTCTCCTCCTGTGTGCACTGCGGGAAGTGTGGAGCCCAGCAGCTGAATGATCAAATTCAGTTGCTTAGCTTCACACTTCAGGAGCTGCACACAGGAGGAGAGGAGCGGGAGGAGAAGGAGCAGATCGGCTCTCTCCTTTCCCATCCGTGTGAGGGAGGGGAGCTGTCAATGTAGGCTCTGGGCTGTATTAGACAGACATTCTGAGCTCAGAGCCTTGTGGCCAGCAACCCTGCTGGGGCCCCCCGACAGTGGCGGAACGTCAGGGCCCGGTCGCAAGTGCAACCTTTGTGGCCCTGGTAGTTCCGCCACTGGCTCATACCACCAAACCTTCTGAGGTAAGAACCAGCGACACCTTTTAATACAAATTATAAAGGCTCTAAAGTCAGGACTCTGCCCAGCAGAGGGCCCTCTATCACAATGACAGGTCAGGTTTTCTGTAAATATGAGCCCTCAGGAGATGCTCATATTCACAACATTATAACCAAACAGCACTATCTTGTATTCCCTTTCTTCTTTTTCCCTTTCTCCACCCCAGAATTAATACATTATGTATTATCAGCAGTTTACCGCTATTCAGAACCTTCTTACACTGCAGTATACACCTAGAGCCTAAAGGACTTCTCTGTAAAATATTCATTGACCCCATCTGTATTGCTGATGAAGTATAATCTCAGTTATATATGATACAACACGAGGGATGGGGCTATGCTTATTAGTTATAGAATTTGGATACATAGGTGGGCAGTAACGGGAATAAACAACTACAGAAAAGACAAATACTCATACCAGAGGCGAAATTAGAACCTTCAGGGCTCCAATGCAAGAAATCATGAAAGGCCCTCCTAACCCACCCCACTTCCATCCAAGCCCTGGGCTTCTAGTTCTGGGACGACATCCATGGACATCCTCCCAGAACCCTGCCTCCCTCGTGCCCCCTGGGGTGCGCATTCAGCACACAGTTGACCACAGGTCACGGTAAAGGACCAATCACATAGGCCCTTTACCACGTGATTAGCTTATCACATGTAAACAGACTTGCTGGTTATCGGAAGACCTTCCCTGCCACGCTGTGTCTGTGTGAGAAAAGGAAAGCCGTTAACTGGCAAAACTATAAGTACATTGTTTACACTGATAATCAGTGCCCTGGTTATCAGTACTGCCTATCAGTGGCCATCATTGCCGCCTATCAGTGATCATCAATGCCACCTATCAGTGCTCATCAATGCCGCCAATCAGTGCCTCCTCCCCAAGACTCTGAGCTGACAGTGTCTCTCTCATACAGCCCAGAGCCTGCACTGACAGTTCCCCCTACCTCCTCCCTCACACGGATGGGAAAGGAGAGAGACGATCTGCTCCTTCTCCTTCAGCTTCTCTCCTCCTGTGTGCACTGCGAGAAGTGTGAAGACCAGCAGCTGAATAATCAAATTCAGTTGCTTAGCTTCACACTTCAGGCGCTGCACACAGGAGGAGAGGAACGGGAGGAGAAGGAGCAGATCGGCTCTCTCCTTTTCCATCCGTGTGAGGGAGGGGAACTGTCAATGTAGGCTCTGGGCTGTATTAGAGAGACATTCTGAGCTCAGAGCCTTGTGGCCAGCAACCCTGCTGGGGTCCCCCGGCAGTGGCGGAACGCCAGGGCCCGGTCGCAAGTGCAACCTTTGTGGCTCTGGTAGTTCCGCCACTGGCTCATACCACCCAACCTTCTGAGGTAAGAACCAGCGACACCTTTTAACACAAATTGTGTAGGCTCTAAAGTCAGGACTCTGCCCAGCAGAGGGCCCTCTATCACAATGACAGGTCAGGTTTTCTGTAAATATGAGCCCTCAGGAGATGCTCATATTCACAACATTATAACCAAACAGCACTATCTTGTATTCCCTTTCTTCTTTTTCCCTTTCTCCACAACAGATTTAATACATTATGTATTATCAGCAGTTTACCCCTATTCAGAACCTCCTTACACTGCAGTATACACCTAGAGCCTAAGGGACTTCTCTGTAAAATATTCATTGACCCTATCTGTATTGCTGACGACGTATCCTCTCAGTTATATCTGATACAACACAAGGGATGGGGCTATGCTTATTAGTTAAAGAATTTGGATAAATAGGTGAGCACTAACGGGAATAAACAACTAATGCAGAAAAGACAAATACTCATGCCAGAGGTGAAACTAGAACCTATAGGGCCCCAGTGCAAGAAACCATGAAGGGCCCCCCTAACCCACCCCACTTCCATTCAAGCCTTGGGCTTCTAGTTCTGGGAGGACATCCATGGACATCCTCCCAGAACCCTGCCTCCCTCGTGCCCCCTGGGGCACGCATTCAGCACACAGTTGACCACAGGTCACAGTAAAGGGCCAATCACAACGACCCTTTACCATGTGATTAGCTTACCACATGTAAACAGACTTGCCGGTTATCGGCAGACCTTCCCTGCCACGCTGTGTCTGTGTGAGAAAAGGAAAGCCGTTAACCGGCAAAACTATAAGTACATTGTTTACACTGATAATCAGTGCCCGGGTTATCAGTACTGCCTATCAGTGGCCATCATTGCCGCCTATCAGCGATCATCAATGCCACCTATCAGTGCTCATCAACGCCGCCAATCAGTGCCTCCTCACCAAGACTCTGAGCTGACAGTGTCTCTCTCATACAGCCCAGAGCCTGCACTGACAGTTCCCCCTACCTCCTCCCTCACACGGATGGGAAAGGAGAGAGACGATCTGCTCCTTCTCCTCCAGCTACTCTCCTCCTGTGTGCACTGCGGGAAGTGTGAAGCCCAGCAGCTTAATGATCAAATTCAGTTGCTTAGCTTCACACTTCAGGCGCTGCACACAGGAGGAGAGGAGCGGGAGGAGAAGGAGCAGATCGGCTCTCTCCTTTCCCATCCGTGTGAGGGAGGGGAACTGTCAATGTAGGCTCTGGGCTGTATTAGACCCCTTTCACACTGGGGCGGTTTGCAGGCGTTACTGCGCTAAAAATACCGCCTGCAAACCGCCCCAAAACAGCCTCCGCTGTTTGTTCAGTGTGAAAGCCAGAGGGCTTTCACACTGAAGCGGTGCGCTGGCAGGAGAAGAAAAAATCTCCTGCAAGCTGCATCTTTGGAGCGGTGAAGGAGCGGTGTATTCACCGCTCCTGCCCATTGAAATCAATGGGACAGCGCGGCTATACCGCGGCAATACCGCGACTATAGCCGCGCTATACGAGTGGTTTTAACCCTTTTTCGGCCGCCAGCGGGGGGTTAAAACCGCACCGCTAGCGGCCGAATACCGCGGTATAACAGCGCTAAAAATAGCGCTGTTTTACCGCCGACACCCCCTACCGCCCCAGTGTGAAAGCAGCCTTAGAGAGACATTCTGAGCTCAGAGCCTTATGGCCAGCAACCCTGACGCCAGGGCCCGGTCGCAAGTGCAACCTTTGTGGCCCTGGTAGTTCCGCCACTGGCTCATACCACCAAACCTTCTGAGGTAAGAACCAGCGACACCTTTTAATACAAATTATAAAGGCTCTAAAGTCAGGACTCTGCCCAGCAGAGGGCCCTCTATCACAATGACAGGTCAGGTTTTCTGTAAATATGAGCCCTCAGGAGATGCTCATATTCACAACATTATAACCAAACAGCACTATCTTGTATTCCATTTCTTCTTTTTCCCTTTCTCCACCCCAGATTTAATACATTATGTATTATCAGCAGTTTACCCCTATTCAGAACCTCCTTACACTGCAGTATACACCTAGAGCCTAGGGACTTCTCTGTAAAATATTCATTGACACTATCTGTATTGCTGACGACGTATCCTCTCAGTTATATCTGATACAACACGAGGGATGGGGCTATGCTTATTAGTTATAGAATTTGGATACATAGGTGGGCAGTAACGGGAATAAACAACTACAGAAAAGACAAATACTCATACCAGAGGCGAAACTAGAACCTTCAGGGCCCCAGTGCAAGACACCATGAAGGGCCCCCCTAACCCACCCCACTTCCATCCAAGCCCTGGGCTTCTAGTTCTGGGAGGACATCCATGGACATCCTCCCACAACCCTGCCTCCCTCGTGCCCCCTGGGGCACGCATTCAGCACACAGTTGACCACAGGTCACGGTAAAGGGCCAATCACAACGGCCCTTTACCATGTGATTAGCTTATCACATGTAAACAGACTTGCCGGTTATCGGGAGTCCTTCCCTGCCATGCTGTGTCTGTGTGAGAAAAGGAAAGCTGTTAACCAGCAAAACAGTCAGTACATTGTTTACACTGATAATCAGGGCCCTGACTATCAGTGCTGAGTATCAGTGGCCATCATTGCCACCTATCAGTGCTCATCAATGCCACCTATCAGTGCTCATCAATGCCACCAATCAGTGCCTCCTCACCAGGACTCTGAGCTGACAGTGTCTCTCTCATACAGCCCAGAGCCTGCACTGACAGTTCCTCCTACCTCCTCCCTCACATGGATGGGAAAGGAGAGAGACGATCTGCTCCTTCTCTTCCAGCTTCTCTCCTCCTGTGTGCACTGCAGGAAGTGTGAAGCCCAGCAGCTGAATGATCAAATTCAATTGCTTAGCTTCACACTTAAGACGCTGCACACAGGAGGAGAGGAGCGGGAGGAGAAGGAGCAGATCGGCTCTCTCCTTTCCCATCCGTGTGAGGGAGGGGAACTGTCAATGTAGGCTCTAGGCTTTATTAGAGAGATGTTCTCAGCTCAGAGCCTTGTGGCCAGCAACCCTGCTGGGGCCCCCCGGCAGTGGTGGAGCGCCAGGGCCCGGTCGCAAGTGCGGCCTTTGCGGCCCCGGTAGTTCCGCCACAGACTCATACCACCCAACCTTCTGAGGTAAGAACCAGTGACACCTTTTAACACAAATTGTGTAGGCAAAGAACACATCACTGATAGCTGGTCCTAATTTGATAGCAGTGCTGGTGGGTGTGCATGTCTCCATTCACTTTTCCTATATAGTGGTTTTAAAAAAAAAATGAATACACCAAAAGAAGCTGGCTGGGTACGTATTTCTAGCAGCCTGGCAGACCATGGAGAAAACCGTTGATCAGTTTCGCTGAGGTCAAATAACGACTCTTGGGGACCATGATACACAAAAAAATGATCTCTATACTTACTAACACCCATTCAAAGTATCTCAGAGTCTGGGGCCCATGGCTGGATCACATTTAGCACTTAAACTTCGACTGCTCTCTTTGTGACTGCCGGCCAGCAGAATGAGACCATCAGTTGGACCTCATGGGACAGCCTCCCCCCCCCCACCCCTTCCCAGCTTGCCCCCTCCCTCTATCTCTTTTATTTCTTTGCTTTTTTCTTTTTCACTTCCATTAAGCCTACCATCAATCTACTCATGAAACCTTACCAACTAACTACATTGTGAGCTCCCCCCTCCCCCGTTTCTGGGTGATATCTATTAGCTGGCTGTTGGAGGACCTCTCATGGATCTGCAACACTTATGCCGCGTACACACAGTCGGACTTTTCGTCTACAAAAGTCCAACGGACGCTGACGGACTAAAGCTGGCTGGTAATCCGATCGTGTGTGGGCTTCTCCGGACTTTCAACATACTTTTTTAGCCTCAAATCCGACGTACTTTAGATTTGAAACATGCTTCAAATCTTTACTTCGTAACTACGACGGACCCCGAAATCCGCTCGTCTGTGTGCTAGTCCGACGGACAAAAAGCCACGCTAGGGCACCTATTGGCTACTGGCTATGAACTTCCTTATTTTAGTCCGGTGTACGTCATCACGTAAGAATTCGACGGACTTTTGTGTGATCGTGTGTAGGCAAGTCTGTTCGTTAGAAAGTCCGCCGCAAGTCCGTCGAAAGTCCGCCGAAAGTCTGCCGGAAGTCTGTCGGACAGGCTGTCTGACTTTTGTAGACGAAAAGTCCGACCGTGTGTACGCGGCATTATGCTATTGTATTGAACCATGCATTGTGAACCTCCCTATGGGAAACCCTGTCAATCTTGTAATTAAGCTTCTTTGTTTCCGATTGCGAGGGGCTCCGCTCCCTCTGGTGTACTACATTCCTTTGTTTATGTACAGTATATGCTTTGTATGTTGCTTCACCGTGCTGTATTCCAAAAATCCAATATATATCTTTGTACAATAAATAAAAACATCTAATATTCTAGAGCAGCCTTTGTCAACTAGGGTTCTTTAAGAGCAGGGGTCTCCAAACTTTCTAAATAAAGGGCCAACTTACTGTCCTTTAGATTTTAGGGGGGCTGGACTGTGGCCAGTGGGAGTAAACAATGTCTCGGGCTTGGTTGTCAGTGGGAGTAAAAAGATTAGATAGCACCAGTGGCCAGGAGGAGGAGGAATAGTGCCCCATCATTGGTATTATTGGGAGGAAAAGTGGCCCATTGTTTACATTAGTGGGAGGAATAGTGCCTCATCATTGATATTGGTGGAAGGAATAGTGCCCCATTATTGGTATTAGTGGGAGGAATAGAGTGCCATTATTGGTATCAGTGGTAGGAATAATGCTCCATTGGTGTCAGTAGGAGGAATAGTGCCCATCATTGTTGTCAGAGAGAGGAATAATGCTTCATCACTGGTATCAGTGGGAGGAATAGTACCCCATTATTGGTGTCAGTGGGAGGAATAGAGCCCCATTATTGGTATCAGTGAGAGTAATAATGCCCCATCATTGGTGTCAGTGGCAGGAATAGTGCACCATCGTTTGGTGTCTGTGAGAGGAATAATGCCCCATCATTGGTGTCGGTGGGAGGAATAGTGCCCCATCATTGGTGTCGGTGAGAGGAATAATGTCCCGTTATTGGTATCAGTGGGAGGAATAGAGCCCCATCATTGGTACCAGTGAGAGGAATAATGTCCCATCGTTGTTATCAGTGGGAGGAATAGTGTCCCATCATTGCTAAAAAGTTGAGAAGAGTAGTGCCCCATCACTGGTAATAGTTGGGAGGAAAAGTGCCCCATTATTGGTATTAGTTGGGAAGAATAGTGCCCCATCATTGGTATCAGTGGGAAGAATAGTGCCCCATCATTGGTATCAGTGGGTGGAATGGTGCCCCATCATTGGTATCAGTGGGTGGAATGGTGCCCCATCATTGGTATCAGTGGGAGGAATGGTGCCCAATTGTTGATATCAGTGGGAGAAATAGTACCCCATCATTGGTGTCACTGGAAAGAAAAGTGCCCACTGTTGGTATCAGTAGAAGGAATGGTGTCTCATAATTGGTGTCAGGGGGAGAAATAGTGCCTCATATCTGTGGGAGGAACAGTGCTCCAATTCCCTCTTACCTGTCCCTGCACTTAGCAGATCTCCGATGTACATACCAAGTATGGATATTTTTACATAGATACATTGGACCAGCTTGGACTAATGTAACTATGCACATACCATACCTGTGGGATCCTTGTAGAAGCTGGACATCGCTGTAGTAGGCACTGCTACCACAGTGACCTCCACTTGCTTCCATGTTCAATAAAGTTGAACTAAATTGACTAAGCAGGGTGGAAAATGATTGGTCGAACAGAGACTGGAGCCTTTTCAGATGCTACATCTGCCTGAAAAGAATGGCGGTTCCTCCATCCATGCTGTTTGTGTAGGGTGGGTTTGGCTTAGAAGCCAAAATTCAAGCCATCTATGCCCGGTATTTGCTCCTATACCATTAAGGGGTTTGTCAAACTACGACAGGCTGATGAGTCTCATGACTCTTATGCCGCGTACACATGAGCGGACTTTAGGGCAGACTTTGCTCTGCGGACTTTTCGACGGACTTTATGACGGACTTTCCGAATGAACGGACTTGCCTACACACAATCCACCAAAGTCCGTTGAATTCGTACGTGATGACATACGACCGGACTAAAACAAGGAAGTTCATAGCCAGCAGCCAATAGCTGCCCTAGCGTGGCTTTTTGTCCGTCGAACTAGCATACAGACAAGCAGACTTTTCGACCGGACTCGAGTTCAAAGGATAGATTTAAAACATGTTTCAAATCTAAGTCCGTCCAACTTTTGAGAAAACAAAGTCTGCTGGAGCCCACACACGATCGAATTGTCTGACCAAATCCCGTCCGCCGGGCAAAGTCTGCCGTAAAGTCCGCTCGTGTGTACGCGGCATTAAGGCACATTTCACCCATATTTTCCTAATGTAGGTAGGACTTCACTTGCTGCCTTTTCTGGCAGAGCAGGTTCAACCACTGCATTGTACTTCCTAAACACAACCTAGGCAACATTGTGATTGACTATGTCCAATCCTCTGGAAATTTTTGCAGAATGCATTCCACTTCACAGCATGGGCATAAGACTAATGCCGCGTACACGCGGTCGGACTTTTCAGCTACAAAAGTCCGACAGCCCGTCCGACAGACTTTCGACGGACTTTTAGCGGACTTTCAACAGACTTTCTAACGACCGGACTTGCCTACACACGATCACACCAAAGTCCGACGGATTCGTACGTGATGACGCACACCGGACTAAAATAAGGAAGTTGATAGCCAGTAGCCAATAGCTGCCCTAGCGAGGCTTTTTGTCCGTCGGACTAGCATACAGACGAACGGATTTCAGGGTTCGGCGGAGTTACGACGTAAAGATTTGAAGCAAGTTCCAAATCTAAAGTCGGTCAGATTTGCAACTGGAAAAGTCCGCTGAAGGTCCGGTGAAGCCCGCACATGATCAAATTGTCCGCCGGATTTGGTCCGTCGGCGTCCATCGGACAAGTCCGGACGAAAAGTTCGACCGTGTGTACGCGGCATGAGTCTTCTTAAATTCGTGAATGAAAGTGAAACCTTGAAATGACTATGGGGAACATTCAAAAGATTTTTCCTACTCACTCCTTTTATGTGCCCAGTTATACGAATCTTGAAGCAGTAATAGAAAACATGATTGGTGAAACTCTAAAGTTTTTTCATCATGACTATTTTTCCTTTTTATTTCAGTTTTTTACAGACATAATGCAATAATTAAAAGCTGGACAGAAGTTTTAATACATTTCTTGTAGAATTCTATACATTAAAGAATAGAAAGGCAACCAAAAAGGAAAGAGAGATGGTGGAATTTGACTCCCTTAACCATCCTGGATTCCAAGGGACTGTCCCGGGATTCAAACACAATCCCGGAGTCTTGGGGATCTGAGCTGTGTCCCAGAATCAAGTGTAGGAATCCCTGTTCCAGTGCTGAGCTCGTGTTCTGTGCTGGAAACTATGGGCAGGCAATGCAGAAGATTCCCCTCCACCACCCCCCCCCCCCCCCCAAAAAAAAACATTAGTGGTCAAAAGATTCCCCTTCTCCTCTTTTAGGGCTCAGAGGATTCCCTCCTCCAAAAGAATAGGTGATAGGACCCCCCCCCCCCCTTTCTAAAAAAATGAGTGGTCAGAAGATTGCTCCTCTTGTTCTCCAAGGCAATCAATAGCAGTAAAAGCACCCCCCCACCCACAAAAAAACCCAAAACATTAGTGGTCCCCCTCTAGATAATTATGGCTCAGAGGATTTCCCCTCCAGCCCTGAGAATAAGTAGTCAGAGGACCCTCCCTTCCCTCTCCCCACCAAAATAGCATTCAGAATATTCCTACTCTTCCCCTCCAAAGCAATTGTGGTCACAGGATTTCCACCCCCTCCACAGAATAAGTGGTCAGAGGATTCCACCCCCCTCCCAAAAAAAAGCATTACTGATCAAAAGATTACTCCTCTACCTCTCCAAATCATTAGGATTCATCCTCTCCCCAGAGAATATGTGGTTGGAGGACCCCCCCGCCCCAAAAAAAAAATAGTGGTCAGAAGATTCCTCCTCTCATCCTCCAAAGCAATAGTGGTCAAAGGACCCCCCCCCCCCAAAAAAAAAATAAAAACAAACAAAAAAAACCCATTAGTGTTCAAAAGATTATCCCTTTCCCCCCACCTCCAAATCATTATGAGGATTTCGCTTCCTGCTCTGAGAATAAGTAGTCGGAGGACCTGACCCCCCAAAAAATGAGTGGTCAGAAGATTCCCACTCTTCCCCTCCAAAGCAATAGTGGTCATAGGATTTTCCCTCCCCCCACAGAATAATTGGTCATAGGATTACCCCACCCCCCACCCCACCCCAGAAAAAAAGCATTAGTGATGAAAAGATTGCCCCTCTCCCCCTCGAAATCATTAGGACTCAGAGGATTCCTCCTCCCCTAGGAAAAAAGTGGTCAGAGGAACTCCCGCCCCCAAAAATAGTGGTCAAAGGACCCCCCCCCCAAAAAAAATCAGTGGTCAAAATATTACCCGTTTCCATCTCCAAATTATTATGGCTCAGAGAGTATGTATTTAGAGGACCCCCCCCCAAAAAAAAAAATAGTGGTCCAAAGATTTACACTCTTCCCCTAAAGCAATAGTGGTCATAGGATTTCCCCTTCCTCCATGGGATAAGTGGACATAGGATTCCCCCCCCCCCCACAAAAAATAAAGCATTAGTGATCAAAAGATTACACTTCTACCCCTCCAAATCATTCGATTAGGGCTCGGAGGATTCTTCCTTCCCCCAGAAAATAAGAGGTCAGTAGACATGTGCAATTCATTTAGTTCCGAATTCGTTTTTTTAACAAATTTAGACAAATTCGTTTATTCGGAAATATCCAAATTTTCTAATTTTTCCAAATATTCGGAAATTCGAAAATTCGGAAATTCTAAATTCGAAAATGCGGCAATTCTGAAATTAGAAAAATCCAAAAATTCAGAAATCCAAAAATAAGAATGAGAATCCAAAAAATTTTTTAAAAGAACGAAAATAAGAACGAAAACCCAAAAATTCAAAAACCCGAAAATTCGAAAATCTGAATAACTAACTAATAATAACCTAACTATTACTAACTATTAAATTAGTATTGGAATTTCCTTTCAAATTTGGCTGTTAGTGAACGTAACGAATATGAATTTTTCCGAAGTTACGATTTATCTGTAATTACGAATGCCGTATCTAAACGAATGGAACATAACGATTTAATAATAATAAATAACAATAATAATAAAAACGTATTATTATTATTATTATTTGTTATTATTTTGTTCCGTTCCATTTGTTTAGATGTGGCATTCACTAACAGCCAAATTTGAAAAGAAAATTCCAATACCTATAATTTATTAGTTAGGTACTATTAGTTAGCTATTATTTAAAAATCTTGGATTTTCGGATTTTCGTTCTCTCGAATCTTCGGATTTTCCTTTCTTATTTTTGGATTTTTGAATTTCCGAATTTCCGGATTTACGAATTTCCAATTTTACGAATTTTTGAATTTTCAAATTTTTATCCATAGTGACATGATAACATCACGCAGTTGCTGCAGATTTGTCAGCTGCACATCCATGATGAGAATCTCCCATTCCACCACATCCCAAAGGTGCTCTATTGGATGAGATGTGGTGAGTGTGGAGGCCATTGGAGTACAGGGACCTCATTGTCCAGTGGTGAGATGATTGGAGCTTTGTGACATGGTGCATTATCCTGCTGGAAGGAGCCATCAGAAGATGGGTACACTGTAGTCATAAAGGGATGGACATGGTCAGCAATAATACTCAGGTAGGCCGTGGCGTGTAAATGATGCTCCATTGATAATAAGGGGCCCAAAGTGTACCAAGAAAATATCCCCCACACCATTACAACACCACCACCACCAGCCTGACCTGTTGATACAAGGCAGGATGGATCCATGCTTTCATGTTGTTTACACCAAATTCTGACCTCACCCTCTGAATGTCGCAGCTGAAATCTAGACTCATCAGACCAGGCAATGTTTTTCCAAACTTCTATTGTCCAATTTTGGTGAGCCTATGTGAATTGCAGTTTCCTGTTCTTAGCTGACAGAAGTGGCACCCGGTGTGGTCTTCTGCTGCTGTAGCCCATCTGCTTCAAGGTTGGATGTCTTGTGCGTTCAGAGACGGTATTCTGCATACCTTGGATGTAACGAGTGGTTATTTGAGTTACTGTTGCCTTTCTATCATCTCCAACCAGTCTGCCCATTCTCCTCAATCAACACCAAAAGAAAGCTCTATTTGTGGGGAAAAAATACATACATTTTATTTGAGTAGATCCTTGTATGACCGCGCAATTGTCAGTTAAAGTAACGCAGTGCCGTATCGCAAAGAATGGCCTGGTCATAAGGGGGGGGGGGGGGGGTTAAATCTTTCTGAGGTCAAGTGGTTAATAACACACTAAACTAAACGAATCGATTTAACGATTTCCCAAAACAGCGGCACACCCCGAATGATAATGGCCACAGTTGCTTGTGCTCTCAATCAAACTGTCAAGCCATCAAATGTCTGGTGTTATAACTGATCACCTGTGCAGCACCATGACAACTGCAGATCAAACAGAGGCTAAGATGGCAGCTTCCTTGGCTACAAAGGATAGGAAGGTTTAGATCCGCTTCAACCAAAAAAAAAAAAAAAAAATACATAGAGTATATATACATACATAGAATATATATACATACAGTCAGGTCCATAAATATTGGGACATCAACACAATTCTAATCTTTTTGGCTCTATACACCACCACAATGGATTTGAAATGAAACAAACAAGATGTGCTTTAACTGCAGACTTTCAGCTTTAATTTGAGGGTATTTACATCCAAATCAGGTGAACGGTGTAGGAATTACAACAGTTTGTATATGTGCCTCCCACTTTTTAAGGGACCAAAAGTAATGGGACAGATTAACAATCATCCATCAAACTTTCACTTTTTAATACTTGGTTGCAAATCCTTTGCAGTCAATTACAGCCTGAAGTCTGGAACGCATAGATATCACCAGACGCTGGGTTTCATCCCTGGTGATGCTCTGCCAGGCCTCTACTGCAACTGTCTTCAGTTCCTGCTTGTTCTTGGGGCATTTTCCCTTCAGTTTTGTCTTCAGCAAGTGAAATGCATGCTCAATCGGATTCAGGTCAGGTGATTGACTTGGCCATTGCATAACATTCCACTTCTTTCCCTTAAAAAACTCTTTGGTTGCTTCCGCAGTATGCTTCGGGTCATTGTCTATCTGCACTGTGAAGCGCCGTCCAATGAGTTCTGAAGCATTTTGCTGAATATGAGCAGATAATATTGCCCGAAACACTTCAGAATTCATCCTGCTGCTTTTGTCAGCAGTCACATCATCAATAAATACAAGAGAACCAGTTCCATTGGCAGCCATACATGCCCACGCCATGACACTACCACCACCATGCTTCACTGATGAGGTGGTATGCTTTGGATCATGAGCAGTTCCTTTCCTTCTCCATACTCTTCTCTTCCCATCACTCTGGTACAAGTTGATCTTGGTCTCATCTGTCCATAGGATGTTGTTCCAGAACTGTGAAGGCTTTTTTAGATGTTGTTTGGCAAACTCTAATCTGGCCTTTTTGAGGCTCACCAATGGTTTACATCTTGTGGTGAACCCTCTGTATTCACTCTGGTGAAGTCTTCTCTTGATTGTTGACTTTGACACACATACACCTACCTCCTGGAGAGTGTTCTTGATCTGGCCAACTGTTGTGAAGGGTGTTTTCTTCACCAGGGAAAGAATTCTTCGGTCATCCACCACAGTTGTTTTGTGTGGTCTTCCGGGTCTTTTGGTGTTGCTGAGCTCACAGGTGCGTTCTTTCTTTTTAAGGATGTTCCAAACAGTTGATTTGGCCACACCTAATGTTTTTGCTATCTCTCTGATGGGTTTGTTTTGTTTTATTCAGTCTAATGATGGCTTGCTTCACTGATAGTGACAGGTCTTTGGATCTCATATTGAGAGTGGACAGCAACAGATTCCAAATGCAAATAGCACACTTGAAATGAACTCTGGACCTTTTATCTGCTCCTTGTAAATGGGATAATGAGGGGATAACACACACCTGGCCATGGAACAGCTGAGCAGTCAATTGTCCCATTACTTTTGGTCCCTTGGGAGTGGAAGGCACATATACAAACTGTTGTAATTCCTACACTGTTCACCTGATTTGGATGTAAATACCCTCAAACTAAAGCTGAAAGTCTGCAGTTAAAGCACATCTTGTTTGTTTCATTTCAAATCCATTGTGGTGGTGTATAGAGCCAAAAAGATTAGAATTGTGTCAATGTCCCAATATTTATGGACCTGACTGTATATAGAGTATATATACAGTATATTTCATTTTTTTTAAAATAAAATATAATGTATAAAACTATATATGTATATATATAGAACACTGTGTATATCAGGGCAAACCCCAGGCGCCAGGTCGCCATGACGACTAAAGAAAGTATTCTGGAGACTGGGCTTTGTCAGCCCCAGTGGCTGTAGCATGGGGGGGGGGGGCAGCTGGGCAGGCAGGTGTCACTGTGCCATGTATGAGTGTGTATGAGGCCGGGGGTGGGGTGGGGTGGCACTATGAGGGCGGGTTAAAGGGGAAGAGGGGCAGGATTTTGAAGAGGGGTTAGGGGACATTCTGGGTTGTAGGGAAGTAGGAGGGGTGGATCAGGGGAGGAGTGGAGCTGACAGGGGTGGAGCTGAGCCCCCGGCAGAAAATGTCCCCTTTATAGCTATCAGACACCATGGCGGTGTAGACTCGAGCCTCCCGGAGCTCCTCCTGCAGGATCACTGGGTACAGGTATAGGCCGAGCTGTCCAGGGAGAGTCTCAGCCTCACCTCGGAGCAGGAACCGGAGGCGCTGAACTGGCTCAGCAATGGCCCTGAGCCAGACACCCCCTTGCAGGGGGCCCTCCGGTTCCCTCCAGATGGGCTCCAAGTCGGGTCTGAGCAAGCAGCCCAGGAGCTGCTACCCTATGGACAGCCCGGAGCCGGTGCGGCCACCTATCAGTGACCATTAGTGAAGCCTCATCAGTGAAGCCCCATCAGTGCAGCCTCATCAGTGCTCCATAGTGCAGCCCCATCAAAGCTGCCTTATCAGTGCCCATCAGTACAGCCTCACCAGGGTCAATTAGTGCACCCTATCAATGCCCATCAGTGCAGCCTAATCGGTGCCCATCAGTGCAGCCTCATCAGTGCCCATTAGTGCAGCCCCATCAGTGCAGCCTATCAGTGCCCATCAGTGCAGCTTTATCAGTGCCCATCAGTGCAGCCTCATCAGTGCCCATTAGTGCAGCCTCGTCAGGGCAGGCTCTCAGTACAGCCTCATCCGTGCCCATTAGGGCAGCCCCATCAGTGCAGCCTCATCAGGGCCCATTAGTGCAGCCTAATCAGTGCCCATTAGTGCAGCCTATCAGTGCAGCTTCATTAGTGCCCATCATAGTAGATTCATCAGTGCACATCCGTAGGGCCCAATAGTGCAGCCTCATCAGAGACCATTAGTGCAGCTTCATCAGTGCCATTAGTGCAGCCTCAGTGCCCATCAGTGCAGCTTCATCAGTGCCCATTAGGGCAGCCCCATCAGTGCAGCCTATCAGTGCCCATCAGTGCAGCCTCATCAGTGCCCATTAGTACAGCCTCATCAGTGACCATTAGGGCAGCCCCATCAGTGCCCATTAGTGCAGCCTCGTGAGTGACCATTAGGGCAGCCCCATCAGTGCAGCCTCATCAGGGCCAATTAGTGCAGCCTATCAGTGCCCATCAGTGCTGCTTCATTAGTGCCCATCATATTAGCCTCATCAGTGCCCATTAGTGCAGCCTCAGTGTCCATCAGTGCAGCCTCATCAGTACCTATTAGTGCAGCCTTGTCAGGGCAGGCTATCAGTACAACCTCATCAGTGCCCATTAGAGCAGCCCCATCAGTGCAGCCTCATCAGTGCCCATTAGTGCAGCCTACCAGTGCAGCTTCATTAGTGCCCATCATAGTAGATTCCTCAGTGAACATCCGTAGGGCCCAATAGTGCAGCCTCATCAGAGACCATTAGTGCAGCTTCATCAGTGCCATTAGTGCAGCCTCAGTGCCCATCAGTGCAGCTTCATCAGTGCCCATTAGGGCAACCCCATCAGTGCAGCCTCATCAGTGCCTATTAGTGCAGCCTCATCAGTGCCTATTAGTGCAGCCTCATCAGTGACCATTAGGGCAGCCCCATCAATGCAGCCTCATCAGGGCCCATTAGTGCAGCCTATCAGTGCCCATCAGTTCTGCTTCATTAGTGCCCATCATATTAGCCTCATCAGTGTCCATCAGTGCAGCTTCCTCAGTGCCCAGCAATGCAGCTTCATTGGTGCCCATCATAGTAGCCTTATCAGTACCCATTAGTGCAGCCTAACCAGTGCCATTAGTGCAGCCTCAGTGCCCATCAGTGCAGCTTCATCAGTACCCATTAGGGCAGCCCTATCAGGGCCCATCAGTGCAGCCTCATCAGGGCCCATTAGTGCAGCCTATCAGTGCCCATCAGTGCAGCTTCATTAGTGCCCATCATATTAGTCTAATCAGATCAGCCTTATCAGTGCCCATTAGTGCAGCCTCAGTGTCCATCAGTACAGCTACATCAGTGCCCATCAGTGCAGCTTCATTGGTGCCCATCTGTGCAGCCTCATCAGCCCCATTAGTGCAGCCTCAGTGCCCATCATATTAGCCTCATCAGTGCAGCCTCATCAGGTCATATTAATGAAGAAGAAAAATTACTAATGCAAAATTTTATAATAGGAATTAAGAAAAGGTTTTTTCCCCCGAATTTTTTAATCTTTTTTCATGTATTTAGCAAAAAATAAAACCCAGTAGTGATTATATATGGCCAAAAGAAAGCTCAGTTTGTGTGAAAAAAAAAATGATAAAATGTCATTTGTGTACAGTGTTGTATGACCGAGCAATTGTCATTGAAAGTATGACAGCACTGAAAGCTGAAATTGGTCTGGGCAGGAAGGGGGTGAAATGCCACCCATGCAGAGATCACCCTGTACTGGGCAGGGCTCATCATTACAACTCCATAAGAAACTCTCTGTTCCCTTATGGATTGCGGGTCTTCCGTCAGCTTAGGCGACCCGTCAGATTTCGTAACGGGAGTGACGTTCCTTCACGGCCATCTTGGTACACCCCCGCACTCAGCACAACCCCACCCCCTGTCCCCTACCATCCAATCCGCGTCTACGTCCCCGGCAGCGAATCACTAAGCATCCTTCCCTTCTACTCCAATCGCTTCCCTTCTTACGCAACCACTCTTCTAGTCAGGAACTCGCCTAACCTGCTAGCCACACCCTGTCGCCTTTGGGCGGTGCTTGGTACCCGCTACCAGCGCTGATTGGACAGAAGCGCTGTCGGTCATGTGAGCGGGCCACGCCTCAGCCTTGGCTGGTTAGGTTGCGCTGTACGAACCATATCCCCACCGTTTGGGTTTTTGGGGAAGAAAAGCGGAGAATAGGATCGTGTCCGCCATCTTGTTACCGGGCACCCGGAGGGCGGAGCGGGAGAGAGGAGGACGGGAGGATAAAGGAGGCGGGATGGCCGCCGCTGCACATCAAGGTGAGGGCCGGGGAGGTGGTGGGGCTGTGTACGGTGTGTGAGGGGGGTGATCAGGGGTCGGCTGTCCTCAGACTGGTCACACACAATGGTATAGATGGACAGTCAGGTCATGTGATCACCTGAGGTGTGAAGAGGACCTGTCCTCTGTATACAGATCACCCAATACATGGGCAGGACGGGTCTGTTCTATTGTCAGGTGTTGGAAGGGGCACAACACCTATCAGGTGACTTTTTATTTACTGTTTAAGTCCTATTGAGGAGATTTCCCTTCATTTCCTGTCCCAGAGACACAACAGGAAGTGAGAGGAAATCTGCCAAAGTGACGGGAACGCCCCCTCTCAGCCCTTCATTCACACCGGAGCCGCCCGGGGGGGGCGACAAGATATCCATGTCATTCTATTGTGTCCCATCATAACTGAGTGAGATTGTACAGGAGAGTCCCGGGGGCAGGGGACTGCGTCTTTATATCACCAATAGTTCAGAGGTCAGGGGTAATGCCGAGGTCAGAGGTCAGGAGTAATGCAGAGTTCAGAGGTGATGCTGAGTTCAGGGGTCTGGAGGATGCTGAGTGGAGGTCAGGGGTCAGGAGGATGCTGAGCGGAGTTCAGGGGTCAGGAGGATGCTGAGCGGAGTTCAGGTGTCAGGAGGATGCTGAGCGGAGTTCAGGGGTCAGGAGGATGCTGAGCGGAGCTCAGGGGACTGGAGGATGCTGAGCGGAGGTCAGGGGTCAGGAGGATGCTGAGCGGCGTTCAGGGGTCAGGAGGATGCTGAGCGGCGTTCAGGGGTCAGGAGGATGCTGAGCGGCGTTCAGGGGTCAGGAGGATGCGGAGCTCAGGTGTCAGGAGGATGCTGAGCGGAGGTCAGGGGTCTGGAGGATGCTGAGCGGAGTTCAGGTGTCAGGAGGATGCTGAGCGTCGTTCAGGTGTCAGGAGGATGCTGAGCGGAGGTCAGGGGTATGGAGGATGCTGAGCGGAGTTCAGGTGTCAGGAGGATGCTGAGCGTCGTTCAGGTGTCAGGAGGATGCTGAGCGGAGGTCAGGGGTCTGGAGGATGCTGAGCGGAGGTCAGGGGTCTGGAGGATGCTGAGCGGAGGTCAGGGGTCTGGAGGATGCTGAGCGGAGTTCAGGGGTCAGGAGGATGCTGAGCGGGGTTCAGGTGTCAGGAGGATGCTGAGCGGAGGTCAGGGGTCTGGAGGATGCTGAGCGGAGTTCAGGTGTCAGGAGGATGCTGAGCGGAGTTCAGGGGTCAGGAGGATGCTGAGTGGAGCTCAGGGGACTGGAGGATGCTGAGCGGAGGTCAGGGGTCAGGAGGATGCTGAGCGGCGTTCAGGGGTCAGGAGGATGCTGAGCGGCGTTCAGGGGTCAGGAGGATGCTGAGCGGCGTTCAGGGGTCAGGAGGATGCGGAGCTCAGGGGTCAGGAGGATGCTGAGCGGAGGTCAGGGGTCTGGAGGATGCTGAGCGGAGTTCAGGTGTCAGGAGGATGCTGAGCGGAGGTCAGGGGTCTGGAGGATGCTGAGCGTCGTTCAGGTGTCAGGAGGATGCTGAGCGGAGGTCAGGGGTATGGAGGATGCTGAGCGGAGTTCAGGTGTCAGGAGGATGCTGAGCGGAGTTCAGGGGTCAGGAGGATGCTGAGCGGAGCTCAGGGGACTGGAGGATGCTGAGCGGAGGTCAGGGGTCTGGAGGATGCTGAGCGGCGTTCAGGGGTCTGGAGGATGCTGAGCGGCGTTCAGGGGTCAGGAGGATGCTGAGCGGAGCTCAGGGGTCAGGAGGATGCTGAGCGGAGGTCAGGGGTCAGGAGGATGCTGAGTGGGGGTCAGGAGGATGCTGAGCGGAGGTCAGGGGTCAGGAGGATGCTGAGCGGAGTTCAGGTGTCAGGAGGATGCCGAGCGGAGTTCAGGTGTCAGGAGGATGCCGAGCGGAGTTCAGGGGTCAGGAGGATGCCGAGCGGAGTTCAGGGGTCAGGAGGATGCTGAGCGGAGGTCAGGGGTCTGGAGGATGCTGAGCGGAGGTCAGAGGTCAGGAGGATGCTGAGCGGAGGTCAGAGGTCAGGAGGATGCTGAGCGGAGGTCAGAGGTCAGGAGGATGCTGAGCGGAGGTCAGGGGTCAGGAGGATGCTGAGCGGAGGTCAGGGGTCTGGAGGATGCTGAGCGGAGTTCAGGGGTCTGGAGGATGCTGAGCGGAGTTCAGGGGTCAGGAGGATGCTGAGCGGAGTTCAGGGGTCAGGAGGATGCTGAGCGGAGGTCAGTGGTCTGGAGGATGCTGAGCGGAGGTCAGTGGTCTGGAGGATGCTGAGCGGAGGTCAGGGGTCTGGAGGATGCTGAGCGGAGGTCAGGGGTCAGGAGGATGCTGAGCGGAGGTCAGTGGTCTGGAGGATGCTGAGCAGAGGTCAGTGGTCTGGAGGATGCTGAGCGAAGTTCAGGGGACAGGAGGATGCTGAGCACAGGTCAGGAGGATGCTGAGCGGAGTTCAGGGGACAGGAGGATGCTGAGCGGAGTTCAGGGGACAGGAGGATGCTGAGCGGAGGTCAGGGGTCAGGAGGATGCTGAGCGGAGGTCAGGGGTCAGGAGGATGCTGAGCGGAGTTCAGGGGACAGGAGGATGCTGAGCGGAGTTCAGGGGACTGGAGGATGCTGAGCGGAGTTCAGGGGACTGGAGGATGCTGAGCGGAGTTCAGGGGACAGGAGGATGCTGAGCGGAGTTCAGGGGACTGGAGGATGCTGAGCGGAGTTCAGGGGACAGGAGGATGCTGAGCGGAGTTCAGGGGACAGGAGGATGCTGAGCGGAGTTCAGGGGACAGGAGGATGCTGAGCGGAGTTCAGGGGACAGGAGGATGCTGAGCGGAGTTCAGGGGACAGGAGGATGCTGAGCGGAGTTCAGGGGACAGGAGGATGCTGAGCGGAGTTCAGGGGACAGGAGGATGCTGAGCGGAGTTCAGGGGTCAGGAGGATGCTGAGCGGAGGTCAGGGGTCAGGAGGATGCTGAGCGGAGGTCAGTGGTCTGGAGGATGCTGAGCGGAGGTCAGTGGTCTGGAGGATGCTGAGCGGAGGTCAGTGGTCTGGAGGATGCTGAGCGGAGGTCAGTGGTCTGGAGGATGCTGAGCGGAGGTCAGGGGTCAGGAGGATGCTGAGCGGAGGTCAGTGGTCTGGAGGATGCTGAGCGGAGGTCAGTGGTCTGGAGGATGCTGAGCGGAGGTCAGGGGTCATGAGTAAATATGAGCTCCGGTGTGTTCGCACACTCCACGTGCCGAGCCCGCCAGGAAGTCAGCACTGCGCTAATCACAGGCAGTGAGACATTTCCCGATCTCTGCAGCCTCACATCGGGACAATGTCTCACTGCCTGTGATTAGCGCAGTGCCGACTTCCTGGCGGGCTCGGCACGTGGGCTGTGCCAACATGCCGGAGCTCATACTTAGTCATTAGTAATGCAGAATTTACGGGTCAAGAGTATGCTGAGCCAAGTTCAGAGGTCAGGGGTAGTTCAGAGGTCAGGAGCATGCTAAGTGGAGTTCAGGGGTCAGGAGTAATGCAGAGTTCAGGGGGTCAGGGGTCAGGAGTAATGCAGAGTTCAGGGGGTCAGGGGTCAGGAGTAATGCAGAGGTCAGGGGTCAGGAGTAATGCAGAGTTCAGGGGGTCAGGGGTCAGGAGTAATGCAGAGTTCAGTATGTTGCACAGAGGTCAGGAGTATGTTAAACAGAGTGTAGGGGTTAGCAGTTTGCTGAGCGGAGTTCAGGGGTCAGCAGTATGTTGTTGCTTGCAGGCAGATGGGGATATTTTTCTTTTAGCAGTACCTGGCAGAATGAGGGAAGTCCTCCCAGGTTTTCCCTTGGCTGTGTTACATGAGATCAATATTTCTAGCACCAAACCTCCTGTGGAACTCTAATACCGCATACATACGAGCGGACTTCTTGTCGGACTGAACACCG
Source organism: Lithobates septentrionalis (assembly GCA_037952835.1). Classification (NCBI taxonomy): domain Eukaryota; kingdom Metazoa; phylum Chordata; class Amphibia; order Anura; family Ranidae; genus Lithobates; species Lithobates septentrionalis. The sequence goes on from JBBDGP010000452.1 coordinate 196,501, forward strand.
AAGGACTTTTCGACGGAGTTCCAACGAAACGGACTTGCCTACACACGATCACACAAAAGTCCGACGGATTCGTACGTGATGACGTACACCAGACTAAAATAAGGAAGTTGATAGCCAATAGCTGCCCTAGCGTCGTTTTTGGTCTGTCGGACTAGCATACAGACGAGCGGATTTTTCGATAGGAATCGAGTCCATCGCAAAGATTTGAAACATGTTCTGTTTCTAAGGTCCGTCAGATTTTTAGACAGAAAAGGTCAGATGAAGCCCACATACGATCAGAATGTCCGAGGGATTCGTTCCATCGGACCTTTGATGCCGAAAAGTCCGGTCGTGTGTATGCAGCATAAAGCCCCTTTCATACGGGGTAGACTCCATCAAAGCGGATCTGTCAGCTGATCCCCAATGAGCGGTCGGATGGAAGGTCCGTGTCCATTCCACTGATGAGAGCGGACACAGCCTGCTTCTGTCAATGGGGCGGGTCGATGGAAACTGTCCACCTGTCTGATTACACCCAACTGTTATCCGATCCACTACAGCAGTGGTTCTCAACCTCAGTCCCCAAGTACCCCCAACAGGCCATGTTTTGGGAATGTCCCTTAGATAAAATAGCTGTCCAAAATACCAAGCCATTGACTCTGATTTAAAGCATCTGTGCAAGATGAAGGAAAACCTGCAAACATGGCCTGTTGGGGGGACTTGAGGACTGAGGTTGAGAACCACTGGTCTAGATGGATTGGGGAACAGATCACCATCTGTCTGTTTTTTGCGGACTGGATAATTTGCAGGCAGTTGTAGAGGAACACATATCCGTTTACATCCGTCTCTCCATAGAGAACAATGGGTGATCCCATCAGTTCCACACCAAAAAAGGACAGGTGGACCCGATCGGTCCACTTGTTTGAAAAGGGGATTAATTAGTAACTTGGAAGGGCTTTTAAACGTCGGCTTTGGAGATTTTTAGGTTCTGTAGTTTTGGGCCCTTCCAAGGGTGTCCATAGAC
>JBBDGP010000452.1:202500-222500 GCA_037952835.1 Lithobates septentrionalis
CACTCGTGGGATGGCGCCAAACTTTGGTACTTAAAAATCTCCATAGGCGACGCTTTCAAAATTTTTACAGGTTACCTGCTTAGAGTTACTATAGAGGTCTTGTGCTAGAATTATTGCTCCCGCTCTAACGTTTGCGGCGATATCGCATATGTGTGGTTTGAACGCTGTCTACATATGTGGGCGTGACGTATGTATGCGTTCGCTTCTGCGTGCGGGGACGGGGGTGCTTTAAAGCAGAGTTCCACCCAAAAGTCCTGCTCATTTGTCTCCTCTCCCCCTCCGGTGCCACAGTTGGCACCTATCGGGGGGGGGGGGGGGGGAGGGGGGACAGGATACCTGTCTTTGAGAGGTATCTTGTTCCCACTTCCGGGAGTCCGGGCCGCGGCCTGTGACATCACCGCGGGGCTCCCTCCTCCTCTCCCTGTCGCCGGATCAGTAGGAAAGAGGGGCGGGGCCTCGCGCATGCACAGTAGGATTCCCGGCGTGAAGCCGTAAGGCTACACTGCCGGGGTCCCCTTACCCGCTATGGCGGCGGAGGCTCCCGACAGTTGATGGAAACATCAGCTGCGGGGCCGACATCGCTGGACTCCAGGACAGGTAAGTGTCCTATTATTAAAAGCCAGCAGCTGCAGTATGTGTAGCTGCTGGCTTTTATTTATTTATTTATTTTTTTTTAGGCGGACCACCGCTTTTAACTTTTTTTTTTTCCCATTAAATTTTTTTTTTTTTTTTTTTATATTGAATGTGTACATCCCTTGTAATAGGAATAGTACGTGACAGGTCCTCTTTATGGAGAGATGTGGGGGTCTGTAAGACCCCACATTTCTCCTCCAGGCAGGAAAGACCAAGATCAAAAGCAAAAATAAACAATCTATGCCTTTCCAGCCGAGTCCCCGGCAATGTTTACTTCTGCCGGGCTGGACGTTACGTCATAGCATCGCGCCCAGGCCTTCGAAAGTCATAGAGATTGCCAGGGACCATCTGTCCCTGGCAATCTCTATGCTCAACTTCCGGCGCCGGTGGATTCCTTCTCCGGCTCGCCGCCTGTAAGAACGATCAAGCAGCTGAATTGCCACTATGATTGTTCTTGTTCACCAGCCGTAAAAGATGATATCTGGATGATGCCTGTAGCTGCACCCATCATTCTGATATCCCCACTCAATTCCCAGGACGTCATATGACGTACCTTGGGGGGGGGGGGGGAGAAGTTAAGGTTAAAGGTTAGTTAAGGTTAAAGAGAAAGCATAATATTTTCAGTAATATTTTAGATGCATTAAATAGCGTTCGGTCTAAAGGCATAATCCACCCTTTTAACCACTTGACCTCTGGAAAAGTTTTACCCCATTCTTGACCAGAGCAATTTGCTATTAAGCACTGTGCTATTTTATTGGTAATTTTGTGGTCATGCAACACTGTACCCAAACAAAATTTTTATATAATTTTTCACACAAATAGATCTTTCTTTCGGTGGTATTTGATCACCTCTGGTTTTATTTATTTATTTTTTTGCGATAAACTAAAGTCCTGAAAATTTTTTGGGAAAAAAAAACTATATATACACTATATTGCCAAAAGTATTGGGACACCCTCCAAATCATTGGCTCCAGGTGTATAAAATCAAGCATCTAGGGATGCAGACTGCTTCTACAAACATTTGTGAAAGAACGGGTCGCTCTCAGGAGCTCAGTGAATTCGTGCCGTGATAGGTTGCCACCTGTGCAATAAGTCCATCCGTAAAATTTCCTTGCTACTAAATTGCATGGTCAACTGTTAGTGGTATTATAAAAGTGGGAACAACAGCAACTCGGCCACGAAGTGGTAGGCCACGTAAAATGACAGAGCAGGGTCAGCACATGCTAAAGGGCACAGTGCACAGAAGTCGCCAACGGTCTTCAGAGTCAATAGCTACAGACCTCCAAACTTCATGTGGCCTTCAGATTCGGACAACAACAGTGCATATAGAGCTTCATGGAATGGATTTCCATGGCTAAGCAGCTGCATCCAAGCCTTACATCACCCAGTGCAATGGAAAGTGTCAGATGCAGTGGTGTAAAGCACGCCGACACTCGACTCTAGAGCAGTGGAGACGTGTTCTCTGGAGTGATGAATCACACTTCTCTGTCTGGCAATCTGATAGACGTGTCTGGGTTTGGAGGTTGCCAGGAGAATGGTACTTGCCTAACTGCATTGTGCAAAGTGTAAAGTTTGGTGGAGGGGGGGTTATGGTGTGGGGTTGTTTTTCAGGGGTTGGGCTTGGCTCCTTAGTTCCAGTGAAGGGAACTCTTATGCCCCGTACACACGGTCGGATTTTCCGACGGAAAATGTGTGATAGGACCTTGTTGTCGGAAATTCCGACCGTGTGTGGGCTCCATCACACATTTTCCATAGGAATTTCCAACACACAAAGTTGGAGAGCAGGAGATAAAATTTTCCGACAACAAAATCCGTTGTCGGAAATTCCGATCGTGTGTACACAAATCCGATGGACAAAGTGCCACGCATGCTCAGAATAAATAAAGAGATGAAAGCTATTGGCCACTGCCCCGTTTATAGTCCCGACGTACGTGTTTTATGTCACCGCGTTCAGAATGATCGGATTTTCCGACAACTTTGTGTGACCGTGTGTATGCAAGACAAGTTTGAGCCAACATCCGTCGGAAAAAATCCTAGGATTTTGTTGTCGGAATGTCCGAACAAAGTCCGACCGTGTGTACGGGGCATTAAGGTGTCAGCATACAAAGACATTTTGGACAATTTCATGCTCCCAACTTTGTGGGAACAGTTTTGGGGACGGCCCCTTCCTGTTCCAACATGACTCCGCACCAGTGAACAAAGCAAGGTCCATAAAGACATGGATGAGCGAGTTTGGGGTGGAGGAACTTTACTGACCTCAACCCAATAGAACACATTTGGGATGAATTAGAGCAGAGACAGTGAGCCAACCTTTTCATCCACATCAGTGCCGGACCTCACGAATGCACTTCTGGAAGAATGGTCAAACATTCCCATAGACACACTCCTAAACCTTGTGGACAGCCTTCCCAGAAGAGTTGAAGCTGTTATAGCTGCAAAGGGTGGGCCAACTCAATATTGAACCCTACAGGCTAAAACTGGGATGCCGTTAGACCCCTTTTACCTTGGAGGCGTTTTTCGGGCGCCAAAGGGCTAAAAATGGCGCCTAAAAAATGCCTCCCCTGGAGCCCGAGCGCTTTCACACTGGAGCGGTGCGCTTGAAGGACCATAGAAAATGTCCTGCAAGTAGCATCTTTGTAGCGGTGTGTACACCACTCCTCCACTGCCCCTGCCTATTGAAATGAATAGGCACTGCTGCCGAAGCGCCTGCAAAGCACTTCGGCAGCGGTGCTTTTCGGACGTATTTAACCCTTTCTTTGGCCGCTAGCGGGGGTTAAAAGCACCCCGCTAGCGGCCGCAGAAAGGGTTAAATATGCCCGAAAAGCACCGCTGCCAAATCACTTTGCTGCCAGTTTGAAAGGGGTCTTAAAGTTCATGTGCGCATAAAGGCGGGTGTCACAGTACTTTCGGCAATACAGTGTGTTATAAATTGTATACGATTTATTTTATTTTTTTAATTATATATCTCAATGAAATTTCTTCATAAATTGAGGCCAAAATATATTCTGCTACATGTCTTTGGTAAAAAAAAAATCCCAATAAGTGTATATTGGTTTGTGGGAACATTATAGCATCTACAAACGATGGTATATACAGTGGATATAAAAAGTCTACACACCTCGGGTTAAAATGTCAGGTTTCCGTGATGTAAAAAAAAAATGAGACCAAGATAAATAATTTCAGAACTTTTTGCACCTTTAATGTAACCTATAATACAACCCAATTGAGCAACAAACTGAAGTATTTTAGGTGGAGGGAAGTAAAAATAAAAACTGAAATAATATGGTTGCATAAGTGTGCACACCCTTACACTAATACTTTGTTAAAGCACCTTTTGATGTTATTACAGCACTTAGTGTTTTTGGGTATGAGTCTGATCAGCATGGCACATCTTGACTTGGCAATATTTCCCCGCTCTTCTTTGCAAAAACACTCCAAATCTGTCAGATTGCCGAGGACATCTCCTGTGCACAGCCCTCTTCAGATCACCCCACAGATTTTCAATGGGATTCATTCCAAAACTTTAATCTTCTTCTGGTGAAGCCATTCCTTTGTTGATTTGGATGTATGATTTGGGTGGTTGTCATGCTGAAGAATGAAGTTCCTCTTCATGTTCTGCTTTCTAGCAGAAGCTTGAAGGTTTTGTGCCAATATTGACTGGTATTTGGAACTGTTCATAATTCCCTCTTGATTAAGACCCCTGTTCCAGGTGAAGAAAAACAGCCCCAAAGCATGATGCTGCCACCACCATGCTTCACAGTGGGTCTGGTGTTCTTTTGGTGACGGGCAGTGTTGTTATTGCGCCAAACATCTTTTGGAATTATGGCCAAAAAGTTCAACCTTGGTTTCATCAGACCAGAACGCATTTTCCCACATGCTTTTGGGAGACTTTAGATGTGTTTTTGCAAAATTGATCCGGGCTTGGATGTTTTTCTTGTCTTGCCACTCTACCCCATAGCCCAGACATATGAAGAATACGGGAGATTGTTGTCACATGTACCACACAGCCAGTACTTGCCAGATATTTCTGCAGCTCCTTTAATGTTGCTGTAGGCCTCTTGGCAGCCTCCCTGACCAGTTTTCTTCTCATCTTTTCATCAGTTTTGGAGGGATGTCCAGTTCTTGGTAATGTCCCTGTTGTGCCATATTTTCTCCACTGGATGATCACTCTTCACTGTGTTCCATGGTATATCTAATGCCTTGGAAATTCTTTTGTACCCTTCTCCTGACTGATACCTTTTCACAGTGGGATCCCTCTAATGCTTTGGAAGCTCTCTGCGGATCATGGCTTTTGCTGTAGGATGAGACTAAGAAAATGTCAGGAAAGACCTACTAGAACAGCTGAACTTTATTTGGGGTTAATCAGAGAAACTTTGAGCCCGGGTTCACACCTATGCGAATTAGATGTGCGTTTCCGCACATGTAATTCGCATAGCAGGAGAATGTGACTGGCTCCCTATGGAGCCGGTTCACATATCTCCGGGGCGGCTGCGGAGCGCACTGCACAAAAACGCTGTGCGTCTTTGGCTGCGTTTCAGGGCTGAATTCAGGCAATGAATCGGCCCTGATTCGTCCCTGAAACGGAGAACAGGGACGCACAGAGCTCCTGTGCGATCCGCAGCCCGTTGTGGTGTGAACCCGGCCTAAATGATGGCACATGTGTACTGACTCATATTTTAATATAAGTTTAACCACTTGCTTACAGGGCACTTAAACCCCCCTCCTGTCCAGACCAATTTTCAGCTTTCAGCACTGATGCACTTTGAATGACAATTGCGCAGTCATACAACACTGTACCCAAATGAAATTGTTATTTTTCCCCACAAATAGAGCTTTCTTTTGGTGGTATTTGATCACCTCTTTTTTATTAAAAAAAAAATTGAAAAAAGACCGAATTTAAGACTTTTTAAAAAAATTTTTTTTATATTTTGTTATAAAATTTTGCAAACAGGTAATTTTTCTCCTTCATTGATGTACGCTGATAAGGCGGCACTGATGGGTGGCAGTGATGGGCACTGATGGGTGGCAATAATGGGCATTGATCGTTTACACTGATAGGCAGCACTGCTAGGTGGCACTGATTGGCACCACTGGTGGGCATTGATAGGTGGCACTCGTGGGCATTGATGGGTGGCATTGGTGGGCACTGTGGGCACTGGCAGGGGTACTGGTGGGCACAGATGAGGCATAATAGCCTCTTCCTCTTCGGGACCGATGTCCCTTGCAGATAAGCCGGTGATCGGCTTTTTTTTTCTCCTTGCGCTGTCAGCTTGAGGAGAAAAAAAGATTACCGAGCTTTTGTTTACATCATGTGATCAGCTGTCATTGGCTGACAGCTGATCACATGGTAAGGGGCCGGGACCGACCCCTTACTTGGCTCTGTGATCACCCGAGTCTCAGTGATCGCAGCTTGTGCCGCGCGGGGCGCGTGCACAGGGGAGGCCGTCATATGACGGCCTCCCGGAAATTCAGGTCCGCGCTGTGGCCGTCATTCGGCTATAGTGCGGACGGCAAGTGTTTAAATGTGATTGCTTAATTCTGAACACAGCTACATCCCCAGTTATAAGAGGGTGTGCACACTTATGCAACCACATTATTTAATTTATTTTTACCCCCCCCCCCCCCCAAAAAAAAAGATTTCAGTTTGTTGTTCAATTGAGTTGTACAGTTTATAGGTCATATTAAAGGTGGAAAAAGTTCTGAAATGTATTTATCTTTGTCTCATTTTTTTACATCACAGAAACCTGACGTTTTAACAGGGGTGTGTAGACTTTTTTTTATATCCACTGTATACTGGAACTTGCACAGCTATAGACGCTTTACTTTTAATGGCGGTGATCAACGACTTAGGCTGGGTTCACACTTATGCAATGCGGGAGCCACAGCGATTCCTGTGCGGGTTCCTGCATCACATCTGATTTGCAGGCAGTTCACACTGCTCTCTGCGAACCACTGCGGGTGTCAATATAAAAACACCCAAATCGGATCACAGGGGCTGAACACCTATGCGTTCCGATTCCAGTGTGGACAAAAGAAAGGGTCCTGCACCATTTTGGTGTGAATGCGATGCAATTTTAAGCGGAGTTCCACCCACTTTTGAAAGGTGGTCTTAAAGGAAAAACCACCTCTCCACCCCTCGTTTTTGGATGTTGAAATTTTTTTTTATTTTTTTCCTTTAGTACCTTTTTTGGAAGTACAAGTGAAGTGTACTTTCGATTCGGCCGCGGCCCAGGACGTCACGTCCTCTTCTTTGGCGAGCCCCCCTGCTGTCTTCTGGGACCTGTGTGTGTGTCCCAGAAGACAAGCTGGGCATTCACAGAGCGCCGCGGGACTCGCGCATGCGCAGTCGGAAACCAGCAGTGAAGCCGCAGGACTCCACTGCCGGTTTCCCTTATGCCGCGTACACACGATCGAACATTTCGACAACAAAATCTATGTTTATTCTCCGACGGATGTTGGCTCAAACTTGTCTTGCATACACACGGTCACATAAATCTTGTCGGAAATTCCGAACGTCAAGAATGCGGTGACGTTACAACGCGTACGACGAGCCGAGAAAAAGGAAGTCTAATAGCCAGTGCGGCTCTTCTGCTTGATTCCGAGCATGCGTAGAACTTGGTACGTTGGAATTGTGTACACACGATCGGAGTTTACGACAACGGATTTTATTGTCGGAAAATTTGAGATCTGGATCTCAAATTTTGTTTGTCGGAAATTCCGGCAGAAAATATCCGCTGGAGCCTACACACGGTCGGAATTTCCGACAACAAGCTCCCATCGAACATTTCCCGTCGGAAAGTCCGACAGTGTGTACGCTGCATTAGTTGGAATGGCGGCGCCTGCACCTGATCCGATTGGACGGATCGGCCTCGCCGACATTGCGGGCTCTCTGGACAAGTAAGTGTCCTTATTAAAGAGGAAGTAAACTCTCCCACTCTGATGCTGCTTTTCATTTAGTCCATTATAATAAGTAATTATCAAACTATAGCCACTGTAATCCAGCCCAAATCGCATATTACTTACTGTTTAAAGAAACTTTAAAAAACTTGTTTCCAGGGGTTAGGCAGCGCCATCTTAAATATTGTTTTCTGAGTCCACAATAGAGTGTATTTCCGCCCTTACATTGAGCACTTCCTGTACTGTTAACCAAGCCTCCTTCTCAATCCAACGTTTCTATGGCAACCCTGCTTACTGCTCATAGCTGACTTGATTTATTTCATAGTATTTACTTGTGCTGATTATCTATTGTTTGCCTTTTTCATTCTTATCAGCTTCAGCTGATAAGATTGCAGTAATGCTGTTCCATGCCCAAGTTTACAGTGCATGTGATGTCACATGGTCACATGGGGTGTAGTAGGAAGCTCTGAGTGATAATGCATTCTGGTGGGATTTCAGTGTCCTGCCATAGGAAGACCTGATAATAGACCGACAAGTACACAGAGTGTGCCGCAAATCAGGGGAGATATGGGCATGCTCAGTGAAGTCATTCTAAAGAACAAAAAGGATTACAGCAATACTAAGCAAGTAAGGAGATATCTACAAGCAGTGTTCATTAGGGTTTTTTTATGCTGATTTACATGGGACAAAGTTGTCGGGGAGAGTTTACAACCACTTTAAAAGTCAGCAGCTACAGTGTTTGTAGCTGCTGACTTTAAAAAAAAATAAAAAAATTTTGCAAAATGCTGAGCATTTTCACCCCCTTCCTTCCCAGACCAATTTTTTAGTTTTCATCGCTGTCGCACTTTAAACAACAATTGCGCGGTCGAGCGACGTTGTACCCAAACAAAATTAAATTCCTTTTTTCCAGACAAATAGAGCTTTCTTTTGGTGGTATTTGATCACCTCCTGCGGTTTTTATTTTTTGCGCTAATAAACAAAAGAGCGACAATTTTGAAAAAAAACACAACATTTTTTACTTTTTGCTAAAATTAATTTCCCAATTAAAAAAACAAATTTTTTCCTCAGTTTAGACCGATACGTATTCTTCTACATATTTTTGGTAAAAAAAAATCGCAATAAGCATATATTTATTGGTTTGCGCAAAAGTTATAGCGTCTAAATACGGGATAGATTTATGGCATTTAAAAAAATTTTTTATTTATTTTTTTTACTAGTAATAGCTGCGATCTGTGATTGTTTTTTTTTTTTTTTTCTCGTGACTGCGACATTATGGCGGACACATCGGACACTTTTGACACATTTTTGGGACCATTCACATTTATACAGCGATCAATGCTATAAAATTGCATTGATTACTGTATAAATGTGACAGGCAGGGAAGGGGTTAACCACTAGGGGGAGACGAGGGGTTAAATGTGTTTCCTAGGGGAGTGATTCTAACTGTAGGGGGAGGGGACTCACAAGGGGAGGAGACCGATCGGTGTTTCCTCTGTACTGGGAACACAGATCGGTCTCCTCTCACCTGACAGGATGTGGATCTGTGTGTTTACACACACAAATCCACAGTCCTGCTCGGTTAACGGGCAATCGCGGGTGCCCAGCGGACATCGCGGCCGCCGGGCACACGCATCGGGTCCCGAGCAACGCGGCGCGCCCCCTAGACGGCCGGGAAGCCCAGGACGTTATATGACGGCCGCCCAGGATGGGAGATCCCATCTGCGGCCGTCATTTGACTATGGGCGGGTACTGAAGTGATTAGGCCATACAAACTGGCTAAATTCGCATTGCACAAACAACACATGCGATGTCTGGCATCGCATAAGTGTGAACCCAGCCTTATAGTGGGACTGTGATAGGATGGCGGGCAATCTGGCGCTAACTGACACTATCTGAGAGGGCCGCGAACGGACTGACATCTCTTGTGACACTAATACAGTGATCAGTAATAATACTGTACTAAAATAATAAAAGTGTACACTGCGCTAAATTAAAAAAGTATATGGTGCGGAGCAGCTACTTACAAGGTGACAACAACCAAAAAAACATGTGAAAATAAAAAGTAGCGCATAGATAGTGCCAAAAGTCTTCAATCAAGAAGACAACTGAAAAAAAAAAAACAAATGTCCACATATAAAGAACCCAACAGTGATAAAACTTAAAGTCTCTCAATATAAGTGAATAAAGTCCTATAGGTGAATGGGGAACAGATGACATGGAATGTCCCACTGAAAACCATACATGGATGTGAGGAGGCAGATGTATAAAACACGGGTAAATCAACAGATCATCCCCAAGCTGTATCTCACAACGACATGCGACTTGGTAAAGATGGTGTGTAAGAAACTCTTACCAGATACAGTGGACTCCCTTGTCAGCGACAGGGGCGCTTCCAGCATCCTTCTTGTTGCCCATTTTTGATTTTATACTCTGTGATCACATTTTATTGTTATCTGGCGTTTTTAGCAATAAAAATCCCATTGTTACTCATCTACACTATGTGGAGCCTGTTTATTTTTTCTCCACATATCCACTGAGAGATTCAACCAGCCTTCACTCCAGTTTTTGTACGTGACGCATTGTTCCCTCTGATCCGCACCTTGGCCATCCTTTGGGAGGACCCACCTGGCGGCCCCGGGAGATCCGCGCAGAGTTTGACCCAGAAGGTTCGCAGAGCTGTGATGTCCGTTTACAGGCCCTGAGAGGCAACCCGCTCGAGTGACTCCCTGTCGCTGACAAGGGAGTCCACTGTATCTGGTAAGAGTTTCTTACACACCATCTTTACCAAGTCGCATGTCGTTGTGAGATACAGCTTGGGGATGATCTGTTGATTTACCCGTGTTTTATACATCTGCCTCCTCACATCCATGTATGGTTTTCAGTGGGACATTCCATGTCATCTGTTCCCCATTCACCTATAGGACTTTATTCACTTATATTGAGAGACTTTAAGTTTTATCACTGTTGGGTTCTTTATATGTGGACATTTGTTTTTTTTTTCAGTTGTCTTCTTGATTGAAGACTTTTGGCACTATCTATGCGCTACTTTTTATTTTCACAATAATACTGTACTAATGACACTGGCTGGGAAGGTGTTAATATCTAGGAGCAATCAAAGGGTTAACTGTGTGCCTAACTATGCGTAATAGGTGCTGCTTTTTACTTTAAAATAAAATGTACTGACAATCTTTCTTCCCTCTCCCTGCTTTGCAATAAGAATTAGAAGAAAATAATAGAAGCCTTCGGGGAGAAGAACCCCCACAATTCAGGCAGATGGGGTCGGGAATGACGGCTCCTTGAATGGCACCTTATTGGGGTGCAGAAGTGAGGGGATCAGGCAGGGGGAGTTCTGAACCAGGAAAGAAAAAGCTGCCCCCTGATGGATCTCTTCTCTTTTTATATGAACAGCCATGATGCAACACACAGCAGATCTGTGACACATAGAAGTACTGTCCTAGGAATACATCCTGTTGACGGCTAACCAGAGATAATGAAATTTAATAGGAATGCAGAAGGATGTGAAATTAGGAAGTTCACAAAGTTCCTGCACAGTTTCCTCGCCGTCCCTCACAGCCTGTATATAGGAGGAGTATGGTCCTATAGGTCTGTAGGGAATTCCTGATTACCTGCTACTCTGCAGACCAATGCACAGGGACTGAAATCAATAGGTGCCCCATATATTACAGTAGTAGGGCTCTCTCACACTGGCCCTTATTTCGGCTCTTAACCACTTCAATACCGGGCACTTTCCCCCCTTCCTGCCCAGGCCAATTTTCAGCTTTCAGTGCTGTCACTTTTTAAATGACAATTGCGCGGTCATGCTACACTGCACCCAAACTAATTTTTTATCATTTTGTTCCCACAAATAGATCTTTCTTTAGATGGTATTTGAGCACCTCTGCGTGTTTTTTTTTTTTTTTTTTTTTTTTTTTTTTTTTGCTAAACTAATAAAAAATGACCGAAAATTTTGAAAAAAAAAAAAGTTTTTCTTTGTTTTTGTTATAAAATTTTGTAAATAAGTTTTCTCCTTGACTGATGGGCACTGCTAAGCTGCACTAATGTACACTGATAGGTTGCACTGGTGGGCACTGATATGCTGCACTGATGGGCATTGATAGGCGGCACTGGTGGGCACTGATGAGTGACACTAATGGGCACCGAAAGGCTGCAATGATGGCTACTTATGGGTGGCGCACTGATAGACAGCATTGATGGGCACTGATGGCTGGCACTGATAGATTTCACTGGCAGGCATTTTTCTTTGGCACTGATTGGCAGCTGCCTGGGCACTGATTGTCATTTCTCTGGTGGTCTAGGGTGGCATACCTGGTAGTCCAGTGTGGTGGCCATCCCTGGTGGTCCTGGGCGGGCATCTGAGGGGGAGCTACGCTGATAAACAATCAGCACAGACCCCGCCTGTCAAGAGAGTAGCTGATCGGCTCTCCTCTACTCGTGTCTGTCAGACGCAAGTGATGAAAAGCTGATCAACGGCTTTTCCTGTTTACATCGTGATCAGCTGTGATTGGACACGGCTGATCACGTGGTAAAGAGTCTCTGTTAGAGACTCTTTAGCTAGATCGGATTTGCGGTGTGTCAGACTGACACGCCACAAAAACAATCGCCGAGATGCGCGCCCCCGGGGGCATCTGTGCCTCAATACAATCCTGTCTCGGAGGTCTGGCTTGGTTTGTGCTCTGACATGCACTGTTAACTGTGGGACCTTATATAGACAGGTGTGTGCCTTTCCAAATCATGTCCAATCAACTGAATTTACCACAGGTGGACTCCAATCAAGTTGTAGAAACATCTCAAGGATGATCGGTGGAAACAGGATGCACCTGAGCTCAATTTGGAGTGTCAAGGCAAATGCTGTGAATACTTATACATGGGATTTTTTCGTTTTTTTATTTTTAATAAATTTGCAAAGGTTTCAAACAAACGTCTTTCACATTGTCATTATAGGAGATTGTTTGTAGAACCTTGCTTGTTGAGCTTACAATCTAGGGAGGGGGAGGGGGAGGTGGTACAAAACGGAATAGCTGCGGGGGGGCTGATCTGGTGGAGGTGACTCGGTTACAGCTCTTTAGGTGGAGGTGGGGTAGGCTTCCCTGAATAAATTAGTTTTTTCAGGGATTGCTTAAAAGTGGACAGGTTAGGGGCTGACTGGACATACTGGGGCAGGGAGTTTCAGAGGATGGGAGAGACTCGGGAAAAGTCCTGGTTTAGTAATAACTTAAAGCAGGGCTCGACAAACCCCGGGCGCCAGGTCGCATTTGCGACTAGAATTAGCGACCTGGCGCCTGGGGCAGCACAGCTGGAGTATCCTGTGTCCGTTCGACACCCCCCCCCCTCCCGGCGCGATCGCGTTGGGCCGCGCCGGTAATTGAGGCCCCGGCTTTGCGGCCTACTGCAGTCCTATGGTTCCTTCTGCAATCGGGCGCCCTCTGGTGGTGGCCGTTGGTATGACAAGACATCCATCAATGCTAATGGAACTTCCCCTGCCTGTTTTCACTGCCCGTTCATCTCCTTCCCTTTACTTAGAACCCCCAAACATTATATATATTTTTTATTCTAACACCCTAGAGAATAAAATGGCGGTCATTAAAATACTTTCTGTCACACCGTATTTGCGCAGCGGACTTACAAGCGCACTTTTGTTGGGAAAAAAATACTTTTTTTAATTTAAAAAATAAGAAAACAGTAAAGTTAGCCCAATTTTTTTTATATTGTGAAAGATAATGTTACGCCGAGTAAATTGATTCCCAACATGTCACGCTTCAAAATTTCGTCCGCTCGTGGAATGGCGACAAACTTTTACCCTTCAAAATCTCCATAGGCGACGTTTAAAAAATTCTACAGGTTGCTTGTTTTAAGTTACAGAGGAGGTCTAAGGCTAGAATTATTGCTCTCGCTCTACCGATCGTGGCGATACCTCACATGTGTGGTTTGAACACCGTTTTCATGTGCGGGTGCTACTCACATATGCGTTCGCTTCTGCAAGCGAGCTCGGCGGGATGGGGCGCATTTTAAAAAATTATTATTTTTTCTTATATATTTTACTTTTTATTTTTACACTGTTTTTTAAAAAAAATAAAAATGGTGTCACTTTTATTTCTATTACAAGGGATGGGGCATATTTAAAATTTTTTTTTTTTTTTTCTTATTTATTTTAACTTTTATTTTTTCACTGTTCTTTAAAAAAAAAAAAAAAAGTCACTTTTATTCCTATTACAAGGAATGTAAACATCCCTTGTAATAGAAAAAAAGCATGACAGGACCTCTTAAATATGAGATCTGGGGTCAAAAAGACCTCAGATCTCATATTTACACTAAAATGCATTAAAAAAAAATAAAAATTGTCATTTGAAAAAAAAATAAAATGTCCCTTCAAGAGCTTTGACGTCGCTTCCGCCCTGCAATGACTTGGAGACGGGCGGGGGGGGGGGGGCCCATCTTCCCCTCACTCGTCTCCATGTCAGGCCAGGGACAGATCCGGATCGCCTCTGCCGTTACCAACGGCCACGGTAAGCGGTGAAGGGCACCGGAGAGCGGCGGTAGGGGGGGCCCTCTCCTGCCGCCGATAAAAGTGATCTTGCTGCGAATCTGCTGCAGAGACCACTTTTATCTGAAAGAGAACCGCCGGCTCTTGAAGAAGATACCGGGGTTATGGTAGCTAGCTGCTACCATAACAACGGTATTTCTCTTCAAAGACAGGACGTATATAGTCGTCCTGCGGGAAGGAAGTGGTTAATTAAAATGAATTTATTATTTGTCATCTCCCTGCTTGGCCCCTTTCACACGGCTGTCTGATCAGGTTCACCTGTCAGTTTTTCAGGCGGACCTGATTGGATCCTTAGCGGGAATATGGCGGTCTTATGTCCCTGCATGGCAGGAAATAAAAGCAGTCACATTCGTTCTAGTCGTCTCTGTGTAAATTTAAGATTGGTTAATTCTTATATTGAAAATAAAGCGGTCGGTCGTTTTTAAAAAAAAAACAAAAAAAACCTGGCTCCTAACTTTTTTAGCTGGCTCCTAGATTCCAAGCAAATTTGTCAAGCCCTGACTTAAAGCCTCGTGCACACAATCGAATTTTCCGCAGACAAAATGTCGTGTGCCAGGAAATTGTCTTGCATACAAACTGCACACAATTGTCGGCCAACAAACACGAACATAGTGACGTACTACGTGTCTTTTCCGCTTTTTTAGCACCGCCCTTTGGGCCCCTTCTGCTAATGTCGTGTTTGGTGAGCATTGATTCCGATGCATGCGTGTTTGTACTTTGGACTTTTGTCTGACGGACTTGTGTACACACGATGGGAAAATCTGACAACAGATCGTTGTCCGTGGAAAATTTTATAAGCCTGCTATCCAACATTTGTCCGCGGAAAATCCGACAACAATTGTCCGATGCATGCAGCGTACAAACGGTCGGTTTTTAGGCCAACAGTCTGTCATCACACAATTCCCATCGGTAAATCCGATCGTGTGTACGAGGCTTTAGACTCCGCTCTGGTTTACGCTGATGCGATGTGGGAAATGCACAAGATTCACGGAGTTTCTCCGCAATGCATTGCACCGCATAGCAATCGCATTGCGTTCACCCGATCTGCTACGAGTATCAATAAAACGTAACACCCCAAGGGCAGATCGAAGAACGCAGTGTGTTTGCCTGAATCGGATCGCATGGGTGTGGACATCTATGCAATCAGATTCCAGTGTGGCAAAAAAAAAAAAAGGGTACTACACCTTTTTTTTTGTTTTGTGTGCGGATGCAGTACATTTTAGCCATACAAAATGAATGGCTCAACTGGCACCGCACAGGCATCGCATGTGATTTGCACAGGGATGAGGTGCGTTTCCTGTGCGAATCACATGGGATGTGCCGCATCACACTAGTGTCAACCCAGGCTTAGCCCAGGTTCACACTGAGCTGCAGGAATGAAGCCGTGCGAGTTCACTCCCGCATGTCGGTCCCGATTTTGGCTGCGATTTCAGAGACATCTGTGCAGGTTTCTGCACAGATGTCAATGTAAGTCACAGCCCGATATCGCAAAAAGTAGTACAGAAACTACTTTTTGAAATTGGTGCGGCGCCGCAAATGCAGTCGCACTGTTTAGGACGGTGCAATTGCCCCCCCAATTTGACATGCGATTTGACATGTTAACCACTTGCCAACCATCCGCCGCAGTTTCACTGCGGCAGAATGGCACGGCTGGGCGAAACGACGTTACGGCGTAACGTCGCTTTTCCCTGTGGCCACTAGGGGCGCGCGCCCACTGCTCGCCCCCGGAGCCGATGCGAGCAACCGCTGGGGTTCAGCGATCGCTCGTGACACACCGAGAACCGGGATCTGTGTGTGTAAACGCAAAGATCACGATTCTCTGAAGGGAGAAGAGACAGATCGTGTGTTCATACAAAGTATGAACAGCGATCTGTCATCTCTCCTAGACAGTCCCATCCCCCCTTCAGTTAGAACATACACTAGGAAACCGTTTACTCCTTGATCGCCCCCTAGTGTTAACCCCTTCCCTGCCAGTGACATTTTTACAGTAATCAATGCATTTTTATAGCACTGATCGCTGTATCAATGCCAATGGTCTCAAAAATGTGTCAAAAGTGTCCGATGTGTCCGCCATAATGTCGCAGTCCCGATAAAGATCGCAGATCGCCGCCATTACTAGTTAAAAAAAATAAAAGTGCTATAAATCTATCCACTATTTTGTAGATGCTATAACTTTTGCACAAGCCAATCAATATACGCTCATTGTGATTTTTATTACCAAAAATATGTAGAAGAATTAAAAAAAAAAATGGGGATATTTATTATAGCAGAAAGTCCAAAATATTACCAATTAATACCAATTAATATACACTTATTGCATTTTTTTTTTCTTTTACCAAAAATATGTAGAAGAATACGTATCGGCCTGAACTGAGGAAAAAAATACTTTTTTAAAAATATTTTTGGGGGATATTTATTATAGCGAAAAGTTAAAAATCTTGCTTTTTTTTTTCAAAATTGTCGCTCTTTTTTTTGTTTATAGCGTAAAAAATAAAAACCGCAGAGGTGATCAAATACCACCAAAAGAAAGCTCTATTTGTGGGGAAAAAAAAGGACGTCAACTTTGGGTACAACGTCGCACGACCGCGCAATTGTCAGTTAAAGCGACGCAGTGCCGAATTGCAAAAAATGGCCTGGTCATTCATCAGCCAAATCTTCCGGGGCTGAAGTGGTTAAATCGCATGTCAAATCGGACCAATGTGAACCGGGGCGTGTGGTGTGAAGGGTAGTTGCAGAGCGGCAGCTCACTCGCACTCCTGTTGCAGATGATGCAAGTCTGAAAAGGAGAGTCGCACACCACTGGTATCCTCCACAAAAAACTTTATTGGAGATTGCCATAGTGTTCTGTCTGGGCAGTCTCCAATAAAGTTTTTTTGTGGATCATACCAGCGGTGTGCGACTCTTCTTTTCAATGTGATTCGAATTGTAATTTTCTCATAAATATAAGCAGATGTCCAGAGCACCCTCCACATTAGATGTCAAGTCTCCTACCCTCCCTTACATCACAGTGCATCACCCCCCCCCCCCCCCCCTTACCTTGTGGTGTTGCCAGGAAGGAGCTGGGAAGCAGAAAGTGCAAGGTCTGGAGGAGGACCAAAGGAGAGCTGGAGTCGGCTGCCAGAGTCTGCTGAATGCTGAGAACAGAGGAGGCGGAGATGAGGGGGTGCTGCAGCTGCACAGGAAGGCGCAAGATCTGTAGGGGGAGTTCTGTCCTCCTCTTTGCTGCTAACTGCTGAGAAGGGAGGTGGCAGAGATGAGCCTCTCTTCGGCTGCACAGAGAAGGGCAGGATCCGGCGGAGGAGTTCTGTCCTCCTCTGTGGGGCCGACTGCTGAGACAAGGTCTGGTGGCCAGATTTGGCCCGCGGGCCTTGTGTTTGTGCTGTAGCGTGTCTTTGGAGTGACGGCTCTGAGTCTGCTGGGGCTGCTGATCTCACATCCAAGGTGGCGGCACTCGGCAGCAGTCTCGGGGCTTTTGCATGGCTACACAAGGGAGATTCTACCCAATTTTTCTAGTCTTTTGCTAGAAATATAGAATGAAGAATACATCAGAATTTTTTTTTTAAACTGTACTAAAGACCATATATAGACAGAGTCAGTACAAATTCCCTTTATAACAGCATTGTGCCTTTCATGTAGACCTGCATTTCTCTGTAAATCCCATTGCACTCCATAGTCACATATACATAGTAGGTGAGGCTGAAAAAAGACACAAGTCCATCAAGTCCAACCTATGTGTGTGATTATGTCAGTATTACATTGTATATCCCTGTATGTTGTGGTCATTCAGGTGCTTATCTAATAGTTTCTTGAAACTATCAATGTCCCCCGCTAAGACCACCGCCTGTGGAAGGGAATTCCACATCCTTGCCGCTCTTACAGTAAAGAACCCTCTACGTAGTTTAAGGTTAAACCTCTTTTCTTCTAATTTTAATGAGTGGCCACGAGTCTTGTTAACCTCTTGCCGACCGGCGCACGCCGATATACGTCTGCACAATGGCAGCGGTGGGCAAATGGGCGTGCCTGTACGTTCCCCTTTAGGAGGCGGGGATAGCAGGCACGCCTGCCACGTACAGCGTGACCGCGAGACCAGCGGACTCGATGTCTGCCGGTCTCCCAGCGATCGTGTCACGGAGCCACAAAACAAAGTAAACAAGGCATTTCCCTGTTCTGGCTTGTGTCATGATAGAGATCACTGCTCCCCGTCATCGAGAGCAGTGATCACTGTCATGTGACTAGTGGCCCGCCCCCCCCCCCCCCCACAGTTCGAATCACTCCCTAGGACACACCTTCATCGCCCCCCTAGTGTTTAACCCCTTTCCTGCCAGTGTCATTTACACAGTAATCAGTGCATTTTTATAGCACTGATCGCTGTATAAATGACAATGGTCCCAAAATAGTGTAAAAAAAATGTCCGATGTGTCCGCCATAGTGTCGCAGCCCTGATAAAAATCGCAGATCGCCGCCATTACTACTAAAAAAAAAAATATATAATAAAAATGCCCTAAAACTAGCCCCTATTTTGTAGATGCTATAACTTTTGCGCAAACCAATTAATATACACTTATTGCATTTTTTTTTCTTTTACCAAAAATATGTAGAAGAATACGTATCGGCCTAAACTGAGGAAAAAAATTTTTTTTTTTAAATATTTTTGGGGATTTTTATTATAGCAAAAAGTAAAAAATATTGCTTTTTTTTCAAAATTGTTGCTCTTTTTTTGTTTAGAGCGTAAAAAAATAAAAACCGCCGAGGTGATCAAATACCACCAAAAGAAAGCTCTATTTGTGGGGAAAAAAAGGACGTCAATTTTGTTTTTTGGGTGCAACATCGCACGCCCGCGCAATTGTCAGTTAAAGTGACGCAGTGCCGAATCGCAAAAAGTGCTCTGGTCAGGAAGGGGGTAAATCCTTCCGGGGCTAAAGTGGTTAAGGTTAAACCTCTTTTCTTCTAATTGTAATGAGTGGCCACGGGTCTTGTTAAACTCCCTTCTGCGAAAAAGTTTTATCCCTATTGTGGGGTCACCAGTACGGTATTTGTATATTGAAATCACATCCCCTCTCAAGCGTCTCTTCTCCAGAGAGAATAAGTTCAGTCCTCGCAACCTTTCCTCATAACTAAGATCCTCCAGATCCTTCATTAGCTTTGTTGCCCTTCTTTGTACTCGCTCCATTTTCAGTACGTCCTTCCTGAGGACTGGTGCCCAGAACTGGACAACATACTCCAGGTGCGGCTGGACCAGAGTCTTGTAGAGCGGGAGAATTATCGTTTTATCTCTGGAATTGATCCCCTTTTTAATGCATGCCAATATTCTGTTTGCTTTGTTAGCAGCAGCTTGGCATTGCATGCCATTGCTGAGCCTATCATCTACTAGGACCCCCAGGTCCTTTTCCATCCTAGATTCCCCCAGAGGTTCTCCCCCCGTGTATAGATTTCATTCATATTTTTGCCACCCAAATGCATTATTTTACTTTTTTCTACATTGAACCTCATTTGCCATGTAGTCGCCCACCCCATTAATTTGTTCATATCTTTTTGCAAGGTTTCCACATCTTGCGGAGAAGTTATTGCCCTGCTTAGCTTAGTGTCTTCAATACTGATTGACGCTTTAATCAGACGGATTTATAGTACTCGTCTCTGAGAAATCCTCCCAGTTGTAAAGTCTTTCTGTCATATACACATTTTAGTTCAGCTGTAAAGAAGTTTAAAGGATTAGTAAACTTAATATACTATTTACTTTTCTATCAAGATGATAATAATCGTATTCACAATTATGTATTTAAATGTTCACGTGTCATTGTAAAACATAAAGAGAAACCTCGCCCAGCTATGCAAAAACGCTGCTGATGTTTAAAGTGGTTGTAAACCTCGGACATGAAATATCAACAAAGCATATCCCTCTATTGTATGT
>JBBDGP010000452.1:227500-371765 GCA_037952835.1 Lithobates septentrionalis
AGACTAACATAGGAGGAGACCCCAGACGGGTTGACTCCGAAGTTAGTAAGTAGTTCCAGTCCTCTACTGCCTGTACCCACACAGTACCCCAAATAAATTGTTCCAAACAGAGTATTACTCACCCAGCCAACCTCTGCCTCTCTCAGAGAACATATCCGCCGCTGGGAGAGGCCCGGACTGGCCCTTCTCCCTGGAATCCTTTCTGCCGCTGGAGAGAAGACAGGGGGACTGGCTCACTCCATCCTGCTGTTGGGGATCTGGGCTGACTGCCCAGCATCCCTGGGGTATACAGGTGGGGACTGAAGCCCCATCAACCGACACCAGATCAAGCTGCAGTTGTGAGGTGATGATTGCATTCTCTCCTTGGATCCTGATCTGCAGCTCGCGATAGACTGCCATCTCCTCACCTTGGGCCTCCACAATTGCTGCAGGTGTGGGGCAGAGGTCTTGGACCCTCTGTCCGGTTGCCAGCACTTCTGGTTTGCCAGGTGGTTCCTCCTCTACAGAAACGTCTATTAAATCCCCAGTCTCTGGAATTGGTAAAAGTATGGACAGAGGTCTTGGACCCTCTGTTCAGTTACCAGATCTTCAGCTGGAGAAGTTTGTTTTAACTCCATAGATGCTGCTGGCAGAAAATCACATGTCCCTGTCAGTGTTGTGGGAGAAAGGCCGACTACCTCTTCTCTCAAGAAGGCCGAAGCCACTGTTGGTGCTGGGCAGAACACAGTGAACTTTGGCCCTGATAGCAGCTCTTCTGCTGGAGGCTCATCAGGTTGTTCTTCCTCAGCAGAAAAGTCTATCAAGTCCCATGTCTCTGCAACTGATGTCTGGGGATAGAGGTTCACCATCTCCTGTCCATGGAACCCAGAAGATGTTATCAGTGCTGGGCAGAGGTTAGCAGAGCTCTGCCCTGTTGTCAGCCCTTCAGGTTTGGGGACGGCAATCTCTGGATTTTCCACTGCCGATTCTCTGGCATGCTGCTGAACGTGTTCTAGCAGTTTCCTGTATGCCCTTTCCAGATGCTGTTCCTTCCTTAGCAAATGGTCCAGATCAGGTTTGAGCTCTGAGACCCCTGCAAGACCGAGCATAGACTCTCTATAATCTCTCAGGTCCTCAAGGTCAGGTTCCCCTTCATCGCCAAACATAAAAAGATCTGTAAGGTTCTCCCACAGCAATCCAGGGCCGCCAAAGTCATATCCCTCTGGAGAGCATTCTGTCATCTCCCCTAAATATCCCTCCTCTGCGTGCCATTGCAGAGCCCGATACCGATTGTCCAGCTCTATCTCCTGCTGGACCAACCTGTCCAACTCAGTCACCCATTGCTCCTGGGGCTGCTCTCCCAGGAATGCCATCCGCAATGCCCGTTGGTCACTGGCCCGTTGCTCTTGGGTTGGAAAGCACTTGCCCTGTTTTATACCAGCGAGACGGAGGGCTGCAATCCAGAGCTCCACCCGAATTTGCTGCCTAAGCTCCAGGTATTCATCCTCAGACACAGTCCTGGTGTATGTTGAAAGGATGATCCGCAGCAGCCCTGGGAATTCTGATGCCAGGTCCATATCTCCGCTGGGGTGACTGAAGTCTGCTATGCTGATCTTGGATCCAGTTGGAGGTTTGGATGTCCCAGACTTCAGGAAGCTATCCCGCTGCTGCCACCAATGTCACGGAACGTCCCACACTCCGCTTGAGTGCTTCCGTCATATACCACTAACTCCCCAGTCTGTATACAGATATCCCAACCTCTGCGAGCACAAACAAGGCGACACTTGCTTGTTGCTACCAAGAACTAACTTTATTCAGAACCAGAATACAGTCTTATATACACAGGAGAAGATTACTTTAACAATACAAACGTAACCTAATTAACATGAGCTAATTATCTAATCCTTTATACAGCCTAGGTGACTGAGAAATGACCTTTCGCCCAGACTTGTGGTCACCGAGCTTCACACAGTTATATCAACACAATAGCAGTCGTCCCGTCTCCTACATTGTATAGAGGACAATATCATTAGCTCATTCAATTAACATAAACACAGGTTGATGACACCAGTATCTCCTCACAGGATGTGTCCCAACAGAATGAATCCATTGAAAATCCAGGGCCCATAATCAAAAGGCAACAGGCTTGCATACAGTCCTCTCCAACAGCCTCTGTTCTGGCTAGAATTGTGACACCACTGTACTGGAAATGCCCACGAATACCAAGTGAGATGGAATGGATTGCGAAGGTGGGGGAGATCATGGTGGCAGAGGAGTGGCTGGCCATGTGTAAGGACAATCGAAAAAGGTTTGACTCTACTTGGGCATCCTGGAGAGACCACATCTCGGGCACAGCCCCAGCCTCTTCTAGCTTGGATATTGCCTTACTGGCCTTGGCTGATCCTCATTTTGAACAATTGGTCCAAGCAAACCATGCTTCCACCGAAAGCAACCCCTTTGGTTGTTGTCAATAATTAAGTGTTGAGTCCGGCGTGGACAGCAAGTTCCTGTTGCCGTGAGCTACAGTTAATATATATATTTTCTGATAACCTTTATTTTTTTAACAATATTTTTGGTCATCCTCATTATGCCCACCTTTGAGAACTCATATCAGTCAAGATGGTGCTTGAATAAGCAGAGATTCCCTACTCTCTCCTTGTAGGAAGAGATGTTTCTGTCCACAGGGACTGATTGGACTTGGGGATTCCCTTGTGGATCCTACAACACTGATGGGGCTCAAGGACCTCGTTAATGTTTAACTGTTTTGTAAATGATGACCCCCCCTGCCCTCTTTTTTTTTGGGTTCTATTATTATTATTTCTATATTTTATTTTTTTTTTCTCTCTCTCGCATTTATATATGTTTTGTATGTCCGAAAACTTTAAATAAAGATTATATTAAAAAAATTTGATTTGTTTGACAACTTCTGTCTTTCGTGAACCCATGTCGTCTGTTGCTTAAAATATTTTTTTCCAGCAAGAACTCCTCTGTGGTCTTTTATTAAACTCTCCAGTATCTTCCCAACTATAGAAGTTAAACGAACAGGTCTATAGTTACTTGGTAAATACTTTTTGTTGCCTTTTAAATATGGGCACCACATTGGACCTACGCCAATCCAGTGGTACTATTCCAGTCATTAATGAGTCGTTAAAAATTAGATACAATTGATTTGAAATGACAGAGCTCAATTTCTTTAGGATTTGTGGGTGGATGCCATCTGGTCCAGGTGCTTTATTTACCTTTTATTCTGTCTAAATATTTCTGGACCATATCTCTTTTGAGCCTTTGTGGATCATTTGGGGCTGTGTCACTACCACCCCTATTGTGGACATGAGCTCCCCCATGCTCCTTTGCATACACAGAGCTGAAGAAAGTATTTAATAAATTTTGCTTTCTGTTTGTCCCCAGTCACCCACTCTAGATTATTTTGTAGGGTCTACATGCTCAGACCTGACCTTTTTACTATTAATATATTTGAAGAATTTTTTGGGGTTTGTCTTACTATCCTTTGCAATCTGTCGTTTGTTTTGAATTTTTGCGTCCTTTATTTCCTTTTTACATATTCTGTTATATTCTTTGTAACATTTAAACAATGGTAGTGTTCCTTATATTTTTTAAAGCTCTTTTCTTATTTGTTTATAGCTTTTTTAACTTTGGTCGTGAGCCACATGGGTTTTATTTTTAGCCTTATTGCCCATGGGAATATACTTTGCAGTGAGTTCCCATACAGTCTTCTGATGCACATGGTGAGAAGTTCACAGTATGCAGTGAAATCGGAGCAAGCAAACTCCAGAGAGGAGCCTGTACAACTGTGCAAGACTGATGTAGTCTCTACATTTAGGCCGGGTTCACACCTATGCGAATTGGGTGCAGGTTTAACCGCATCCAATTCGCATAGCAGGAGAATGTGACTGGCTCCCTATGGAGCCGGTTCACATATCTCCATTGCGGCTGCGGAGCGCACTGCACAGAAACGCTGTGCATCTTTGGCTCCGTTTCAGGGCCGAATTCAGGCATAGAATCGGCCCTGATTCGTCCCTGAAACGGGGAACAGGGATGCACAGCGCTCCTGTGCGATCCGCAGCGGGTTACAGTGTGAACCTGGCCTTTAAAGTGATTGTAAAGTTTTGTTTTTTTTCTATTAAAATAACAAACATGTTATACTTACCTGCTCTGTGCAGTTGGTTTTGCACAGAGCAGCCCTGATTCTCCTCTTCCCAGGTCCCTCTTCGGTGCTCCTGGCCCCTCCCTTCTGTTGAGTGCCCCCACAGCAAACCGCTTGCTATGGGGGCACCCAAGATGAGCTGCAGCTCTGTGTGTGTATCCAGACATGGAGCTGCGGTTTGGCCCAGCCCCTCTCTCTCCTGGTTGGCTAATTGACTTTGACAACAGTGGGAGCCAATGGCGACACTGCTGTATCTCAGCCAATCAGGAGGAAGAGTCCCGGCTGGCCGGGATACTCGTGGACAGAGATGGGGCTCAGGTATTGGGGGGCTGCTGCACAAAGGCAGATTTTTATCTTAAAGGCGAAGTTCCAGCCAGTTTGCGCCACGTTATCCTGACAATTGAAGTCTGGATCCGCCAGGTGCCTGGACTAACACTCTTCTCAGCGAGCCGCTGAAAACCTGAGATGGCCACTCCGCCCCCTCCACAGCTCTGCTCTCCAGTGAGCGTGGAGGAGCAGAGCTGAGAGCTGCTGATTGACAGTCACCAGCTGCCCGCTCACCAGCTCTCTGCTCAGGGAGCTGTGAGAACCGAGCTATCGGCGGTGTTTGATCGCTCGGTTCTCAGTGTAGGGGCCCCGGGGAACAGATGCAACTAAGTTTTACTTACTTTTTTTTTTAGTGCATGGAATGCATTAAGATAAAAAAAAAAAAAAAACCTTCTGACTTTACAAACACTTCAAGCAGGACGATTGGAGTTTGATTTTGTTTGTTTGGGTTTCCCCCATCAATGTTCCTTTTACACTACAAAAATATACTGGTAGGTTCATTTGGTTTCTTCTAAAACTGGTCCTAGCGTGTGAGTATGACTGTGTGAAAGAACTTAGATTAGTACGTTGGAATGTGAAAGCTTTGTTAGGGATAGTATACCCAAACCTGCTATTTCAGTTTCTGAATGATGCTAGAGAGTGAAATCACCTAGCAGTGTCTTCTATCTCTCAAGGATTGTAGTGGTAAAATCTCTGCTCTGAGTTCCCAGGTCTGTACACCTGCTGTGCCCATTATGAGGGGTTCCCACCATCTCTGTGCTGAGTTCCCAGGTCTGTACACCTGCTGTGCCCATTATGAGGGGTTCCCACCATCTCTGTGCTGAGTTCCCAGATCTGCACACCTGCTGTGCCCATTATGAGGGGTTCCCACCATCTCTGTGCTGAGTTCCCAGGTCTGTACACCTGCTGTGCCCATTATGAGGGGTTCCCACCATCTCTGTGCTGAGTTCCCAGGTCTGTACACCTGCTGTGCCCATTATGAGGAGTTTCCACCATCTCTGTGCTGAGTTCCCAGGTCTGTACACCTGCTGTGCCCATTATGAGGGGTTCCCACCATCTCTGTGCTGAGTTACTGGGTCTGTACACCTGCTGTGCCCATTATGAGGGGTTCCCACCATCTCTGTGCTGAGTTACTGGGTCTGTACACCTGCTGTGCCCATTATGAGGGGTTCCCACCATCTCTGTGCTGAGTTACTGGGTCTGTACACCTGCTGTGCCCATTATGAGGGGTTCCCACCATCTCTGTGCTGAGCTCCCGGATCTGTACACCTGCTGTGCCCATTATGAGGGGTACCCACCATCTCTGTACTGAGTTCCCGGGTCTATACACCTGCTGTGCCCATTATGAGGGGTTCCCACCATCTCTGTGCTGAGTTCCTGGGTCTGTACACCTGCTGTGCCCATTATGAAGGGTTCCCACCATCTCTGTGCTGAGTTCCCGGGTCTGTACACCTGCTATGCCCATTATGAAGGGTTCCCACCATCTCTGTGCTGAGTTCCCGGGTCTGTACACCATGCCTCATGTTTTTCGTTCGTTAACAAAAAACGGATCTGATTTTCGTCATAGTTTTCGTCAGTGGACAAACATGTGCTGTACTTTTTCATTTCGTTTTTGTCTCTGTAAAAATGCCACTGACTAAATCTTTGACGAAATTAACACTGGTTCCCACCATCCCTGTGCTGAGTTCCCGGGTCTATTCACCTGCTGTGCCCATTATGAGGGGTTCCCATCATATTTATATTATTGAGAATCTTACAGGAAGAGCTGGAACACACAAAGGTGGATGGGGAGCACCCAAAAGTCCCAAGCAGGTGAACGGTAACATTGTCTGGAACTATAGCAGAAGAATCTCATTGAAGGATCCAAAACTAACTAAGTTACTGATTTTACTAATCCACGGGCTGTCTCAGCGTAGCGCCACCTATCACTAAATTATGGATTTTTATATGGACTGAACCTCCTTTATTCCACGTGAAAATGCTGTGTAATATGAGTAAACTATATGAAGGAGTAAAAATAAAGCAAAAAAAAAAATGTAAACAGTGATCGGTTTCCTTTTCAGGAAGTTATATATAGGAATGGAGATCTAAAAGGAGTGAAGGTCATTGGAATAGGTGGAGAGAATGTGATGACACAAGGGAATTTTTGCTTTGTTAATGTTTTCTTTTCTCCAGCCTTAAATGCTGCTAGTTAAAATGTATATCAGGACAAAAAAAAAAATGGAAAAAACATATGCCAGTGCCAAAACATATGCAATACATGAACATTTTCCTATGTTTTGTCCCTTGAAAGACCCTACATGTATGGAAGAACGCCCACTGATCTGCTGGAAATGTACCCTCTACTGAAGTTACCCATAGATGCTGATTGAGTGAAGGAAGATCGACAGGGTGATTGTAGAGAAGTCAGTCAGTAGCGGCTTCTTTATCTTTAAATCCTTACCTTTTTGTTCTAGATCAGTGGTCTCCAAATTGCAGCCCTTTGCTTGCTTTTATCCAACCCTTGGAGCATTATTTCCTCCACTGTCAGCAACATTGGGGCATGGTTCCTTCCACTGACACGGACAACACGGCACCATTCCTACCACTGACACCAAGGAATGGGGCACTATTCCTCCCACTGATACCAAGGAATGGGGCACTATTCCTCCCACTGACACCAAGGAATGGGTCACTATTCCTCCCACTGACACCAAGGAATGGGGCACTATTCCTCCCACTGATACCAAGGAATGGGGCACTATTCCTCCCACTGACACCAAGGAATGGGGCACTATTCCTCCCACTGACACCAAGGAATGGGGCACTATTCCTTCCACTGACACCAAGGAATGGGGCACTATTCCTCCCACTGACACCAAGGAATGGGGCACTATTCCTCCCACTGATACCAAGGAATGGGGCACTATTCCTCCCACTGACACCAAGGAATGGGTCACTATTCCTCCCACTGACACCAAGGAATGGGGCACTATTCCTCCCACTGACACCAAGGAATGGGGCACTATTCCTCCCACTGACACCAAGGAATGGGGCACTATTCCTCCCACTGACACCAAGGAATGGGGCACTATTCCTCCCACTGACACCAAGGAATGGGGCACTATTCCTCCCACTGACACCAAGGAATGGGGCACTATTCCTCCCACTAATACCAAGGAATGGGGCACTATTCCTCCCACTGACACCAAGGAATGGGGCACTATTCCTCCCACTGACACCAAGGAATGGGGTACTCTTCCTCCCACTGACACCAAGGAATGGGGCACTATTCCTCCCACTGACGCCAAGGAATGGGGCACTATTCCTCCCACTGACGCCAAGGAATGGGGCACTATTCCTCCCACTGACGCCAAGGAATGGGGCACTATTCCTCCCACTGACGCCAAGGAATGGGGCACTATTCCTCACACTGACGCCAAGGAATGGGGCACTATTCCTCCCACTGGCGCCAAGGAATGGGGCACTATTCCTCCCACTGGCGCCAAGGAATGGGGCACTATTCCTCCCACTGGCGCCAAGGAATGGGGCACTATTCCTCCCACTGGCGCCAAGGAATGGGGCACTATTCCTCCCACTGGCGCCAAGGAATGGGGCACTATTCCTCCCACTGGCGCCAAGGAATGGGGCACTATTCCTCCCACTGGCGCCAAGGAATGGGGCACTATTCCTCCCACTGGCGCCAAGGAATGGGGCACTATTCCTCCCACTGGCGCCAAGGAATGGGGCACTATTCCTCCCACTGGCGCCAAGGAATGGGGCACTATTCCTCCCACTGACACCAAGGAATGGGGCACTATTCCTCCCACTGACACCAAGGAATGGGGCACTATTCCTCCCACTAATACCAAGGAATGGGGCACTATTCCTCCCACTGACACCAAGGAATGGGGCACTATTCCTCCCACTGACGCCAAGGAATGGGGCACTATTCCTCCCACTGACGCCAAGGAATGGGGCACTATTCCTCCCACTGACGCCAAGGAATGGGGCACTATTCCTCCCACTGACGCCAAGGAATGGGGCACTATTCCTCCCACTGACG
Source organism: Lithobates septentrionalis (assembly GCA_037952835.1). Lineage (NCBI taxonomy): Eukaryota > Metazoa > Chordata > Amphibia > Anura > Ranidae > Lithobates > Lithobates septentrionalis. The sequence continues at coordinate 236,017 of JBBDGP010000452.1, forward strand.
CCAAGGAATGGGGCACTATTCCTCCCACTGACGCCAAGGAATGGGGCACTATTCCTCCCACTGGCGCCAAGGAATGGGGCACTATTCCTCCCACTGGCGCCAAGGAATGGGGCACTATTCCTCCCACTGGCGCCAAGGAATGGGGCACTATTCCTCCCACTGGCGCCAAGGAATGGGGCACTATTCCTCCCACTGGCGCCAAGGAATGGGGCACTATTCCTCCCACTGGCGCCAAGGAATGGGGCACTATTCCTCCCACTGGCGCCAAGAAATGGGGCACTATTCCTCCCACTGACGCCAAGGAATGGGGCACTATTCCTCTCACTGACACCAAGGAATGGGGCACTATTCCTCCCACTGATGCCAAGGAATGGGGCGGTGACATTAGAATCTCCACATCATCCAATCATTGAACACTTTGTGAATTCAAGAAAATGGAAAGTGTTCTCTGAATGGCGCCCATGCCGAGCGAGCGACCTCCTGTATTCACAGCGTTTGGCACTGTACCCAGAAGCTGGTGTCCGATCACTATAGTAGCGGTGCAATTGGACCAATGTAAAGATTGGCATGTCTGGAATTCAGCTTTTAACAACATTTTCTTTTGTTCATTTTATTTCTTTTAGAGATGGCGTCTGATGTCTCACCTCTGGGAGTGGCCTCAGGAAATCCAGGTTCTAGCGCACAGGCTGGAGGGTCCCTGGTGCAGAGAGCAAATAAGCGGCGCACTGGGTAAGCACAAAATAAGTGACACACTGGGTAAGCACAGATAAGCAGTGTAGTGGGTAAGCACAGATAAGCGGAGGAGTGAATAAGCGGAGTAGTGGGTAAGCACAGATAAGCGGTGTAGTGGGTAAGCACAGATAAGCGGTGTAGTGGGTAAGCACAGATAAGCGGTGTAGTGGGTAAGCACAGATAAGCGGTGTAGTGGGTAAGCACAGATAAGCGGTGTAGTGGGTAAGCACAGATAAGCGGTGTAGTGGGTAAGCACAGATAAGCGGTGTAGTAGGTAAGCACAGATAAGCGGTGTAGTGGGTAAGCACAGATAAGCGGAGTAGTGGGTAAGCACAGATAAGCGGAGTAGTGGATAAGCGGAGTAGTGGATAAGCACAGATAAGCGGAGTAGTGGATAAGCACAGATAAGCGGAGTAGTGGGTAAGCACAGATAAGCGGAGTAGTGGGTAAGCACAGATAAGCGGAGTAGTGGGTAAGCACAGATAAGCGGAGTAGTGGGTAAGCACAGATAAGCGGAGTAGTGGGTAAGCACAGATAAGCGGAGTAGTGGGTAAGCACAGATAAGCGGAGTAGTGGGTAAGCACAGATAAGCGGAGTAGTGGGTAAGCACAGATAAGCGGAGTAGTGGGTAAGCACAGATAAGCGGAGTAGTGGGTAAGCACAGATAAGCGGAGTAGTGGGTAAGCACAGATAAGCGGAGTAGTGGGTAAGCACAGATAAGCGGAGTAGTGGGTAAGCACAGATAAGCGGAGTAGTGGGTAAGCACAGATAAGCGGAGTAGTGGGTAAGCACAGATAAGCGGAGTAGTGGGTAAGCACAGATAAGCGGAGTAGTGGGTAAGCACAGATAAGCGGAGTAGTGGGTAAGCACAGATAAGCGGTGTAGTGGGTAAGCACAGATAAGCGGTGTAGTGGGTAAGCACAGATAAGCGGTGTAGTGGGTAAGCACAGATAAGCGGTGTAGTGGGTAAGCACAGATAAGCGGTGTAGTGGGTAAGCACAGATAAGCGGTGTAGTGGGTAAGCACAGATAAGCGGAGTAGTGGGTAAGCACAGATAAGCGGAGTAGTGGGTAAGCACAGATAAGCGGAGTAGTGGGTAAGCACAGATAAGCGGAGTAGTGGGTAAGCACAGATAAGCGGAGTAGTGGGTAAGCACAGATAAGCGGAGTAGTGGGTAAGCACAGATAAGCGGAGTAGTGGGTAAGCACAGATAAGCGGAGTAGTGGGTAAGCACAGATGAGCGGAGTAGTGGGTAAGCACAGATGAGCGGCGCAGTGGGTAAGCACAGATGAGCGGCGCAGTGGGCAAGCACAGATGAGCGGCGCAGTGGGCAAGCACAGATAAGCACGGATGGCTGAGTGGTGCAGCAGTGACTGTATTTCTGTCGTGAACTTGAGATGAATCTTAAACATTTATTACTATTTAGATATTTGCAGGAGAAATGGTTTCTAAAATGTAAGTTCACCTTTTTAACAAAAAAACCCCGAAAAGGTGAGGTAACGCTGTTCACCCTTCCCATCTCATGTGCCCTGCTGAACTTACCTCCAAGGGAGATCAGCCTTCACTGCCCACTAGCTGGTGCAGGGGTCTGGGTATTCAAAGCCGTGGTCTTCTCTCAGGATGGATCAGAGTGATTCTGATTGGTCACCTGCTGCCACGTGACTGCTTTTACCAATCAGAATTGTTCTGATCTGTCCTGGTGTCCCTAGGGAAGAAAGCCCCAGCCAATTCCTGGACCCCTGCACCGACTAAACCTAATCATCCATGGAAGTAAGTGCAGTGAGGACCCCGGGGGGCTGGGGGTGGTTGTAGCGGGTTAGTTCACCTCTTATATTTTTTTTTTTGTGAAATGGTGAACTTACACTTTAAAGAAGAAAAATGAAACGGTGGTCCAGAAAAGTATGTGCAAATATGGAAATTTTTTCTTTTTCTAGAAACGCTATAATTTTATGGCATAAAATCCCTTATTTCTTCTATAACTTTTTTGCTCCTCCCGTTTAAAGCTGGCTTATCGGTGGGCACTACTTTTGCGGGTGCCGTGGCGGAGCCCAGATGTCATCTCTTTCTAATGTAATACATAGGTCTGCTGTTAGTGTGCCAGGAAGCGTTGGCTTCCACTCCCCCCTCCCCTGCATTCCCAATGACGGTGCTAGTCTTGGGCAGGCTTATAGAGCTAGAGACAGTCCCATCAATTAGTGGTTCTAAGCCTTAGGCCCCTTTCACACTGGGGCGGTGGGGGCGTCGGCGGTACAACAGCGCTATTTTTAGCGCTGCTGTACCGTCGTTCTTGCAGCGGTATTTGGCCGCTAGCGGTGCGGTTTTACACCCCGCTGGCGGCCGAAAAAGGGTTAAAATCCCTCGTACAGCGCGGCTATAGCCGCGGTATTGCCGCGGTATAGCCGCGCTGTCCCATTGATTTCAATGGGCAGGAGCGGGGAAGGAGCGGTGAATACACCGCTCCTTCCCCGCTCCAAAAAAGCGGTTTGCAGGACTTTTTTCACCGCCCTGCCTGCGCACCGCTTCAGTGTGAAAGCCCTCGGGCTTTCACACTGAACAAACAGCGGAGGCTGTTTAGGGGCGGTTTTCAGGCGGTATTTTTAGCGCAATACCGCCTGAAAACCGCTCCAGTGTGAAAGGGGCCTTAAGGTTTTTTTTTTTTTTTTTTTTTAACCTTAATGTACTCTATGCATAAGGTTAAAAAAAAAAAAAAACCCCTCTATTGCTCAGACCCCCCACCTCCCCCATACTTTCCTGAACCCGACCTCGATGTAGCAATGTGCTTTGAGCAACTTCTCTCCCGGCTCTGTCCCTCCTCCCAGTGCAGTTTGATGGAAGTAGGAGAGCCACTGGCTCCAGCTGCTGTCAGTCAAATCCTATGACAGGAACGGGGACAAGCCCTGCTGTATCATTAGACATGGTGGCTCAGGAGCGAGCCTGCACAAGCGCCCCCCATAGAAGTGGGCTTTTTTGGGGGACACTCAGGAGAAGGGAAGAGCCAGGAGAGCTGGCGGGGGACCTGAGAAGAATAGGTTTGAGGCTGTTCTGTGCAAAACCATTAGACAGAGCAGGTAAGTTTGTTTATTATTTTAGTTAAAAAAAAAAACAAAAAAAAACGGAATCGATACAATCACTTTAAGGGCCCTTTCACACTGGGGCGGGGGGCGGCGTCGGCATTTTACCTGCTAGCGACGTTTTACCGCCGGTATTCGGCCGCTAGCAGGGCGGTTTTACCCCCCACTAGTGGCCGAGAAAGGGTTAAATACCACCGCAAAGCGCCTCTGCCGCGCCATCCCATTGATTTCAATGGGCAGGAGCGGTGAAGGAGCGGTATACACTCCGCTCCTTCACCGATCCAAAGATGCTGCTGGCAGGACTTTTTTTTACCGTCCTGCCAGCGCATCGCTCCAGTGTGAAAGCCCTCGGGGCTTTCACACTGGATACACAGCAGCGGCACTTTCGGGTCGGTTTGCAGGCGCTATTATTAGCGCAATAGCGCCTGCAAACCGCCCCAGTGTGAAAGGGCTCTAAGTCTCTTTTATTATTAAACCCCTTTCACACTGAGGCAGTTTTCAGGCATTTTAGTGCTAGAAATAGCTCCTGTAATTCATTTCAGTGTGACTTTTCACACTGGGGCGGTGCGCTTGCGCGGCGTTAGGAAAAGTATTGCAAGCAGCGTCTCTGTGGCTTTTTTGGAGCCCTGTATTTAGTTCTCCCAAAACACCCTGCTCATTGAAATGAATTGGCAGCGCTTCCAAAGCGACTGAAAAATACTTTGAAAGCGGTACAACACGGGTGCTTTTAACCCCTTCTTTGGGGTTAAAAGTGCTCCGCTAGGGGCCGAAAAGCGGCGCATAAACAGCGCTAAAGTGCCGCTAAAACGAGCAGTGCTTGAGCGCCAACGCGGCCGCGGCCCCATTGTAAAAGGGGCCTTAGTTAGGGCTGCAACTAACGATTATTTTCATAATCGATTAATTGGCCGATTTTATTGTTTCGATTAATCGGTTAATAACATAAAAAAAAGTGTGGTGTATAATTTAATTAATATGTAAAGTTTAAAAAAAGGCAATTCATTCTTAAATATCTCTATGCAATGGTGAATATAAATAACCAACTATATGGTTAGGAAGCAAAATATCTAATCCACTCTGAGAATAACAGACAGGAGAGATATACTGTATATACTATTAGAGGAGATATACTGTATATACTATTAGAGGAGATATATACTATTAGAGGAGATATACTGTATATACTATTTGAGGAGATGTACTGTATATACTATTAGAGGAGATGTACTGTATATACTATTAGAGGAGATGTACTGTATATACTATTAGAGGAGATATACTGTATATACTATTAGAGGAGATATATACTGTAATTACTATTAGAGGAGCGATGTACTGTATATACTATTAGAGGAGAGATATACTGTATATACTATTAGAGGAGAGATGTACTGTATATACTGTTAGAGGAGAGATGTACTGTATATACTATTAGAGGAGATATATACTGTAATTACAATTAGAGGAGAGATATACTGTATATACTATTAGAGGAGAGATGTACTGTATATACTATTAGAGGAGATATATACTGTATATACTATTAGAGGAGCGATGTACTGTATATACTATTAGAGGTGAGATATACTGTATATATTATTAGAGGAGAGATATACTGTAATTACTATTAGAGGAGCGATGTACTGTATATACTATTAGAGGAGCGATGTACTGTATATACTATTAGAGGAGAGATGTACTGTATATACTATTAGAGGAGCGATGTACTGTATATACTATTAGAGGAGAGATGTACTGTATATACTATTAGAGGAGAGATGTACTGTATATACTATTAGAGGAGATATATACTGTAATTACTATTAGAGGAGAGATATACTGTATATACTATTAGAGGAGAGATATACTGTATATATTATTAGAGGAGAGATATACTGTATATACTATTAGAGGAGTGATGTACTGTATATACTATTAGAGGAGCGATGTACTGTATATACTATTAGAGGAGAGATGTACTGTATATACTATTAGAGGAGATATATACTGTAATTACTATTAGAGGAGAGATATACTGTATATACTATTAGAGGAGAGATATACTGTATATACTATTAGAGGAGAGATGTACTGTATATACTATTAGAGGAGCGATGTACTGTATATACTATTAGAGGAGCGATGTACTGTATATACTATTAGAGGAGCGATGTACTGTATATACTATTAGAGGAGAGATATACTGTATATACTATTAGAGGAGCGATGTACTGTATATACTATTAGAGGAGAGATATGCTGTATATACTATTAGAGGAGCGATGTACTTTATATACTATTAGAGGTGAGATATACTGTAATTACTATTAGAGGAGCGATGTACTGTATATACTATTAGAGGAGCGATGTACTGTATATACTATTAGAGGAGATGTACTGTATATACTATTAGAGGAGAGATATACTGTATATACTATTAGAGAATATATACTATTAAAAGGTGAATCTGGTAAATATCATTGGACTCAGATCATTTTTTTTTTTTAAATTTAAAAACAAACAATGGTTTCCTTCATTTGTTCGATTTTCTAATCGTTCGTGGAGTCAAATCGACGTTCGTTTTCAACCACAGTGACAGGAAAATTTGGAAATAATAGAAAACTTCTTGGTGAAAGGAATTTTCAGACACTGTATGTGGTTTTCATTCAGAAATTACATTCATTTTAAAAACAAGTGGAAATTTCAAACAACATTCTTTCATTCAGCGAATGTACAAAGATTTTTCGTCTGAAAATTGATCAGTGTGGCCAGCATAAGGCTCGGTACACACCTATGCAGTTTGCTTTTGATCTGTTTCTGCAGTGCTTTTTGCTGTGCGTTTTGATTTTTGCGCACGCGATTTTGCTGCGATTTGCGTTTTTTGCATATTTTTTTTTTTTGGGCCAATTTTGTTGTTGGGCAGATTAAAAAACACAAACTGCTGCAAAAACGCATTACATGCTTTTTCTGCAGCTTCTCCGTTTAAGTATATTGAATCAAAAAAGCACCTTTTTGCGTAAAAAAAAAAAAAAAAAAAAAAAAAAAAAGTCCCTGACCCTTTCCAAATACGCAGCGGCTGAAAAAAGCAGCGATGTGAACGTGTCCCCATAGGAAACCATGTAAATGAACTGCAGTGCGTTCCTGCAAAAAGCACCAAAAAACACACATAGATGTGAACCAGGTCTAAGACGTTTAGTAAAATAATGGGGTTAAAAAAACTAAAATGAGCCCTTTATAGTACAAAAAAAAGCAAATAATCACTACTGTAAGGGGTTCATTTTTTTTTTTTTTTTACTGTAGAACTGTGAAAGTAATATTTACAGTAGCGATTATTTGCTCTTTTTGTACTATAAAGGGCTCATTTTAGTTTTTTTTAACCCCCATTATGTTACTGGCCGATTAATCGAATTTGAAAATAGTAATCGATTAATTTCATAATCCATTAGTTGTCGATTAATCGATTAGTTGTTTCAGCCCTAGTCTTAGTCTTTTTGGCCTTGCATAGTCAGGATGATATTATTAGACTTCTTGGGCTTGCATAGTTCCCCTGCATTCCTGATGACAAAAAAAGAACGAGACGCTACAATCACTTTAAGCCTTGTATATTTTTCGTCTTCTTGAGCTTGCATAGTCAGAAACCGAAGGGGAAGGGGGCGCTGTCCATCCTGCAGCTTCTACAGTGCACAGGACTTGTATGTAGGTGAGACTTTTTTTTTTTTTTTTTTTTTTTATAAATTCTTTATTTTTCAACAATCATGAGTCACATGCCACTTGAAACATTTCTCAAACATCATATCGACATATACATATTCTTTTTGTCATAATATAGCTTTTCACTCGTTTCATTACCAATTGATTCTAAATCTCTGCTGTCCCAAGGGCAAGGCATATAATTCCCCCTTTTCCATTTTCCCTAACCCCATTACCCCCCCCCCACCCCACCAGGAAGAAAAAAAAAAAAAAACATATAATTTACCCCATCCCCCCCAGGGGGAGGGAAGGGGGAACCCCTCTCCTCGGCTCCCTTCGGTCTTATCTGTCCCCCTTCTCCTGTTCTCTTCTATACTCTACTAGGGGAGACCAAGTCCTCCGATATTTCTCATCTTGTTCTTTCAGCATCATCGTCAATTTTTCCATTTGTTGAATTTCTGTAATTCTAGCCCACCACTGAAATTTAGTCGGGGGGGACTGTACTCTTCCAGAGAGCCGGGATACACGCCCTTGCGGCGGTGAGAAGGTGTTTGAGCAGAGATCTCCTATATTTTTCCACCGACAGGGGGACATCATTTAATAAAAATGCAGCCGGATTGCTCCCAAGGGACACACCTGTAATATCCTTAATCGTTTCCTCAACTGTTTTCCAGAAGCCTTTAATATCCTCACATTCCCAGAATATATGTATCATCGTTCCCTCCCCCCTCATACAGCGCCAACATCTATCTGATACTTGAGGGTAAATTTTTTGAAGGGCTACTGGTGTTCTATACCATCTGGTAAGAATTTTGTATCCTCCTTCTTGGTATCTACTGGCAATTGATGTTTTATGTACTGATTTTAATATTTTCGTCTTCTGCTTTTGAGTAAACGTTACTCCTAGCTCTCTCTCCCAGGCTAGCATAAAATTGAGCTCCTGTGTCACTTCCGGGCATGTTAATGTTTCATAGAAATGTGATAAGGAATGCCTGATGCTTTCGCCATTTAGGCAGATCCGTTCAAACCTAGTCAGCTCCCTTATTACTGAAAATTTTTTATTTTTTGAGCGAATATACGCTCCTAGCTGCATAGCCCTGAAATAGTCCAGGTCTTCTATTACCTCCCCCTCTATCTCGCCTCTTGTCATCAGGCGGCGGTCCCTAGAGAAGTCTATCAGCCTGCTTTTCCCTTTATGTTTTATTGCTTCGTACCTCCGGTCGATTAAACCTGGTAGGAAGTCCGGGGCACCCAATACCGGGGTCATTGGGCTCGGAGTTGGTGAAAGATTTGTTTTTTTGAAGATCATGTAAATAGAGCGGATAGTTGCCCCTGTTAACGGGTGTTTTTTCACTGTGGTAGATAATTCTGATTTTTTTATCCATGCTAATCCTTCCAATGGAATTTTAGACGTCGCCTGCTCTAGCTGTATATGCGGTTTCCTTACCGAGGCGCACCATTCCACCACTCTCGCTAGTTGTAGGGCTTCCCAGTAATGTACTGGGTCTGGGAAACCAATACCTCCTTTCCCTTTTGGGAGTATTAGAATATTTCTCCTTATCCTTGCTGGTTTACCTGCCCATATAAACCTTAGAAATCCTGATCTGAGGTCCTTAAGAAAGTTTGATGGGATCTTTATTGGTAACGTTTGAAACAAATAGAGAATTCTGGGCATCACGTTCATCTTTATGATATTTGTCCTTCCAAACCAGGTGAAGATGTCTCTGTCCCATCTCCTAAAGTCTTGTTTAATTTGTCTTGACAACGGGGCATAGTTTAATTCAAACATTCTGCTAAGCTTCTTTGGAATTTTAGTCCCCAGATAATTTATATGGGAATCTGTCCACCTAAAATTAAATTGTGCTTTTATCCGATGTATTTCAGTTGTATCCATCTCCAATCCCATCGCTTCGGACTTAGTATAGTTTACCTTATAGTTTGCTAACTCCCCATACTCATTGACCTCGCTTAGAAGGGAAGGGAGGGATATAGTTGGAGAGGTTATGAAGAAGATCAAATCATCAGCATATGCTGCTAATTTGTGTTCCTCTCCCTCCGTCTTAATACCCCTAATATTGCGATCCGCTCGTATTTTCCTTAGGAATGGTTCCAGTGTAAGTATGAAAATGATTGGTGAAAGGGGACACCCCTGTCGCGTTCCATTCTGGATCTCAAAGGGATCCGATAGCCTGTCATTGACCTTAACCCTTGCACTTGGGACTGAGTAAAGGTTTGAGAACCAGCTCAACATTCCTTCCCCCAATCCAATATGTTGTAGGGTTGTTTTGAGAAAGATCCAATCAACCCTATCGAAAGCTTTTTCTGCATCTGCCGAGAACAATACGAGGGGTTCCTGTCTGCTCTGTACTGTATATATTGCATTTATTACTCTTTGTGTGTTTTCCCTACCTTCCCTTCCTGCCGTGAATCCCACCTGGTCTGGATGAATCAGTGCCGGGATGTGTTCTTCTAGTCTTAGCGCCAGGATCTTAGAAAAAATTTTCAAGTCCACGTTGAGTAGCGCAATTGGCCGATAGCTAGAGCATTGGGATGGGTCCTTTCCTTCCTTAGGGATTACTGCTATATGTGCCATCAAAGTTTCTTTAGGTATCCTCCACCCTTCCCGTAGGGAGTTAAAGGCCGCTATAAACCTTGGAGCCAATTTCTCAGCAAAAAATCTATAATACGTCAGAGTATACCCGTCTGGGCCCGGGGCTTTCCCTACTTTTAGCAGGTTTATTGCTTTTTTAAATTCTTCTATTGAGATAGGTGCGTCTAGATCTCTTACTACCTCCTCCGTTAACCTTGGCATATCTGAGTTGTTTAGATATTCTTTTGCCCTTTCTTGTTTATTTCTGCACCTGTGTGGGAGCTGATGGCCCTCCAGCTGGTACAGCCCCTCATAGTACCCCTTAAAAATCTGTGCCATCTCCTGTGATGATTTCGCCGTGACCCCCTGCTGTGTTTTAATTCCCGTCAAATGGGATGGTGTTGTGGCATCCTTAAGGGCCTTTGCCAGCATCCTACTTGGTTTGTTCCCAAATTCATATAGTGTCCGCCTTCCCCATTTCAGTTTTGCTTTAGCCTGTTCGATGAGGAGCAAGTTCAGGTCGCCTCTGAGGCCCCCTAGTTTCTCCTCTAACGCCTGTGTATGAGATTCTTTATGTTTCAGCTCTACTGCCCTAATTTTTCCGAGCAGATCCTCAATCTGTGCGTTAAGCTTCTTTTTCCTATGCGCCCCGAGCGATATCAGAACACCCCTCATCACACACTTGTGTGTCTCCCACACACAAAATGGGGTGACTTCACTCGACTCATTTGTCAAAAAAAAGGAGTCCAACTCCTGGTTAAGTTTTTGCTCATACTCCTTGTCTTTTAATAACGTTTCATTAATCTTCCAGTGCCATTCCCGGCGTTCATCCTCCCCCAGAATCAACATACAATCTGTCGGGGCATGGTCTGAAAGGGTAAATGAACCTATTTCCGCACTCACCAGTGATGATATGACTGTCTGCGATATCATAACATAGTCAATGCGCGTGTATGTTTTATGCTTTGCCGAGTAAAACGTATAGTCCCTGTCCTGGACATGGATTGACCTCCATGTGTCTATTACTTGCAGATTACTCAATAGTTTCTTAATTCTTCGTATTTTTGTCGAAGAGAGATGTGAGGCTCCCCTTGACGTGTCCAGGAGCGGGTCTAATGCTAGATTTAAGTCACCTCCTATCACTAAAATACCCTCCTTATGTTGGTGTACCATTTGTAAACAGGTCTCCAGATAGCTAACCTGTTCTTCATTTGGAAGGTATAGGTTCACCAATGTGATCCTCTGTGGTCCCATTTGTCCCTTTACAATTAAAAGGCGACCCTCCTCATCTGTAACTACCTTCAATTCCTTCCATGGGATTTGTTTGGAGATTATAATTGATACTCCATTAGTTTTAGAACTCGGAGATGTACTATGATAGACTGTAGAGAATTTATGATTTCCAAGTTTTGGTATTCTGTCCCTTCTAAAGTGTGTCTCTTGGAGGAAGCCAATCTGCGTCCCCATCCTTCCCATCTCCGCAAGCAGCCTAATCCGTTTCTCCGGGATATTCAGTCCCTTGACATTATATGAGGTAAATTTTATTCTAGTCATGTTTCCTTCCCTTCTTGACCTTTCTTTTTGCGGTCTATTGGAGTTTACGAGGAGAGGAGTCCCCTATCAAGACCCCAGGAAAGAAAAAAAGAAAAAGGAAAAAAAAAAAAAAAAAAAAAAAAAAAAAAAGAGACCCCCCTTGTACCAATTGGAGGTCACACTCCGAACGGCGCGAGACCTCGGTGCCGTTTAACGGAGAAAGGAAAAAAAAAAAAAAAAAAAAACCCCTTTGGAGACGCCTCCGACTTTCCCTCCACTCGGAGGGGAGACGTCTATTGTGGGCGAATGCCCCTGAGCACACAAAGTTTGAGTATCTGTATATCAAAAAACCGCAGCGGCACGCCCATTGGTAATATCTGCGAGTGAGACAGCCAAGGAGAAAGACCCTGTAATATTGTCAGCCAATTACCCTTCTATATTTCCATTTCCATACTTGTGTTCCGCTTATTAACGTATAGCACCATTCGATCCCTCCCTCTCCCACCTCCCCCCCCCATCCATCTCTTTCCCTGTTCCTTACTCCCAAATATCCCATATCTCACCCCCCTCCGCCATCCCCGGTAAAACCGAGGTACTTAGAGGGCAAAGGGGAGGGGGCCCAGGGGAGGGGAGAGAAGGGGAAAGAGGAAGAGAAAAAAAAAAAAAAAAAAAAATCTTGTGTCCAACACCTTCTCAACTTCCTCTATTTCTTAGGGGACCCTAAGGATCCCTGTCCATTAGTGTGAAAATTTGTATACAACCAAAAAACATATTATTTAGTGTCATATATCCCTTCCCCTTCTCCCTCCCCCCTCCCCCCTTTTATACCCTCCCCCTTACTTCCATATGTACAACCAGTGTAACATGTGTAACCACCAGAACCTCCGTGTTTAGTGTTCATAATACAGCCTATCCTTATTGTTCCCAGTAAAAAAAAAAAAAAAAAAAAACCCCTTCCAACCAAACACTTCTTGTACATCCCGTGCTTCTAAATTCTCATAACATATTCTCACCAAGACACAGCAATAAATCCACCCAACTCCACCCGCTTACTATATCCACCCCTGTGACACACACACACCAGAAAAAAAAAAAAAAAAAAAAAAAAAAAAAGCAGTAATGGGCAATGGGCCTTCCATTACTATTGCCTCTAATGCATCATACTCAAAAACACCTTCCATTTTACATAAAGAGACCTAAAGAGACCCCCAGGGAAAAAATAAAAAGAAAGCAAGAGGGAGAGAAGAGAAAAAACTTTCTCTCTTCCCCTCCCCCCTCTGCCCCCTTTAGGGGGATAAACCACAAAGAATACCTCCAGGGGGGGGGGAAAGTGTCCCCCGAACCTTCCGTCAAGTCCGGAGAAACACATAGTTTGAAGGAGTTCATTGTAAAGTAAAGTAACACATAGAGAAGCAGAACAAAAATCATGTCCATCATGCAATTCTAGCCCCATTTCCTTCTCCTCTATCCCTCCTCCCTCCTAGTTATTTCTGATGGGTATACTCTCTAACAGTGTCCATAGTCATATCAATCCAATCAGGGATCTCCATTGTTTCTGAGCCTAGAAACTTGAATAAGTCCGGTAATTGCTCTGGTGCCATCAGGGCAAAGGTATGATCATCCTTTTTTATGATTAACGAGAATGGGTGTCCCCATCTGTAAGTTGCACCTTTTGCCCGTATTTGATCCAGCAATGGCCTCAGTAACCTTCTCCTTTTTTTCGTCTGCCGGCTAAGGTCTGGGAACACCTGGACCCCCTGACCTGCGACTTCCAGCTCCCCTTTCTGCCATGCAGCTCTCATTATGTCCTCCTTTATCCTAAAAAAGTGCACACGACAAAGCACATCCCTAGGGGGGCCTGTTTCTGGCGTAGGCCCAGCTGGGCTCCTATGAACACGGTCCAACTCAATGTGACTGTCGGCTGACTTTCCTAAGTATTTATTAAGGACCTCGGTTACTGTTTTCCTCAGCTCGGGTGGTCTTATTGTTTCTGGGATCCCTTTAATGCGTACATTGTTTCTCCTGCTTCTGTTCTCAAATTCCTCTGCTTGTAACTGCAGCAGTAGCAGTTGCTGATGTTGTGTTTTAAACTTCCTTTCCAGTAGCTCTATACGGGCATCTGCCGAGGACTGTAAGGACTCACAAGTACCCATTCTTCTGTCCATCACCTCTAATTTTTCAGTTACTTCACCTAGTTCTTCCCTGACCGCAATCTTTATGTCACTCATTAGGATTTGTAATTCCTCTTTAGTTGGTAGCGCCTGTATGAGCTTCCTAATGTCCTGTACCTCATCAGCAGCCAATACAATAGTTTCCCCCCTATTAACAAGACGTACCTGAGTCTCTGTAACAGCCTCGTTACGGGGCACAATTGGGGGGCTAGTCTCTGCGATTTCTGCCACCTCCGTGCGGATGTTACCAGCTGAAACACTTACAGTGATCGGGATAGGTGGCTCCTCCATGGCTGCTTGCTGTCTCAGGGCGGCCCGAGCAGCGCGTTGTGAGACGGCCCCGGTCTCCACTGACATAGCTGGCTCCGTCCTTCCAATGAGGTATTTAGAAACAGAGGGGTATCCGGGTGCCTCCGCCCGACCTGTGCCCTTCCCTTGTCTGCTTCCAGGCATAAACTCCAGGCGTAGACTCTGGGCATAGACTCGCCCTTGCAACTGCTCGTGGTCCCTCCTGGCGTATCTCACTCAGCCCGCCGAACCCGTTCTCCTGCTCGAGCGCGCCACCGCGATGCTCCGCCTCTCACTCCGTCATGCCCAGGCCGCACCTCCCTGCGTCAATCAGTCAATGCACGCCCCCCTAGACTTTTTTTTTTTAAACCCCCTTAATGCCGCCTCCTAGTGGCCCTGTAAGGCTACATTCACATCGTCAATTAACCACTTCCGGACCGCCGCACGCCGATATATGTCCTGACTTTGAAGGGGGATATCGTTGTTATGGCAGCAGCTAGCTACCATAACCCTCCTCTTGTTCGGCCGGCGGTCCGCTTCAAGATAAAAGTGGTCTCTGCGGCGGATTCGCTGCGAGATCACTTTTATCGGCAGCGGTAGAGGCCCCCCTCCCGCCGCGTTCCGGTGCCCTCCGCCGCTTACCGGAGCCGTCGGCAGCGGCGGAGGCGATCGGATGCTTTCACTAGCTGGGCATGGAGACGAGTGAGGGGAAGATGGTCCCCACCCGTCTCCATGACATTACAGGGCGGAAGGGACGTCAAAACATCACTTCCACCCATAGCTCTTAAAGGGCCTTCTTTTTTCTTTTTTTTTTTTTTTTTTTTTTTTATTCTTTTTTTAAATGACAATTTTTTTTGTTTTTTATTGCATTTTAGTGTAAATATGAGATCTGAGGTCTTTTTGACCCCAGATCTCATATTTAAGAGGTCCTGTCATGCTTTTTTTCTATTACAAGGGATGTTTACATTCCTTGTAATAGGAATAAAAGTGACACTTTTTTTTTTTTTTTTTTAAAACATTGTAAAAATAAAATAAAAGGTAAAAACATTTTTTTAAACGCGCCCCGTCCCACCTAGCTTGCGTGTAGAAGCGAACGCATACATGAGCAGCACCCGCATATGAAAACCGTTTTCAGACCACACATGTGAGGTATCGCCGCGATCGGTAGAGCGAGAACAATAATTCTAACCCTAGACCTTCTCTGTCACTCAAAACATGCAACCTGTAGAATTTTTTTAAACGTCACCTATGGAGATTTTTGAGGGTAAAAGTTTGTCGCCATTCCACGAGGGGGCGTAATTTTTAAGCGTGACGTGTTGGGTATCAATTTACTTGGCGTAACATTATCTTTCACAATATAAAAAAAAAAAAAATTGGGCTAACTTTACTGTTGTCTTATTTTTAAATTCAAAAAAGTGTATTTTTTTCCAAAAAAAAGTGCGCTTGTAAGACCGCTGCGCGAATACGGTGTGACAGAAAGTATTGCAACGACCGCCATTTTATTCTCTAGGGGAAAAAATGTATAACGTTTGGGGGTTCTAAGTAATTTTCTAGCAAAAAAAAACTGTTTTTAACTTGTAAACAGCAAATCTAAAAAAGAGGCTCGGTTAAGTGGTTAAGGCCAATGCAAATAGTAGAGGCAGGATTCGGAGATTCCTGCTGTGGGTCTCCAGTGACTAGATGTGGTCCCACCAGCCCCAAAGTACATCCAGCAGTAATCACCACAGGTGACCGCTTACAGAGAGCCACGAATAGCTGCGGCTGCTGGTGACCTGTCATTATAGTGAACTGGCTGGCGGCCGCATCTAACCATTGAGAGCCACAGTAGGAACTGCTGCTAACAATTCGCACCCACCTTAATCGCCAGTGTAAATGTAGCCTTAGTGAGTTTTAAAGTGTTACTAAACCCACAACCATAAAATCAGTGTGTATATGCAGTAAAGCGTGCTTGTTATACTCACTGTGGAACCTAAGGGGTTAATCCTCTGCATTGTGAATAAAGGCTGTTGATCCTGTCTTCTTGAATCCTCCCCTTAATTTATTGTCCCCCAATATTTTCCTGATAACACAGAGTCTATGTAGTCAGGCTGCACATGCACAATTTTGTGTGTTTTATTTTTTTCTTGGGAAGGTGAATGTGATCAGCACAGGGCCAATCAGCACTGTCCACACAGAGGGTCAGGGGTCCTGCAGTCTCATAGAACAGTTAGAAAGCTCCTCCTACAAGCTTTAAAGTGATTGTAAAGTCTTGTTTTTTTGGGTTTTAAAATAACAAACATGTTATACTTACCTGCTCAGAGCAGCCTGGATCCTCCTCTTCTTGGGTCCCTCTTTGCTGCTCCTGGCCCCTCCCTCATGCCGGGTGACCCCCACAGCAATCAGCTTGCTATGGGGGCACATGATCCGCGGCTCTGTGTGTCTCGTGATTGGCTCTCTGACTGTGATTGACAGCAGCGGGAGCCAATCTGCCGAAAGCCAATTAGGTGTGCAAATCCCTGGAGAGCTAAGACTCTTGTGGACATCGCTGGATCGAGAGGGGGCTCAGGTAAGTATTGGGGGGGGGGGTTGCTGCACACAGAAGGTTTTTAACCTACATGCATAGAATGCATGAAGGTAAAAAAAAAACCTTGTGCCTTTACAACCGCTTTAACCAGTGCTTGGCTGGACACTAATAGAAGTCAGAAGACTACTATATACTTCTAATGAGAAAAGGTATTTAGCAGTTTATATTTACTAAAAATAATTGCATTTCCATGTTCTGTGTACTGTGGGAGACCAGATATAGTGAATGCAGGATCCGGGGTTTAGTACCACTTTAATATCTGGGAGGCGGCATGACCTCTGTATCATGTGACCACTGTGGTTGGCTCTCACAGCAATCATGTGATCAGGAGCCTTTTCCCCTGGCCCCTCATAGGAAGCCTTGACTGAGGCCTGTCGGTGATAGCATGGTCAGTGTGCTGTGAGCACCGTGGATGCTTACGTGGCATTAAAGCCTACCTTTTGGGAGAATCTATTTGCTACTGGTGCACCAGGTGAAAGGTGGCATGTCAGCATTCGCAGCAGGGTGGATTTGATTTAAAGCAAGTTGAATTAAATCACCAGTAAAAAGGCTTGAATTAGATCAACTTGAATGAAATCATAATTTTTAAAGAGCAACTGTCATCTCTGACCCGCAGCGGCTCCTCCCCTGGCCTGCTGTTGGCTCCTCCCCTGGCCTGCTGTTGGCTCCTCCCCTGGCCTGCTGTTGGCTCCTTCCCTGGCCCGCTGTTGGCTCCTCCCCTGACCCGCTGTTGGCCTCTCCCCTGTCCAGCTGTTGGCTCCTCCCCTGTTGGCCCCTCCCCTGGCCCGCTGTTGGCTCCTCACCTGGCCCGCTGTTGGCTCCTCCCCTGGTCCGCTGTTGGCTCCTCCCCTGGCCCGCTGTTGGCTCCTCCCCTGGCCCGCTGTTGGCTCCTCCCCTGACCCGCTGTTGGCTCCTCCCCTGACCCGCTGTTGGCTCCTCCCCTGACCCGCTGTTGGCTCCTCCCCTGACCCGCTGTTGGCTCCTCCCCTGACCCGCTGTTGGCTATTCCCCTGACCCGCTGTTGACAGTCCCATTCACTTTAATGGAATGGCTGGTGATGCGGCAGTGACACAACAAGGTGAGGGACGTGGCGGCAGCAGGTGAGTGGATGCCCGCTAACAGGCGCTGCCATGATGGGTCTGAAATGACAGGTGCTCTTTAAATGTAAGGACTTATTCTTGCTGGTAGTTAGAATATTTAATATTTGCAAACAAAATGAAGGTTTCCTATTTAGATTATTAAGCTTCCAGCTTAGTAAAACAGCGATATCAGAACCGATTTTAGGTTTATCACACATAGTTGGAGAACTTCTCAAATTTCTTTTATTTATTTAACCACTTGCTGACCACCGCACGCCGATATACGTCGGCACAATGGCAGCGGTGGGCAAATGGGCATACCTGTACGTCCCCTTTAAGAAGCGGGGATAGCAGGCGCGTGCCCACCACGTACAGTGTGAACGTGCCCGCGGGACCAGCGGACTCGATGTCCGCCGGTCTCCCGACGATCGTGTCACGGAGCCACAGAACAAGGAAGTGCCTATGTAAACAAGGCATTTCCCCGTTCTGGTTTGTGTCATGACAGAGATCACTGCTCCCTGTCATCGGGAGCAGTGATCACTGTCATGTCAGTGGTAGCCCACCCCCCCCACAGTTAGAATCACTCCCTAGGACACACTTAACCCCTTAATCGCCCCCTAGTGGTTAACCCCTGCACTGCAAACTATCCCCTATTTTTTAGACACTATAACTTTTGCGCAAACCAATCAATATACGCTTATTGTGATTGATTTTTTTTTTTTTTTTTACCAAAAATATGTAGAAGAATACGTATCGGCCCAAACTGAGGAAAAAATTGTTTTTTTTAATATATTTTTGGGGGATATTTATTATAACAAAAAGTAAAAAAATAATGCTTTTTTTTTCAAAATTGTTGCTCTTTTTTGTTTATAACGCAAAAAATAAAAACCGCAGAGGTGATCAAATACCACCAAAACAAAGCTCTATTTGTGGGGAAAAAAGGACGTCAATTTTGTTTGGGTGCAGCGTCGCATGACCGAGCAATTGTCAGTTAAAGCGACGCAGTGCCGAATCCCAAAAAGTGCTCTGGTCAGGAAGAATATATGCAAAAGGGGAATTGGGACTTTAAATGAAGCAGTTGAAATGCGGAGGATCAAAATTGTAAATGTATTAATCATGGTAGATAAAATAAAAGAATTTCATATATATACACATATAATTGGCACAGAAATATAGGCGTAATGGATGAAAGGGTACAAGCAGTTGAATACATGGTGACACTGAGTAGATAGTAGTCAAAGTAGTGTTGATACAAAATAGCATATAGCCTATAGGTGCCAGAGGTGGCATGTCCGGTAACTGAAAATAAGATTGCCTAGTAATAATAATATGCTAATGATATTATTAAAATAGTGATGACATCATCAAGGTACAATGGATGAAGTTATGGCATCAAGTGTAGCTCGACGCGTTTCGTGGATGATTTTCTCCACTCATCAGGAGCCGATGCGACATAATCCTGTAAGATATATACATATAATAAATCTCAATCTATATAGAGAGGAGTGGAATGAAAAATGCTGAAAATGGTTGACCAAGAGTACACTTCCCAACCCTGACATTGAGCGCGGCGCATGGCAGATGGCATGGAGTGGGCCAGAGGCAAAATAAACCTCGCCGCAGGAGCTGAGGCAGCATGTAGTGTCTGAATGGCATCAGGTAATAGAGTGACAGTGTCTGGGTGGTAGAGTGATCTCCATGTGGCAACATTAATGAAATATTGCTTGTCAGAAAGGAGGGATATCTGAGGATAGATATTAAAGGTAATATATAAGTAAATGTTATTTAGAATAAAATAAAATACGTTGAATAATATATAGATAATATACCCAAAGATCCCCTATATGGAAAGTACTGGTGGGCAGGGGCGTCGCTAGGGGGTGGCTTTTGGGGCTATAGCCCCGAATCTTGGGCCAATAGCCCCGAGTCTCTGCAGGGGTCCCCAAGGGGAGGGGAGGCTCTCTGGGGACCCTGATGCAAGGGAGAGGCTTTCTGGGGACCCTAATGTAAGGGGGGGCTCTCTGGGAACCCTGATGTAAGTGGGGGGCCCTCTGGGTACCCTGATGAAAGGGGGAGGCTCTCTGTGGACTCTGATGTAAGGACGAGGCTCTCTGGGGAACCTGATCCACAGAGCGCATCGCAGCTCCCGCAGGAAGGTCAGGAAGAAAGGGGAAATCCTTCTGGGGCTGAAGCAGTTAAAACAATAACATTGCCAGTACATGTTATCTCAACTTGCAGAGCTTGGATTCATTGAATGAGTTTACCAAAAATGTAAATATTGCAGAATATACAGCCTCATGCTGCATAAATAAGCTCCATTTCATGCTGAATAAACTAAATTATTAATATATCTTAAATAGAAAACTATCTTTTTATGAGGCCTCAGGGATGCTCTAGGGCTCGTTTTTTTTTTTTCTTCCAGTAGCCATGATGGCTGGGATTTGTTCGGCCCCGCACGCTGAGATTGCTTAAAACGGCAGCTTATGACAGTGGTATATTGTAGATCCTGGGAGGGTTTGATGATGCAGATGGTCTCATTGATTTGTTGATTTTCATTTTACGTGTTTCTCATTGTGAATTTTAATTATTCTCCGCAGGTTGGATTTTGATGATGAGGACGACGATTCTGGCAATAAATTCCTCAGGTAGTTTTCTCTTTTTTTTTTAAATTATCTAAAGTAATTGTGATTGCTTCCTGTTTATTCGTTGGCCATCTTAAGACTTCTTCCTGTATTAATAGGCCGCAATTGCAGTTCATTCACTACCGTTTTTCCCCCGAAAATAAGACCTACCCCGAAAATAAGACCTAGCGTTCTTTTCCAGGAGGGCTGCAATATAAGCCCTACCCCGAAAATAAGCCCTAGTTTTAAAATGCTTGTAAAATCCTATAATCCACTTTATTACAGTAGTATATAATGTACAATGTGTGTGTTTCTGTAATATAAATGCAGGGAAGAGAGCTCCGTCGGGTCACAGAAGCGCAGAACGGCGCTATAATGAAGATATTTGGCACAATTATATTAGAGAAACACACACATTGTACATTATATACTACTGTAATAGAGTGGATTATAGGCTTTTACAAGTATTTTAACTCCGTTCACACTGGGGATGCCTGTCAGGCAGGGAGAAAGAGGGGGAGAGAAGACAGTGCATTACATGGTAAGACCTACCCCGAAAATAAGCCCTACTGTGTCTTTTGTTGCCAAAATTAATATAAGACCCAGGCTTATTTTCGGGGAAACACGGTAGCAAGAACTTGGCATCCGCAAAAATCACCATGGAGGACAAAGCAGGGGGGTGGGGGTGGGGGGGTTAAAGGATAACTCCACTTTCGTGGGAAAAAAGTAGCAAATAAAAAAAGTATATAGCATTATCATATACAATTCCTACACAAGTCATATTGTAATTGAATGTTATTAAACATTCTCTTCGTTTGCAATCTGCAGCTCTGTGATTTTCTGTAAAATTTAGGGTTGTCCCGATAAAGAGCATTTGCACTCTCGCAAATGCTCCCGATACCTAATCTGATACCTGGGAGAGGTGGCGTTTGCTGCGTGCAACTGTAAATCAGCGGGCGGAGCGGAGAGCGAGTCCTCAAGCAGTGGAACTAGGTAAGCTGGCAGGGGTGCAGCCGCATTCTCCATCAGGATCGGCTACCGGAGCCGTCACATTCGGTAACGGAAGTGATGTTCCGTGTTGCCGTCAGCGGTTGAACATCCCGAATCCCATCTTGGTACACCCTGCACTCGGCCGCAGAAAGCCAGCAGCGGACATCTTGTTACACCCAGCCCATATGGTTCGGGGTGGGTGTAACAAGATGTCCGCTGATGCTTACTGCAGCCGAGTGCAGGGTGTACCAAGATGGGAGTTGCAGGCAGCAGAGCATTGCAAAATAAATCCTTTCCTCCCGTCTTATGTTATTTATTGCTGCTTTTCAGTGCCTGCCCATAAGTGCCACCTGTCAATGTCCATCTGTCAGTGCCATCTATCAGTGCCCATCAGTCAGTGCTACCATATCATAAATATCATCAGTCTATATTGTGCTTTGAAACTTGTCGCATGACATAAAACAAAGTATTGGTAATCGATATCGGCGAGTACTTGAAAAAAAAAGTGTCTGTACTTTGTACTCGGTCTTAAAAAAGTGGTATCCGGACAACCTTAGTAAAATTCAATGTAACATGGCTGCCTGGAGGCGTTCTGTACAGATGGTGTACAGAACCCCCCCCCAAATATAAGACACTCCCTGCTTGTGTGATTGGGCCACTGATTTTCTCAGAAGTTTGCACTAAGATACCGGTCAAATTTTGGGCATCCCCTGCAACAAAAATGTCATTTTTGACGAGATACTCCCAAAGGGAAATCTCACTTAAAGGGATGCAGACCCTACCACTTTCCTCAGTGCAGCAGCTAATTGCAGCAGTGCAGAACCCTGCAGTACAGCAGCTAATTGATAATTATAAAATCACTCCCGTTAGATTGGACACAGATAGCCCAACAGCTCCTTCTTCAGAATAAGAATGTTTTTTTTCTCAACAAAAGTGGACTTCCTCTTTAAGCATAGAGGGGGGGAAGGTTGGGACTTTGAATGAGGTGTGCGTGGTGGAAACAAACAGAATCATATGGGTATAAACAAGTAATGTTTATTAATAAACCAATAATTGCCATAACATAAAACAATATAGCATGCATGGAAGCATAAAAAGTTCAATATGAATAGTAAAAATATATAAAAATATGACACATAATGAAATTCTATATAATCCCCCAGGTAAAAGATGAGCAGTGCCACAAAATGGAATCTAAGACGTGATAAAACCATCTAGAATTCTTAGTGTATGGTAGATGCATCAGAAATGGGATTGACGCGTTTCGTGGACTTGTATCCACTCAGGAGCAGAATGCATCAAAGTTCTGAAAAAGGGAATATAGAAAACCAATGATCTAATGTGTACTGCCAACATGGGGAAGATGAAGCCAAATGGAAAAGTATCTAGCCATGCTGAAAAATACTCACGTATGGACTGATAAAAGGGACCATGTGATACCACATGCCAGGGATCGGCCAGTTGAGTCTCGCTCGGGAGCTGAGGAAGGGGACCAACAGGAAAAACCGGGAGCAAGCGCCTGGTTCCCCATGGAATATCCTAGGTGAAAGGTCATCGTATTGTGGAAGGGGAAACTTCTAGGGGGAGTTCCTCTTTAACCACTTCCCGCCCAAGGATGTCATTTGACGTCTTTGACTTTCAGTGGGAATATCTGAAAGATGCCTGCAGCTACAGGCATCATTCAGATATCCTTTTTTTCAGCCGGCGATTCTGTGCACCACAAGAACGATCATAGTGGCATAGCGACCTCTCGCCGCCATCTGGTGCTTCTCTGGGCTTTCCAGTATCATTGATGACCCGGAGAAAGAATCGGCCTCTGCCGGATGACGACCATAGAGATTTCCGGCGACCAGATGGTCACCAGTCATCTCTATGACCGTCGGAGGCCCGAGCGCGACGTTATGATGTCACGTATGGGCCGCGCATGTAAACAAAGCTGCGATCGCGGCTGGTAAGCATGAGATTGTGGATTTTTTTTCCTGATCTCATGCTTTCCAGCCTGGAGGAGAGATGTGGGGTCTTATTGACACCTTATCTCTCCATAAAGAGGACCTGTCACAAATGATTCCTATTACAAGGGATGTTTACATTCCTTGTAATAGGAATAAAAGTGATCCAAAAAAAAAAAAAAGTAAAAAAGTGTAAAAATAAAAAAAAAAATTAAAATGCCCTTGTCCCCGGTAGCTCGCGCTCAGAAGCGAACGCACACGTAAGTCCCGCCCATGTATGTAAAAGCTGTTCAAACCACACATGTAAGGTATCGCCGCGCGCGTTAGAGCGCGAGCAACAATTCTAGCACTAGACCTCCTCTGTAACTCTAAACTGGTAACCTGTAAAACATTTTAAATTGTCGCCTATGGAGATTTTTAAGTACCGAAGTTTGGCGTCATTTCATGAGTGTGCGCAATTTTAAAACGTGACATGTTCAGTATCTATTTACTCGGCGTAACATCATCTTTCACATTATACAAAAAAATTGGGCTAACTTTACTGTTTTGTTATTTTTGAAAAGTTGTTGTGCAATTATCATGCGACATAAAAAGTTGCAATGACCGCCATTTTATTCCCTAGTCTGCTAAAAAAAATATATAATGTTTGGGGGTTCTGAGTAGTTTTCTAGCAAAAAAATTATGATTTTTACATGTAGGAGAGGAGTGCCAGAATAGGCCCGGTATGGAAGTGGTTAAACACTCACCTGCTGCTTGCATGTGGCGCTTCCTTGCTAGCTGAATGAGCGTGAAAGTTTTACAAATAAATGGGCTCCTCTTTACATTATGATCCCCATCAGAGCCCTCCTTTTTCATCAGGATCCCCATCAGAGTCCTCTTTACATTGGGGGCTTTATCAGAGTTCCCCCTTACATCAGAGCCCCTATCAAGATCCTCCCTGACATTGGAGTCCCTATCAGAGTTCTTACATCAGAGTCCATATTAGAATCACATTTATATCAGGGTCCTCATCAGAGTCCCCCTTAGATCAGGTTAAAGCAGAGACCATAGAAAGCCTCTGCTGACTTGAATCCTCAATCTGACCCTGTTAAGGATATGCCACTGACCCAAGCCACAGGCCAGACAAAATGTTGTAGCAGTATGGATCTGTCCCATGGTTGTTTGGAGACCCATGCCCTAGACCAGGAGCCTCCAAACAGTTGTTCAGGAACTACAATTTCCATCATGCCTAGTAATGTGCGTGAATGTCAGAGTTTTGCAATGCCTCATGGGACATGTAGTTCCGCAACAGTTGGAGGGCCGTAGTTTGGAGATCCCTGCCCTAAACATAACAAACAATTAACCCTTGCAGGATGGGGGTCCTATGCAATGGTTTTTTTTTTAATCTTTTATACCAAAGTTGGACTTTAAAGTGTCCTAAAAAAATGATCCAAATGACTCAGATACTTTATTTACACATTGCAACCAATCAGGTTCTTTCTGTGCGTTATGTACGTTACTCATGGTAAAACCAGTGTTTTACTGCAATGCACAAGTCTGATTAGGCCCTAAAAGATTACTTGTGTGATAGAAAAGTATTTTCTTTTCTTTTTTTTTCCCCTATAGACAACAGGCTATTTTTTTAGGATCTTTTATTTTTCTTATGGCAAATAAAATGGGATATTTCTGATAGGACTGGCGTCGAAGAGGCGCTCAAATAAATGTCAGTCTGCTGTGTCTAATTAACTTGTATGTCTTGTAAATTCCAGGTGTGATGATGACCAGCTTCCCAATGACAAGGAGAGGTTTGCAAGGTAAGCTGTGTCTGTTTACAACCTTCTCCTGCAGATAGATATCATTTGTGTCACTTCCTGCTAGCACCAGATAGCTGAGTGTGGGTGAGTGCAGGAACCCTCCTGCTTCAATAATTGTCTTTTAATTGAGTTTCGTTAATGCGTTTCCTCATCTGCTTCTGTATCTAATGTGCTCTACACAAAACAGCTGCAGAGTACAACAGATGCAAAGCATAACACAGGCTGCCACAATATTTTAGAATACAGGAGGCAATTTTAAGGGACACTACAGTGTGTTTACCTTTTGTAGGTATACTTTTAAGTATTAGCAGGCCTACCCCTTTCCTGCCTGCCCCTGCATCCCTTTAAGAAGTTTTGGGGGGCAGGAAAGATCGGTTGATCATGTGACCACTGTAATTGGGTGTCACAGTGGACATATGATACATATACCTGGAAACTACAGGCCTGTCAGTCTAACATCGATAGTATGTAAACTCTTGGAGGCGATAAGGGACTATATCCAAGTACTGCTAATGAAAACTGTATCATTAGTAGTAATCGGCATGGGTTTACGAAAGGGTCGTTCCTGCCAGACCAATCTGTAAGGCCCCTTTCATACTTGTGCAACTTGTCCTGCAACTTGGGACTGCTTTGATGCGATTTGAAGTCCATAGACCTCATGTTTATACAGACATTGCTTAAAGTCACAGCAAAAAAAATCACGGTAAAATCGCGCCACTTTCAGGTCGCACAGGTGTGAAAGGGGCCTTAATATTCTACGAGAAAGTGATCTGCCATCTAGACAGGGGCAGACCTGTGGATGTGGTGTATCTGGATTTTGCAAAAGCATTTGATACAGTTCCCCATAAACGCTTCATCTACAAACTGAGGTCTGTAGGCATGGACCATAGACTTTGGTCTTGGATAGAAAACTGGTTACAGGGGTGTGTCCAAAGGGTGGCGAAACATAATGTGTACTAAGATCTGGTCTGGAGTGGTAAGTGAGGTACCCCAAGGTTCTGTCCTGGGACCAGTTTTATTTAATTTATTCATAAATGATATAGAGCAGTGGTCTCCAAACTGCGGCCCGGGGGCCAGATGTGGCCCTTAGCTTGCCTTTATCTGGCCCTTGGGGGACTATTCTCCCACTGATACGAGACACTTTTCTCCGATTGACACCAACAATGGGGCACTATTCCTACCAATGATACCAACAATGGAGCACTATGCCTCCCAATGATACCAACAATGGGGCACTAATCCTCCCCCTAATACCAAATATGGTGATGTTTACTCCCACTGATGGCTCGGCCTCATCTGGAGTATTCCGTTCAGTTCTGGCCACCAGTCCTTAGAAAGGATGTGCTGGAGAGAGTCCAGAGAAGGGCAACAAAATAAAGGGACTGGGGGACCTGAATTACGACGAACAACTACAAGCATTACATTTATTCTCTATGTGCGGCTCCTTGGACACCTTTCACTCTTTACCATTGCCTGAAGCATAGACAAGCTCCTTTCACGGCTAGCACTCACAGCGATGGGCACAGAACTTTATTCCCATATAGTGGCTCACACACATATTTTGGTTTGCAGTGACTTTGCTTCACCACTTCTCTCTCAGTGCAAGTCTGTGGGTCTGGTCTAATGTGACTAAAAGCTACTTGTTTCCTACTGAGCTTATGTCAATAGTCCTTAAAGGCGGATAATTGATTTTGTTCAGTTTTATTTAATATTTTTAAAGGTAATTTAAACTTGTTTAAGGATGACAAACAAGTTTGTAGAACCCTTTTAATATTTCTTTTTTGTTTAATTAAGGGATTTTAACCTCCCATGTTAGACTGTAGCCTACAGAAGGATTGGAAAAATCTGTAGACCAGCCCAGGATAATCCCTCCTACTACCAGCATGCCCCCAGTTTTTTTTGACTAGTGTCCTAAGAGAATGAATGTGTTTTTTTTCCAGCTCTACTGCTGTGAAGACCAACCTAATTTATTTATTTACACCTTTTTTATTTTTATTTTTTATCTGCAATCAAGACCCTTCTGGATGTTTTCCCTCCAAGTGGCAGCTTTCTGGCATGGCTACCCTCAGCCTTTGAAGTACAGCATTTGGAGCCCACTGGAGTTGGACATTGTGCCGGATAGCCTGAAAGTGACCTACTGGTGGTGGGGGGGGGGGGGGGTGCACCTGTTTTAGCGATTGCAGAGCTCTGTTCTCAATTATGGGTCCTGCTTTACACCTGATCCCCAGCAGAAGATGCCTGAGGAGTAGACTTCTGAGTTTTCTCCCTTTCTGATTGTCAAGAAAACCTACTTTTCGTTTCTTCACTTCTTTCACTTCAGTGTTGAAACCTTATAAGATGGGCTCAGTCTTGCATTCCAAGCCTACCGAAGCTTAGAAAAGCTTTCATTGCCATAAAGGTGTACCCCCCCACCCCACTTTCCAGAGTTGGGGGGTGTCTTTTAACCTTTGCAGATGTTTGGACAACTTGCATTCTGGATACATGTGTGCAGAAGTAGTGTCCCAGGGCTACAAACTCATTTCCAGCCTTCCTGTGTCTCCACATAGGCTAGCAGATCTTCCTGCAGCCATCTTGGGCCTTCTAATTCAATGTGGCATTGCCCCAGGCTCTGTGGCAGAATGGTTTCAACTCGTTTTTTTACCAACGTGTTCACTGTTCACTGTTAATTTGCCCCATCTTGGATCTAAAGGCTCTTAATGTTTGTGTATATTTGAGTCCCAAAACTGGATGGAATCCACCAAATCTGCTATCACCTCCTTCCACCAGGGAGACTTCCTGACTTCTGTGGATATTAAAGATGTTTTATTTGCTTCATCATTCCAGTGCTTTCACAATTTCCACATTTTGCTGTAGGGCCACTACGCTTTCAGTTCCTTGCTTTCTGCCTGTCTAGCTCTAGTAATGGCCCTTTTGCTTTCCTGTGGCATTCCCATTGTGGGATACATTGATGACTTCCTATTGAGGGGACAGTTGGCGAGGGCTCTATCGGACAACATTGTCTATAACTGTCCAGGCATTATAGACTTTCAGATGGAACCTGAACCTTTAGAAATCATTGCTGAAGTCACATCATCAGTTGAAATATCCAGGTCTGGTCCTGGACATGTTTCAGACTAGTCTTCCTTCCAGAGTAACTTCAGATTCTTCAGTCCAGAAACAGTCTGACCCTGCTTCTGCATGAGAGTCTTCAGACTGATGGTAGTCTCCTTTTGAGGCAATCCCCTTTGCCCCAATTGAATTTCATACCTCTGCAACGCAACATTTGTTGCTGTGGAATAAGTCAAATCCTGACTCTGAATATTCTGATTGGGTTGTTGTCAAAGACCAGGCTATATCCCTGGCTTGGTGGCTCAGGAATCAGGGTCTGGGGTAAAATCCTTTAATTACATCTTTTGGAAGATTCTCGTGAAAGACGCCAGGAGTCCTGGGCAAAATGTCAGTGCATTGGACATGGCAGATGAGATTCTTCAGAGAATAAATAAATTACCTGTAGTTTTGGGAGGGATTTGGCTGTCCGTTCAGCATTGGAATTCCCCGTTTGTAAGGTCTTTTGATCTGGATTCAGTTGGACAATGCCACAGCAATGGTGTATGTTGACCATCGGGAAGGAACCAGAAGTCCCACTGCGGAAAGAGAGGTAAAATGGATTTTGTCCTGGGCAGAACTTCCAGCTTTGCCTACTATGTATATTTCAGGGGTAGACCACTAGCAGGTAGATTTTCCAAGCTAGAAGCGTCTGCAACAGGTCGAGTGCATAAGGTCGTTCAGGCAGCTCTTCCAGCTACGGGCAGTCCCCAGTTTTAGTTTTTCATGGGCCTATTCGCGATTGTTTGCTGTATTGCACACTCCTCAGATGGACTGCTTTTGGACATCCTGAAGGTTAAAGACTTTCCTGTGTCCCTCAATAAACAGGAAATAAAAGGATATTTGTATTTAAAGCGGAGTTCCACACAAAAATGGAACTTCCGCTTTTCGGAACCCTCCCCCCCTCCGGTGTCACATTTGGCACCTTTCAGGGGGGAGGGGGGTGCAGATACCTGTCAAAGACAGGTATTTGCACCCACTTCCGGCATAGACTCCCATGGGAGTCTATGCCTCTTCCCGTCCCGACCGCGCTGTCTGCTGGGAACACACAGCTCCCAGCAGAGAGCGGGGACCACTAGGGACGCGCAGCACGACTCGCGCATGCGCAGTAGGGAACCGGGAAGTGAAGCCGCAATGCTTCACTTCCTGATTCCCTCACCTAGGATGGCGGCGGCGGCTGCCGAGAACCGAGCGGGTTCTCGGCGTCCCCCGCTGACATCGCTGGACCCCGGGACAGGTAAGTGGCAATGTAATGAACAATAAGTCTAAAAATCATAAAAATGTGCGTATCAAGTCCTTGATTTGTTATACTTATTGAGGCAGCGCTAAATGTCCGATGTTGTAAAACACTGTATATAGAACAAATGTTTGAAGAGACAGGAAAGTTCAAAAATAAAGATGCAGTCTGTGGATGTGAAGGTAAACGTGGAAATCCTTTCACCAATAGCGATCACCGCGTGAGGGGGTCACCCCCCGTGAGATTGCACTCACCACAATATCAATAATCAATAAGGCGCCCTCAGATGACGTCCGGAAGTGACGAAACGCGTCAGGGTCGTAATCTACCGGAAGTGACGCTTGCGCTCCACGGAAGGTAACCAGGAAGCGAGCGGATTAGCCGTGTACAGCTCGCATCCAGGAACTCCTCCCGGGGGACGCTCATACAGGCACAGTGCACTTTTCAATGCTCGTTTTAAACCTTTAATATCTGGTACGCATATTTTAAAAGGGGAATTTGGTTTTGTGTATTGTTTAATAAACGGTCTCAAGCAATATTACGCTATATGGCATTTCATTTTCTCCCCATGTTATACATACCGAGAGGGTCTTGCACCACCTGGTGGTTGAATTAAGGAGACGGAAAAGTTTTAAAGATTATCATTCAAAGGCCTGTGATTATTGATATTGTGGTGAGTGCAATCTCACGGGGGGTGACCCCCTCACGCGGTGATCGCTATTGGTGAAAGGATTTCCACGTTTACCTTCACATCCACAGACTGCATCTTTATTTTTGAACTTTCCTGTCTCTTCAAACATTTGTTCTATATACAGTGTTTTACAACATCGGACACTTAGCGCTGCCTCAATAAGTATAACAAATCAAGGACTTGATACGCACATTTTTATGATTTTTAGACTTATTGTTCATTACATGTTCAATTTTTAAGGCAGCTGCTTGGATCTGCTGCATCTGATTGCGGAGTGATTCTGAGGCGCGGATTGATGTGAGGCAGAGGCGGGTTTTTCATTGTCCACACATTCCACAGGTAAGTGGCAATGTATTAAAAGTCAGCAGCTGCAGTATTTGTAGCTGCTGGCTTTTAATATTTTTTTTTTTTTGGCGGTGTGGGTGAACCCCCGCTTTAAAGATCACAGGTCCCACCCCTGTGCGTTTTATGATCACGCCGTTGCTGTTTCTTTGCTTCAAAACTGAGTCATGCTAGTGGATAAGATTATCCTGAACTGGCCTACAGTTTTCTTGTTTGGCAGTGTCCAACCCCCCTGTATGTGACAGTATAACCTACAAGTTAAAGTAATATTAATCACACACTTTAATTTGCATTGTCTCTTCTAGTTCTGTATAGGGATGATGACACTGTAATTATTTTTTCCCAATCCAATATGCAGCTGTCACGTGACCCAGCTCTCCCCCAGCCTGTCTGCAGAGAAACAGTGACAGGAGGAGCTTCTAGTCCTCTTCTGCTCAATATTAAAAAACAGACTTTGCAATACAGAGTAAACATAACTAATTAATATGAATATACTGTTTTAAATCATCATACAAATATATAATTGAAATCAAATCTTTCTTATTTTTTGGCATTGACATGGTGTGGGCGGATTTCTGCCAGTCACAGGCTGTGTCTCATGTACCCTTAGGATAAGAGGGAGGTGAAGCTTCCATCAATCAAGATGTAATATTCCGTCACCATTGTGTTTAGCTGGTTAGGGGGCATGGAAGAGAAGGGAGTGGGCTGTCATTTACCACTGTATTCACCCACATGTGTGACTCTCTATAGTCGCCTGGGCTGCTCAGATGTAATAGGGAGGAAATGCTCAACATAGAAACTCACTGAAAACTGAGCATGTGTACTAGCTGCGAAATGCAAAATCCTAGACTGCAGTGGGGACATGGACAGAAGGGGGAGATAGAGAGCAGCAGGATGAACCAGGTTTTTTTGCAGAATACAGAAAACTAATACTGATACCGATACTTTTTTTTTTTTTATGTCATGTGACAGTGGCACTAATATGCAGCACTGATGATGCGTGGACTGTATAAATAGTTTTTATTCTTTTTTTATTTTTTACAATGCTTTCTTTTTTGGGGGGAGTAGACGGTGTCAGTGAGTTTTTTATTTTATTTTTTAAATCATTTTTACAATTTAACCTTTTTAAAGCGGAGTTCCACACAAAAATGGAACTTCCGCTTTTCGGAACCCTCCCCCCCTCCGGTGTCACATTTGGCACCTTTCAGGGGGGAGGGGGGTGCAGATACCTGTCTAAGACAGGTATTTGCACCCACTTCCGGCATAGACTCCCATGGGAGTCTATGCCTCTTCCCGTCCCGACCGCGCTGTCTGCTGGGAACACACAGCTCCCAGCAGAGAGCGAGGACCACTAGGGACGCGCAGCGCGACTCGCGCATGCGCAGTAGGGAACCGGGAAGTAAAGCCGCAACGCTTCACTTCCTGATTCCCTCACCTAGGATGGCGGCGGCAGCTGCTGAGAACCGAGCGGGTTATCGGGGTCGGCTGCCGACATCACTGGACCCTGGGACAGGTAAGTGGCCATTTATTAAAAGTCAGCAGCTGCAGTATTTGTAGCTGCTGGCTTTTAATATTTTATTTTTAGGTGGATTTAGGTGGACTCCCTCTTTAAATATTTATTTATTACAATTCTTTTTATTTTTTTTTATCAGCCCTGTTTGGTGGCTTTGGTGAGATATCAGGGGTCTTAACAGGCCCCTGACATCTTCCTTTTGAGAAAGAGACTAAGGACAGGGATTCCCCAGTCCCTTTCTCTGCAGCCTCAGCTGCACTGAAGATGAATGGACAGAGACAGCGGCTCCTCTTCATTCATAAACTGAAGCATCGTAAACATGGTTTACGATGCTCAGTTATGAATGGCTAGTCAGTGACTCTGTTCATTCGGAAAAAGAAGGAGCCGGTAAATTACATATTTACCGGTTCCTTCCTCCGCTCTCCATCGTCGAGGTCGGGGGGGGGGGGGGCAGAGAACTGAGGGGGGCCGGAGGAGCACGGAGGGGGACTGGAGGAGGACACAGGGGACAGTTGGGGAAGATCGGTGCGGCGGTGGGGGAGTTACAATCACCGATCTCCCTGTATTGATATCAATAAAGCAGCTGAAAGCCGCGGGGAGTGAGGAGAAACGGCTGTCAGCTGCTTTATTGAAATCTATACAGGGAGATCGGTGATTGTAACTCCCCCACCACCACACTGATCACCCCTGACTGCCAAGATATCGGGTCAAGCATCGGAGTACAAGTACTCGGGCAAATGCTCGGTACCGGCACCGATACTAGTTTCGGTGTCGCTGCAACCCTAATAGTGATGAGTGACTATGAACAGCATGTAATACACCATTTATTGAGAGTTTTTTTATGAGGTGGGTTTAGTGACACTTTAAAGACTCCCTATATCCCACAATGACTCCGAGAAAAAGATTTTATATTGTGGAAAAATCCTATTCTCTTTCATAACAAAGGGAAACATCTGTGTTGATAACATTGGTGTTTTGTGAAGACGTTTCCCCACCATTCCTGTTCCCCTAAAAAGCTTTTTTCCTTCTGTAGAGCATTTGCTCAGGTTTGAGTATAATCTTGTCCAGGGTTGTAAATCTGTACTGTATTTAGTAGTTCTGCCCAAGAATATTTTTGCATTAAAAAGGGTTTGTTGACTCCTCATCGGATTTAATGTTGCGTGATATCCTGTGCTTGGGTAATCCAGATGCCTTTTGAGCAGGATGTTTTTGTTATTTTCCATTATGAAAAGTATTTACTATTAAATTGCAGCATCTGTATCTGCTATAATATCAAAAGCAAACGAAGACTGAGAAAATGATCTCTCTTATTGGTATGCTGTAGTAGGCTATTGGCCTTTTAGCAACACAAAAAAGGTCAGCCCACCTAAACTAAACTTTTAGCTGGGGGTTGATGCTGGTGGCTTAAAGTAGAACTCCATCCGGAAATCAAACAGATCACCTTCTACAGCAGGGGTCTCAAACTGGTGGCCCTCCAGCTGTTGCGAAACTATAAGTCCCATGAGGCATTGCAAGGCTGACCGTTACAAGCATGACTCCCAAAGGCAGAGGCATGATGGGACTTGTAGTTTGGCAACAGCTGGAGGGCCACCAGTTTGAGACCTCTGTTCTACAGTAATGGCCCATTAATAAGTCAGAACACTTATAAATATCTTAAAAACTGGACTTCTTCCACACACCCTTATACATAGGTGGGATACTTCTATATGATCCACTTTATATGCTGAAGGATTTGTGAGTCTGTGCAGTCTTGTGTGGCGGGTGTGCCTGAATCATAGCCAGGCCGTGGCTGCTAGTACTGCCCTTCGATCTTCCAAAATACTGCTTTAAAGCATAAAGTTGGAGCCAAATGGTGCGATCAGTTTGCTAGGGCTGTGATATTCACATCTGTATTGAGGTAACAGATCCTGGCATGCATGGTGCTTAAAGCCTAATGCCCCGTACACACGGTCGGATTTTCCGACGGAAAATGTGTGATAGGACCTTGTTGTCGGAAATTCCGACCGTGTGTGGGCTCCATCACACATTTTCCATCGGATTTTCCGACACACAAAGTTTGAGAGCAGGCTATAAAATTTTCCGACAACAAAATCCGTTGTCTGAAATTCCGATCGTGTGTACACAAATCCGACGCACAAAGTGCCACGCATGCTCAGAATAAATTAAGAGACAAAAGCTATTGGCCACTGCCCCGTTTACAGTCCCGACGTACGTGTTTTACGTCACCGCGTTCAGAACGATCGGATTTTCCGACAACTTTGTGTGACTGTGTGTATGCAAGACAAGTTTGAGCCAACATCCATCGGGAAAAAATCCATGGATTTTGTTGTCGGAATGTCCGATCGTGTGTACAGGGCATTAGTCTTATTAAAAAAACAAAAAAACAAATGTACTAATACTTCAATGTGTCTCTTGTGCTGCCAGCTCGTACGTTCTTAGAAATCTTCCTTCTCTGACCTCACACCCCCCACCTTTTGTAATCGTCTGGTGCAGCTGGGGTTAATGGAGTTCCGAGAGCTGTGACAGCCACTCATCAAGAGTGCCCGACTATGCTTGCCCTTTCTGCCCACCTCCTCCATTCATAAAACCTTAAGTATAGCGAATATGAATGAAGGAGGTGGACCTCTCAACTATGTGCCTGTCCTTCATTCATAGATTGTGTTTCATTCATAGAAGGTATAGTATGGCTTCTATAAATGGAGGAGGGTGGAAAGGGCGTGCATAGTTGGGTACACACACCAGAAGATTACGGTGGCTGCACTAACTGTTCATTGAATGAAAGGCACTCTATGAATAAGGGAGGCGGACCTTTTTAATCATCTGCTCGTCCTCCGTTCATAGATCTTGTTTCATTTGGTGTGGAAAGGACAGGTTTAGTCGGGCACCTTTGACGGGTGCCCGTTAGTTTCCACAGTTCTGAGGCTGGGGTTGGGGGGGGTCAGAAGAGGAAGATTTCCAGGAATATAGAAGTCAGCAGCACATGGAATACATTGAAATAATAGTAAGTCATCTCCCTTTTGTGCTGATTTTTTTTTTCCATCTAACTAAACTTCGGCTTTAAAAGTTTGTGTTATGATGTTCGTGGTACATTATTACCATGTTCAATCATGGAAGCCATTGGAAAAAATCTTCAGTTTTGGGAATGTTTAATGAAATATAGATATTTGTGCTACTAAAATACAGACGTGGATCTGGGTTATCCTCTAGAACAGGGGTCTCCAAACTTTCCAAACAAGCGGCCAGTTCACTGTCCTTCAGATTTAAACGACGGTAAAGCGCCACTAAAAATGGCGGCGCTTTACCGCCGATGCCCCAGTGTAAAAGTGTTTTTAGAGTAAACAATGAAAGTGCTTTTAGAGTAAACAAAAGTGCCTGTGATCAGTAGGAGGAGGAATAGTGCCCCCATCATTGATTTCACTGCGAAGAATATTGCCCCATCATTGGTGTCAGTGAGAGGAATAGTGCCCCATCATTGGTGTCAGTGGGAGGAATAGTGCCCCATCATTGCTGTCAGTGGGAGGAATAGTGCCCCATCATTGGTGTCAGTGGGAGGAATAGTGCCCCATCATTGCTGTCAGTGAGAGGAATAGTTCCCCATCATTGGTGTCAGTGGGAGGAATAGTGCCCCATCATTGGTGTCAGTGAGAGGAATAGTTCCCCATCATTGGTGTCAGTGAGAGGAATAGTTCCCCATCATTGGTGTCAGTGAGAGGAATAGTTCCCCATCATTGGTGTCAGTGAGAGGAATAGTGCCCCATCATTGGTGTCAGTGGGAGGAATAGTGCCCCATCATTGGTGTCAGTGGGAGGAATAGTTCCCCATAGTTGGTGTCAGTGGGAGGAATATTGCCCCATTGTTGGTGTCAGTGCCTTAAGGGCCAGATAAAGGCTAAAAATTGGGCTGCAACTTGCCCTCAGGTCACAGTTTGGAGACCATTGCTCTAGAAGGCGATTCTGGAGAGTACCTGCTAGTGATGCAGAAACCCCTTCTTTTCTGCATCTCTCGTGAGAAATGTCAGTACTTAAAGCGGTTGTATACCCGTTGAATTTTTTTTTTTTTTTACCCCTGTAAAGCAAAAGGCATAATGAGCTAGTATGCACCGCATACTAGCTCATTATGAAATACTTACCTTAGAACGAGGCGTCGGTATCTTACCTGGTCCACGCCGAGGGAGCTGTCATGTTGCCTCGGCGTGTCTTCCGGGTATCGCGGTTCCAGCGCTGTGAGTGGCTGGAGCCGCGATGTCATCACTCCCGCGTATGCGCGCAGGAGATTTCTTACCCGGCAAGGTCCGGCAGTTGCCGGGCCTTCAGCCGAGAATCCCCTGTGCGCATGCGCAGCTGCAGTCAGCGGCTCATAGCAAGGGGAATATCTCCTAAACCGTAAAGGTTTAGGAGATATTTTTTTTACCTACAGGTATGCCTTATTATAGGCTTACCTGTAGGTAAAAGTTAAAAAAAAGACTATACAACCACTTTAAGAAGCCTTTTAGAGCCACCAGTCGGCTTCAAGCCTGCCTTGGAAGTTCAAATGCACAAGCTCCATTTTAAAGAGATTCTATCACCAGATTATTAATTTCAACAAAAATCGGAGGGAGGGGGGTATCTTTGAACGTGTCTTTTAGTGCAAGGAGAGAGGGATAGTGGTGTTATAATGCATAAATGTGCCTGTTAAGGTTCTACTTTTTTCCTGGCCATGGAATATTCAGTATTAAAGCGGAGTTCCACACAAAAATGGAACTTTCGCTTTTTGGAACCCTCCCCCCCTCCGGTGTCACATTTGGCACCTTTCAGGGGGGATGGGGGTGCAGATACCTGTCTAAGACAGGTATTTGCACCCACTTCCGGCATAGACTCCTATGGGAGTCTATGCTTCTTCCTGTCCCTCCGCGCTGTCTCCTGGGAAACACACAGCTCCCAGGAGAGAGCGGGGACCACTTGGAACGCGCAGCGCGTCTCGCGCATGCGTAGTAGGGAACCGCAACGCTTCACTTCCTGATTCCCTCACCTAGGATGGTGGCGGCAGCTGCCGAGAACCGAGCGGGTTCTCGGTGTCGCCTGCCGACATCGCTGGACTCTGGGACAGGTAAGTGGCCATGTATTAAAAGTCAGCAGCTGCAGTATTTGTAGCTGCTGGCTTTTAATATTTTTTTTTTTTTTTTTAGATGATGTAGGTGGACCCCCGCTTTAAGTCACATTCACCTGGACTTATCCAATCCTCGTCTTAAGTTCTAATGAGTGTCTGAAAAATACCCCAGTATTTATATTCTTACGTGTAGTACCGAAACCTTGATTCAATTACCATGGAAAAGTCCATTGTGGAACCACCCTGTGTTATAGATACATAATCTAAACCTTGGTGTCAGGAAGGCTTCATAGGTGTTAATCCTTTGATTTACTTGGCTGCAGGTGTCAATTGTTAAATTGCCAGGGTGGAGATGTTAAAATGACATAATCTGTGAAAGACAGATGATGATGAAGGCCCCACCCCTGTTTGTTAGTAGTTCCAGTCTAAATTAGATGGACTCTTTCACCTTCCTGTCAACCAGTTGTCCTTGCTTTCCAAATTTGTGTGATTTATGGTCTTTTGATGACAGCAAGGTCCCCTTTTTTGGAAAGTGAGGACACCTGGTTTTCAAGAAATGTGCAAGAGGACATCTACATCAAACTGAAGCAACCATCATTGGGGACCTTCGTCATAATCTCTCTTCCACATACAATACCGTTTTCATACCTCTACCTTGATATTTTGTAAATTGAAGGAATAACCTCTATGAGGCCTTCCTGACACCAAGGGTGGGATACTGTAGCTAGAAAAGAGTGGTTCCACTATATATACATCTCCAATAATGGTCTTGGAAAATAACATCTGCCTTTCCATGGCAATTGGATCAAGGTGATGCTACTCAAGTGGATATAAGCACTGGGGTATATTCCTGAGACTCATTAGAACTGAAGAAGGGGCATGGATAAGCTACTAAACGTCTTCAGCATTACAGAACAAGGTAAGTGAATGTGACCTACTACTACTACTAGATATGCAAAAGCTTGTCCTTCATCTGTAGATCAATGCACATATTCGCCAGAACACCGTGGATCTTCAAGTTTTGTCCCAAGCTTTTATTGCAGAAAGATCACATGACATAAAAAACAAGTGCAATGTTTCCGAGCCTCGCAGGACCTCTTCGGCAGGCATGTGATAGGATCCTTATCACATGCCTGGTGAAAGGGGTCCTGCGGGGCTCCAAAATGTTGCACTTGTTTTTTATGTCATGTGATCTTTCTGCAATAAAAGCTTGGGACAAAACTCGAAGATCCACGGTGTTCTGGTGAATATGTGCATTGATCTACAGATGAAGGACTAGCTTTTGCATATCTAGTAGTAGTAGTAGGTCTGCAATAAACGTTTGGGGCAACACTTGAAGATCCATGGTGTGCTGGCGAATATGTGCATTGATTGGTGATGTATCCAGCCGGTAATCGATGTAGCACCTGATGAGGCCTGTTCCAGGAAAGTGTGCGATGGGAATACTGTATAGACAAGACTTTATCTGTAGATGGTATGTTCCATAGCACACAGGTTACATGACCTGAATTCAACATATTTTCAACATATTATTCAACAATTCACATCACAAATCGGCTTTAAAGCGGGGTTCCACTCAAATTTTTAACTTAATCTTACCCCCTTCAGTTAATTGCATAGATGTTCAAATGCCGCACGGAAATTTTTTTTATCGCTTTTATCTCAGTGCAGCCTTCCCCAGTGCAGCCTTGCCCCAGTGCAGCCTTCCCCAGTGCAGCCTTGCCCCAGTGCAGCCTTGCCCCAGTGCAGCCTTGCCCCAGTGCAGCCTTGCCCCAGTGCAGCCTTGCCCCAGTGCAGCCTTGCCCCAGTGCAGCCTTGCCCCAGTGCAGCCTTGCCCCAGTGCAGCCTTCCCCAGTGCAGCCTTGCCCCAGTGCAGCCTTCGATCCCCTGTCCCTGCTTGCTGGGCTTCAAAATCGCGGACCGCGATTTGAAAATGGCGCCGCCGGCGCCGAAATACAGAGCCGGTCCTCGGCTCTTTCCGGCGGCTCTCGTTTACTTTCGGTTTCACTCGTAGCCCCGAGCGGAGCTATCCGAACCTACTCGGATAGCTCCGCTCGGGGCTACGAGTGAAACCGAAAGTAAACGAGAGCCGCCGGAAAGAGCCGAGGACCGGCTCTGTGTATTTCGGCGCCGGCGGCGCCATTTTCAAATCGCGGTCGGCGATTTTGTTATTTTGACAGGTCGGGATCGCAGGGGATCGGCGTATAACACGCACCTGCGACTTTCCCCTGATTTTAAGGGGAAAAAAGTGCGTGTTATACGCCGATAAATACGCGTGTTTATTGCCTTTCCCCGGCGCCGCACTGTCTCCTGGGAGCTTAGTGTCAGGCTTCCCAAGATTCAGTGCAGAAACAATGATCATGCGTGTGAACAAGCTGTGAATGAACAGCATTCACCGCATCCAGGAAATCAATGCTTGTGGGCTTCACATGCCCACAAGCAAGATGGAAACAGCCAGCATCACATTTTTAAAGTTATTCTTCAGTACGAAAACAGACAGAGGCGGAAAGATTACACCCAAACTGTGAGTATTATTTTGGGATTAGCAAAGTGTCTCAATGACCTAAAAAAAAAAAAAAAAGATTGGTCGCCGGACTTCCACTTTAAGATGTGTATGGCAAGATCAGAGTCTTCATCCACCGTCATTGAAGAGTGCTGTTATCTGTGTACTACCAACAGGGCTGGAGACTACATGCCCCTTGACAAGAGTGCTGCATCAACACCTCCCTAATGACTGCTTGTGGTTATTAAGTGGACCTAACTCGACAGATTAGGTGCTCTTTAGTTTGTATGGCTAATGTATGCTAATCAGGTAATGATCACATACAGTAAATATTAAAAGGAACATGTTCCTCTTTAATGAATTACCAGTACATTGAGGTAATCCAGCACAACATTGCAGATGTCCTCTCAGCTGAGCTGGTTGGTTTTGTTTCCAGGTCAGACGATGAGCAGAGTTCAGCGGATAAGGAAAGACTTGCAAGGTAGGAGCGGGAGCATTGCAAGCAGCGCTGGTTCATGCTTCCAGTTGCCTCGGCTTCCATCTTTCTTTCTGTCCTGCCCTTCATCACAGCCTGTATGTGAAACTGAGCAGCTTAATACACTAAACAGCATGTATGGTGCGAATGAACTCGGCTATAACTTCTTACTGATAATATATTTTTTAATCTCTCTGTAAGTAACCACAGCTTAGATTAATCATACAGAGCTACTGCGGTCGTTTATCATCCAAAACCTACCTGCTGAAGGTGGCCACCTTGTGTGAGATACCGTATATACTCGAGTATAAGTCGAATTTTTCAGCACTTTTTTTGTGCTGAAAGTGCCCCCCTCGGCTTATACTCGAGTCAAGCACTTTTCTGCAGCAAAAAATTTCATTTTCCGAACCGATTTTGGGGCCCCGTATCTCAGTGCCACTTGGTGCTAGGAACCCCAAATTTGGTGTGCAAACCCAGTGGACCTAGTACCACAACATATCCAAAGCTGGGGTTCCTAGCACCAAGTGGCCCTGAGATACGGGGCCCCAAAATCGGTTCGGAAAATGTCATTCTCTGCTGCAGAAAAGTGCTTGACATTTTCTGAACCGACTTTGGGGCCCCATATCTCAGGGCCACTTGGTGATAGAAACCCCAACTTTGGAAATTTTATGGTGCTAGTTCCACTGGGTTTGCACACCGAATTTGGGGTTCTTAGCACTAAGTGGCCCAGAGCTACGGGGCCCCAAATTCGGTCAACTGTGTCCATCTGCAGCAATGTCATTTCGAGACCCTTTGGGTTCAGAGACCCCAAAATTTTGGCTGCAGCTAGGGGGCATCTAGGAACCCTTAACTACCGAGTTTGAAGTTTGGGGGACCTATGGCTGCAAATGGGCACAGTGAGGCATGCAAATGGGCATTGTTGACCCTCTTTTCCACTTAGTAGTGTGCATTTCTCACCCTCGTCTTATACTCGGGTCAATAAGTTTTTCCCATTTTTTTGTGGTAAATTAGGGCCTCGACTTATACTCGGAACGACTTATACTCGAGTATATACTTACTGTGCATTGCCCATGCAGTTTCATGTCAAACACCTTACTGCTGAATTGGAGTAAAGTGAAGTACTTTTTAGGTATGGGGGAGCACTTGCTTCCTTTTTCTCCCACTATACAGCACTTGGTGTCTGAACAGCCAGTAGTCAGGCTCAAACACTTGGGAGCAAGCCTTTAGCCTTCTGAAAGATCTCACCACATCTAGTTTGAGTTTAAACAAGACTTTGTCTCACTGCTCCATTCAGGTAGTATAGAAACGAGCAAGCAGAGGGAATGGGCAGTGGGCGATCTCCCTTTTTTTTTTTTTTCTTTTCTTTTTTACATTTTTTTTTTTTTAAGTTTTTGGTTGTGTTTTTGTAGTATACATCACAAACAAGACCTGTAAAAGAGTATGCAGACATAATACATGAGTTGCAAAACCATGCAAAACAAAGCATTAAAGTTATATATAGTGAGGATGCATTGGAGTTCATTTACTAAAACTAGAGTGCAAAATCTGGTGCAGCTGTGCATGGTAGCCAATTGGCTTCTAAATTCAGCTTGTTCAATACTTTGGCAAAAAAACCTGGAAGCTGATTGATTTCTATGCAGAGCTGCACCAGATTTTGCACTCTCCAGTTTTAGTAAATCGACCCCCATTGAAGTCTTCTACTAAAGTACAGTGTGTATATATAAGGCAGTGGTTGTCAACTGTTGTCCCTGACGGCTCCAAAGGGCCGCACATTTGTATTCAGTTTATCACAGAAGACTGTCAGAGACTTAAAGTGATTATAAAGTTAATTTTTTTCAAAAATACCAATAATCTCTATACTTACCTGCTCTGTGCAATGGAATTGCACAGAGCGACCGCAAACGTCCTCCTTTTGGGTTCCCCGCCGCCGCTCCTCCCCTCTGTCCAGTGCCCCCATGGGAAGCCGCTTCCCATAGGTGCACTCGTGCATTCTCGCACCCGAGCCCCACTGCTGCCTCCATTGACACAGACAGCGGGACTAAGCCCTACCCCCCTCTCCCTCGTCATTGGCTTTGATTGACAGCACTGAGAGCCAATGGCTTCTGGTGCCCCAGCAAAGACAGCAAGACCCAGAAGTGAGGAAAGAAACGATCTGCGAATGTGCACGGCGCTGGATCGAATGGGGGCTCAGGTAAGTAAAAGGGGGGGGGGTGCTGACACCTAAAACATTTTTTACCTTAATGCAAAGAATGCATGAAAGCTGAGTTTTAGCCGTTTCCGTGTTTATTAAAAATGATTAGCTACAAAAAGTGTAGCTGCTGACTTTTAATAAGCACACACTCGCCTGTCCCACAGTCCGAAGCCTCCGTTCTCTCCTCTGCCTCTCCCCAGCGCCGGCATCACTAGCGTGGGCACCCGGCTGTGACAGCTTGCGGCTTTACATCTGGGTGCGCCCTGCGCCTCCTGAATGCATGGACAATCTTCTGGGACCTGTGACGTGTCCAAGAAGATTGCAGGGAGGGAGGAGGAGAGAAGAACTTCTGCTCAAGCCGCTTAGGTGGCCCGAGCGGAAGTGGGAGCTGGGTACCTGCTCGCCCCCCCCCCCCCCCCCCCAAAAAAAAATAAATTACATGCCAAATGTCAGAGGGTCAGGAGTCCTTAAAGCGCAAGTTCCACTTTTGGGTGGAACTCCACTTTAAGGTAAAAAATGTTTAGGCTTTACAACCACTTTAAAGTGTTACTAAATCCACAACAGTATAATCAGT
The DNA here is from genome assembly GCA_037952835.1 of Lithobates septentrionalis. NCBI lineage: Eukaryota > Metazoa > Chordata > Amphibia > Anura > Ranidae > Lithobates > Lithobates septentrionalis. The sequence continues at coordinate 278,779 of JBBDGP010000452.1, forward strand.
CTGTATATGCAGGAAAGTGTACTTGTTATATTCACTGTGGAACCTAAGGGGTTAATCCTCTGCATTGTGTAAAATGGCTGTCTTCTCTGATTCTCCCCTTCTTCCATAGTCCCCGAGCCATCTCCTTATAGTACAGAGCCTTTGGGGCAAGCTGAACATGCTCAGTTTGGTGTGCGTTGCTAGAGAAGCTTTTTTTTTCTTGGGAGAGTGCATGTGATCAGCACAGGGCCAATCAGCACTGTCCAGACGGGGTCAGAGGTCCTGCAGCCTCATGGTGGAATAAAAATGTACTTTACAATCACTGTAAGGTCTAGTTCTTTGCATTTGAGTGCAACCATCTATCAAAGAAAGAAGGAAGATCTGCATGGAAACGGGGATACAGCGGGGAAAATATTTAATTTGATCCCTTGCAGATTTTGTAAGTTTGCCCACTTACAAAGAAATTAAAGTGGTGTTCCGGCCGAAATTATACTGTTTAAATAAAAATACCCCTATAATACACAAGCTTAATGTATTCTAGTAAAGTCAGTCTGTAAACTAAGGTCTGTTTTGTTAGTTTATAGCAGTAGTTTGTTATTTTATAAACTTACAGCAGGCCGTGGCCATCTTAAGTCTGGGCATCTGAAGCCAGACTGTATTTCTTCCTGGATCTTGCAGATCTCGCACATGCTCAGTGCAGCACAAGCAGTGTAATAGGTTTCAGGTCAGGTTTCCATAGCAACGGCAGAGTCAGAGGAAGTTGCCGCCCCTTTCCCAGAAGGCATTGCAAACAGGAAATGATGCGATGGGCCGCGGCCAGGGAGGAGGAAGTGAAAAATGAATACAGCAGATATACAGTAGGTGCTGAGAATTTTTTTTAAAAAATATCCAATTCGTTTACAGTGCACAGTTTAGTGAGTGATGCTGAAGAGTTGTAAAGGTGGGTGGAACTCCACTTTAAGGGTCTATAATTTTTATCATAGGTGTATTTTAAATGATAGAGACAGAATATCAACCAAAAATCCAGAAATAACACTCTATAAATGTTATAAATTGAGTTGCAGTTCAGTGAGTAAAATAAGTATTTGATCCCCTACCAACCAACAATAATTCTGCCTCCCACAGACTGGTTACAGTAGGTGCTCATGTGATACACAGATTAGTCCTGTCAATTTAAGAAGGGGCTCCTAATGACAACTCATTATGTGTATAAAAGACACCTGTCCATAGAATCTTTTTCTTCCATTCAAACCTCACCATCACGAGCAAGACCAAAGAGCTGTCAAAGGACATCAGGGACAAGATGGTAGACCTGGGCAAGGCTGAAATGAGCTACAAGAACATCAGCAAGAAGCTTGGTGAGAAGGAGACAACTGTTGGAGCGATTATTTGCAAATGAAATACAAAATAACCATCAGTCACCCTCGGTCTGGAGCTCCATGCAAGATTTCGCCTCATGGGGTGAGGATGATCATGAGAAAAGTGAGGGATCAGTCCAGAACTACACAGGAGGAGCTTGTGAATGTGATCCCAAGACAGTTGGGACCACAGTCACCAAACAAACCATTGATAACACAATACACCGCCATAGTTTGAAATCCTGCAGCACCCGCAAGGCCCCCCTCCTCAAGAAGGCACATGTACAGGCGTGTCTAAAGTTTGCCAATGCTCATCTAAGTGATTTATAGAAGGATTGGGAGAAAGTGCTGTGGTCAGATGAGACCAAAATTGAGCTCTTTGGCATTAACTTGAATCTCCATTTTGAAAGAAGAAAAATGCTGACTATAACCTTAAAGAGGAGTTCCACCCAGGGAGGCCATCAAAAAAAAAATAAAATAAAAGTCAGCAGCTACAAATACTGCAGCTGCTGACTTTTAATTGGACACTTACCTGTCCCTGGGTCCAGCGATGCGGGGGATCGAAGCCCCGCTCGTCCCCCCCCCTCCGCTCGTCGGCGCCGGCATTTCAACTGTGGGCGCCGGGCTGTGGCTTCACAGCCTGGCACCCACTGCGCATGCGCGAGCGGCGCCACGCGCCGTGATTGCCCGCTCAATCACCTGGGACCTGTAATGGGTCCCAGATGATTGACAGGAGGGAGGGAGCAGAGCGGAGCCCTTCCTGTGCCGAGGGGGAAGTGATGTCACCAGCCCAGGCAAAGGAAGGGGCAGACTACGAGGGACCACCTAGCAACAGGCATTTAGAGGTAAGTGAAAAAAAAAAAAATATCCAAATGTTTTTTTTGTTGTTTTTTTTTTAGAATTTTTGAGGTATTTTTGTTTTTTTTGGGTGGAACCCCACTGTAAGAACACCATCCTTACAGTCAAGCATGGAGGTGGAAACAATATGCTTTGGGGCTGTTTCTCTGCTAAAGTTATAGGCCGACTTTGCCGCATTGAGGTGCCAATGGACGGGGCCATGTATTGTAAAATCTTGGATGAGAACCTTCTTCCCTCAGCCAGAACACTGAAGATGGTTCGTGGATAGGTCTTCCAGCATGACAATGACCCAAAATATACCGTCAAGGCAACAAAGGAGTGGCTCAAGAAGCACGTTAAAGTGATTGTAAAGTCTTGTTTTATCTTTTAGATAACAAACATGTCATACTTACCTGCTCTGTGTAGTGCTAAAAAAGGGGGGGGGGGGTTGATTTTAAATGAGCCCCATACCATACATCTTCATCCCTAAATCTATATGAAGAAAAAGGAGGGTTGGGACATTAGATGAGGCATGTGGGGCCTGACCAGTAAATGGATCAGTAGTGGAAGCAAGTATTTATTCTCTTAAAACAATGCATAACATGTCGTATTACAAAAAGTACATAAAACATAGTAATAACATGTTGCAAACCACAATAACATATGAATAACGGCATGACATATCGCGTTGTAAATGTAGGAGACCATCCTCCATTTCATAGAAATACAGTACTTAAAGGTTGAATGCTGAAAAACGAAATAGAAAATTGGGGGGCATAATAAAGCCATCTTATAAAACCATATTGCGTTTCTGTGGATACACTCCACTTCTTTAGGGGCGAATGCATCAATAGTCTACAGAACAAAAAGCAGAATTGTATCAATGTAATCCAGTAATGTGCCTACCCAATCAAAAAAAGAAGTGTTGGTAGGGAAAGCAAAGTTACCCATATCTGAGAGTACTTACATGTCAGCTGTATATGGACCATGTAAAAGAAATGTCTATCCTGGGAGCTGTGGTATCAGAAGTCCATAGGGAAGCCCCAACAGAAAGAGTATCCAAATAGTGATGGGTGTGGACTCCAGTTTTCTAAATTAGAATGAATATGTGTAGTGGTTTTGGACAGGACAACCTGGATCCTCCTCTTCTCAGGTCCCTCTTCGGCTCTTCTGGCCCCTCCCTCCTGTCGAGTGCCCCCACAGCCAGCAGCTTACTATCGGGGCACCCGAGCTGAGTCACAGCTCCCTGTGTCCATTCTGACATGGAGCTATGGCCCGGCCCCGCCCCCTCTCTCCCCTGATTGGCTGACTTTGGCAGCCGCAGGAGCCAATGGCACCACTGCTGTGTCTCGGCCGATCAGGAGGGTCCCGGACAGCTTGTGGTCATCGCTGGAGAGAGATGGGACTCAGGTAAGTAATTAGGGGGTGCTGGGGAGGCTGCTACGCACAGAAGGTTTTTTGTCTTAATGCATAGAATGCATTAAGACAAAAAACCTTATGCCTTTACAACTCCTTTTAAGGTCATGGAGTCCAGACCTTAATCCTGTAGAAAATTTATGGAGGGAGCTGAAACTTTGAGTTGCCAAGCGACAGCCAAGAAACCTTAAGGATTTAGAAAACATCTGTAAAGAAGAGTGGACCAAAATCCCTCCTGAGTTGTGTGCAAACCTGGTCACCAACTACAAGAAACGTTTTACCTCTGTGCTTGCCAACAAGGGTTTCTCCACCAAGTACTAAGTCATGTTTTGCTCGGGGATCAAATACCGTATTTATCGGCGTATAACACGCACCGGCGTATAACACGCACCCCAATTTAGGAGGGAATTTTAAGGAAAAAAAAACTTTTAGGAGGGAAGTTGAAGGGAAAAAAACTTACATTTAAATGCCCATCATTGCAGCCTTCTCAGTGCAGCCTTGCCCCAGTGCAGCCATGTCAGTGCAGCCTTGTCTGTGCAGCCATGTCAGTGCAGCCTTCCCCAGTGCAGCCTTGTCAGTGCAGCCATGTCAGTGCAGCCTTCTCAGTGCAGCCTTCCCCAGTGCAGCCTTCCCCAGTGCAGCCTTGCCCCAGTGCAGCCTTGCCCCAGTGCAGCCTTGCCCCAGTGCAGCCTTGCCCCAGTGCAGCCTTCCCCAGTGCAGCCTTCCCCAGTGCAGCCTTGCCCCAGTGCAGCCTTCCCCAGTGCAGCCTTGCCCCAGTGCAGCCTTCGATCCCCTGTCCCTGCTTGCTGGGCTTCAAAATCGCGGACCGCGATTTGAAAATGGCGCCGCCGGCGCCGAAATACACAGAGCCGGTCCTCGGCTCTTTCCGGCGGCTCTCGTTTACTTTCGGTTTCACTCGTAGCCCCGAGCGGAGCTATCCGAACCTACTCGGATAGCTCCGCTCGGGGCTACGAGTGAAACCGAAAGTAAACGAGAGCCGCCGGAAAGAGCCGAGGACCGGCTCTGTGTATTTCGGCGCCGGCGGCGCCATTTTCAAATCGCGGTCGGCGATTTTGTTATTTTGACAGGTCGGGATCGCAGGGGATCGGCGTATAACACGCACCTGCGACTTTCCCCTGATTTTAAGGGGAAAAAAGTGCGTGTTATACGCCGATAAATACGGTACTTATTTTACTCCCTGAACTGCAACTCAATTTATAACATTTGTATCATGTGTTTTTTTTCTGGCTTTTTGTTTGATATTCTGTGTCTCCCATTTAAAATTCACCTATGATAAAAATTCTAGACCTTTCATTTCGGACCAAAATATAGAAGACCTCAATGTTTTAGTTCTTAAAGGGAATTTCAGAACTATCCAGGAAAGGAAATAAGAATGATAATTCTTTTTGACACACAAAATAATGGCCTGAATTTAGATATTGGTTTCCTTACCCATTATACTAAAGTTTTACGACCCCCTCTGAATAGCATCCCCCCCCCTCCAGTCTATAGCTCTCCCTCTGTCTTATCTCACTAACTCTGCTGCTATCTTTATCACCATTGATTTGTATGTGTTTGTTTTTCTCTTTTTTTTTTCTCTCTCCTTTCCCTCAGAGATGTGTTTTTTTTTTAACATTCTGCTAAAAAAAATTGTGAATCAGTACTGCTTGGACCTTGAAGAAGGGGACATACCCCGAAAGCTTGTCCTGAAAAATTGTATGTTAGTGCAAATAAAAGTATCACGGACAGTACTCCATTTTCTTTGTAAGTGGGCAAACTTACACAATCTGCAGGGGATCAAATAATAATTTTACCCACTGTATATTCTCCAGATGCTTGATGGCGGGTCACATACCATTTACAGTATCTCACAAAAGTGAGTACACCCCTCACATTTTTGAAAATATTTTATTCTATCTTTTCACGTGACAACATTAAAGAAATTACACTTTGCTACAATGTAAAGTAGTGAGTGTACAGCTTGTATAACCATGTAAATTTGCTGTCCCCTCAAAATAACTCAACACAGACATTAATGTCTAAACCACTGGCAACAAAAGTGAGTACACCCCTAAGTGAAAATGTCCACATTGGGCCTAAAGTGTCTATTTTTTGTGGCCACCATTATTTTCCAGCACTGCCTTAACCCTCTTGGGCATGGAGTTCACCAGAGCTTCACAGGTTGCCCCTGGAGTCCCCTTCCACTCCTCCTCCATGACAACGCTGGTGGATGTTAGAGACCTTGCACTCCTCCACCTTCCGTTTGAGGATGCCCCACAGATGCTCAATAGGGTTTAGGTCTGGAGACATGCTTAGCCAGTCCATAACATTTACCTTCAGCTTCTTTAGCAAGGCAGTGGTCTTGGAGGTGTGTTTGGGGTCTTTATGTTGGAATACTGCCCTGCGGCCCAGTCTCTGAAGGGAGGGGATCATGCTCTGCTTCAGTATGTCACAGTACATGTTGGCATTCATGGTTTCCTCAATGAACTGTAGCTCCCCAATTCCGGCAGCACTCGTGCAGCCCCAGACCATGACACTCCCACCACCATGCTTGACTGTAGGCAAGACACACTTGTCTTTGTACTCCTTACCTGGTTGCCGCCACACACGCTTGACACCATCTGAACCAAATAAGTTTATCTTGGTCTCATTAGACCACAGGAGATGGTTCCAGTAATCCATGTCCTTAGTCTGCTTGTCTACAGCAAACTGTTTGTGGGCTTTCTTGTGACTCATCTTTAGAAGAGGCTTCCTTCTGGGACGACAGCCATGCAGACCAGTTTGATGCAGTGTGCGGCGTATGGTCTGAGCACTGACAGGCTGACCGCCCACCCCTTCAACCTCTGCAGCAATGCTGGCAGCACTCATATGTCTATTTCCCAAAGACAACCTCTGGATATGAGGCTGAGCACGTGCACTCAACTTTTTTGGTGGACCATGGCAAAGCCTGTTCTGAGTGGAACCTGTCCTGTTAAACCGCTGTATGGTCTTGGTCACTGTGCTGTAGCTCAGTTTAGGGTCTTGGCAATCTTCTTATAGCCTAGGCCATCATTATATAGAGCAACAATTCTTTTTTCAGATCCTCAGAGAGTTCTTTGCCATGAGGTGCCATGTTGAATCACTAGTATGGATAGTGAGGGCGATGACACCAAATTTAACACACCTGCTCCCCATTCACACCTGAGACTTTGTAACACTAACGAGTGACATGACATGGGAGGGAAAATGGCTAATTGGGCTTGCTCAAGAAGCTGAGGGTAAAGGTGATGGACTGGCCAAGCATGTCTCCAGACCTAAACCCTATTGAGCATCTGTGGGGCATCCTCAAATGGAAGGTGGAGGAGCGCAAGGTCTCTAACATCCACCAGCTCCGTGATGTTGTCATGGAGGAGGGGAAGAGGATTCCAGTGGCAACATGTGAAGCTCTGGTGAACTCCATGCCCAAGAGGATTAAGGCAGTGCTTTAAAATAATGGTGGCCACAAAAAAGACACTTTAGGCCCAATTTGGACATTTTCACTTAGGGGAGTACTCACTTTTGTTGCCAGCGGTTTAGACATTAAAGGCTGTGTGTTGAGTTATTTTGAGGGGACGGCAAATCTACTCTGTTATACAAGCTGTACACTCACTACTTTACATTGTAGCAAAGTGTCATTTCTTCAGTGTTGTCACATGAAAAGATAGAATAAAATATTTACAAAAATGTGAGGGGTGTCCAGACTTTTGTGAGATACTGTAAATGGTTTACTGCAACCTTCCAGATATAGTAATATCTTTCCTATTTGTGGTTATGAAAAACCAAAGAAACAACATTTTATAGGGCTCTCCCATTTTGCTTGCCGTCCCTTGTTTTCTCCCACACACCATCTTTTCTTCTTTGACTTTGAGGTTGATTTATTAAAACTAGAGAGTGCAAAATCTGGTGCAGCTCTGCATAGAAACCAATCAGATTTCATTTTTTTTTTTTGGTCAAAGCTTAATTGAACAAGCTGAAGTTAGAAGCTGATTGGCTACCATGCACAGCTGCACCAGATTTTGCACTCTCCAGTATTACCCTGTTTCCCCAAAAATAAGACCTAGCGTGATTGTCGGTGATGGCTGCAATATAAGCCCTACCCCACCCAAATAAGCCCTACACTGTTTCCCCGAAAATAAGATCTACCCTGAAAAGAAGACCTACAAGGACTTTAACTAGGGCTTATTTGGGGGGTAGGGCTTATATTGCAGCCATCACCGACAATCACGCTAGGTCTTATTTTCGGGGAAACAGGGTAGTAAATCAACCCCAATGTTCCAGTGAGAGGAGCAAACAGAAAGTAAGCGCAGGTAATGAGATTTGGGGCAATTGAGTGCGCCTGTTGTTAAACCCTGACTAGTGAAAGCAAAGGTTTACTCGAAAGCTTTAGAGGAAATGTAAATGAGTTTGAGCTGCTAATCAAGTTACTAATTAGGTTGTTTGAATTGACTGCAGGCAATAATTACAGGAGGGTCAGGTCAGTTTTTCATGTGCGATAACTCATTAGAAAACCCAACAGTTCATAAAATGCTGTTCATTTGACCCCACTTTTTTTTTTTTCTTTTCCTTTTTATAGCCTCACTGTAAAATGAGTTACTAGAGCGACTAATCTCTCGATGAATGCGGTTAATACAACAGTACCCTTTATGCTTTCTAGTGCAACATAATCCTACCGTATAAACCCGCATACACAACTTTCCGTTACTGCTGACAAGGCATTTCCAGTGTGTCGGCCACCGCCTGTTCTGTGTCTGATAATCTCCTCTGCTCAATAACAAAAACATTCTGACTGTAGATTCATAGAAAAAGCAAAGCTTCTCCTGGAATTTATTTGTTCCCTTTTAGGTCAAATTGGGATATTCATTGCTCAGTCTTTAAAAGGGAATATGTATTGGTTTTTGTATAGTTTTGTGTATACCACTCACTGGTGACTTTATTAGGTACACCTTGCTAGTACCGGGTTGGACCCCCTTTTGCCTTCAGAGCTGCCTTTATACTTTATGGCATAGATTCAACAAGGTTTTGGAAACGTTCCTTAGAGATTGTGGTCCATATGATAACATCACGCAGTTGCTGCAGATTTTTCAGCTGCACATCCATGATGGAAATCTCCCATTTGACAACATCCCAAAGGTGTTCTATTGGATGAGATCTGGTGCCTGTGGAGGCCATTGGAGTACAGTGACCTCATTGTCCAGTGGTGAGATGATTGGATCTTTGTGACATGGTGCATTATCCTGCTGGAAGGAGCCATCAGAAGATGGGGACACTGTAGTCATAAAGGGATGGACATGGTCAGCAACAATACTCAGGTAGGCCGTGGGGTTTAAACAATGCTCAGTTGGTACTAAGGGGCCCAAAGTGTCCCAAGAAATTATCCCCCCCACACCATTACACCACCATCACCACCAGCCTGAACCATTGATACAAGGCAGGATGGATCCATGCTTTCATGTTGTTTACACCAAATTACGACTCTCTCATCTGAATGTCGCAGCTGAAATTGATACTCATCAGATGTCAGAAACCATGAATCAGACTGAGACAGAAGTACAGTTAAATCCCACTTGTTTGATAATAATAATAATAAAAAGGTAAACAGAGTAAGCGTAGTCAAAACCTAGCCAGAGTTCAGGAACCGGAACGGATAGTCAGACAAGCCAAAACATTAGGGAGCCAGAGATGAGCGTAGTAGAACAGCAAGCAGGATCTGGAGCCAGAAGGTATGTCAACCAAGCAAGTCTTTAACAGGAACACAGGAGATAGTCTCTATAGATGTGACCAAGGCGAAGGCAGAGATCATCTGGGCTGGATGGCTTAAGTAGGCAGTACTGACGAGCAGGATATTATCAACAGGTGAGTCACTGTGGAGAGAAAGGAGCTGGCAATTAGCTGACGGCTGAGACCAGCCCTGACATCAGACCAGGCAATGTTTTTCTTCTATTGTCCAATTTTGATGAGCCTATGTGAATTGTAGCCTCCGTTTCCTGTTCTTAGCTGACAGAGGTGGCACCCGGTGTGGTCTTCTGCTGCTGTAGCCCACCTGCTTCAAGGTTCAATGTTCTGTGCGTTCAGAGATGGTATTCTGCATACCTTGGTTGCAATGAGTGGTTATTTGAGTTACTGTTGCCGTTTTATCACCCCCAACCAATCTGCCCATTCTCCTCTGACATCAACAAGGCATTTTCCTTCACACAACTGCCGCTCACTGGATATTTTCTCTTTTTCAGACCATTCTCTGTAAACCTGAGAGATGGTTGTGTGTGTAAATCTCAGTAGATCAGCAGTTTCTGAAATACTCAGACCAGCCCGTCAGGCACCAACAACCATACCACGTTCAAAGTCACTTAAATCCCCTTTCTTGCCCATTTTGATACTCCGTTTGAATTTCAGCAAGTCATCTTCACCACAACTAGATGCCTAAATGCATTGAGTTGCTTCCATGTGATTGGCTGATTAGCAATTTGTGTTACCAAGCAATTGAACAGCTGTACCTAATAAAGTGGCCGGTGAGTGTATGTTTTCTTTTTTTTGATAGTTTTTTTTAAAAGGGTAAGTTCCTCTTTTTTCACGAAAATTGAAAAGGTGAACTAACTCCAAATATCCTGGCCACCCCTCCTCACCCCTCTGTACATAGCGGATGTGCTCTCCTATGCTGCTGGTATAACAGCCCATACACTGCAGTTCTCAGCCCTGGAGTGAGTAAGCATCATACTGCCCACAATGGCAAGCACTCATTGGTCAGTGCAGCCACGTGACAGTGCTGACCAATAAAAATCACATCTGAGGATTCACTCCCAGAAGAAAGAAGCCTGTCTCATTAGTCAGCCTGCTAGTAATGTGCATTATGATGCATACTCATTCCGAGGCTGTGTATTATGGTGTACAGACTGCTATACCAGCAGCATGGGGCATCACAGCCACTACATGCAGCAGGGTCTTAGGGGTGGCCAGGACATTTGGAGTTAGTTTACCTTTTCATTATTGGTGAAAAAGTGAACTTCGCCTTCCATTTTTTTTTTAAAGTCAGGTATATATGAAATGAAGCTTATGAATAATTGTTGCATTTTCAGCCAACAGGCTGTAGGCTTTATTTCCCAGGCTATCTCTATCGCTCTTCTTCTTCTTTTTTTTTTTTTTTTCTATAAAAAGAAAAGCCTAGGAATTTACAATTAATATGGATGGGCACTTGTTTGTTGCAATCCAATGGTCTTGGTGGTAATTTACAATTTAGTTCATACCAATCCCTATTCTGTATGTCCATACTTCCTGCAATTTCTGCTTATCCAAGTTGCCTGTAGGTTAATACTTTTCCACCCACAGGGAGAATTTTTTTTTTTTTCTTCCTCAGTTTGAAACAAAAAATTGAAATATAAAAAAAAAGAAAAGGTCTGTTTACGGAGCTCAATAGCACAAGCTGAAATTTCCTCACCAAAGAAAACAAGCCAATGCAATGACTTTTCCTCTACCTTGCATATTTAGATGGATTTTTGCAAACTTTGAATCAGTCAGGGAGTCTGAAGCCAAAAAGCTTCTGTTATACACTGGGATTTATGTAGCCTTGCATTATTTTCAATCTGTCAGAACCGACTGGGAGACTTGCATTGAGAGAGGAACAGTAAAGCACAATCCCTGTGGAAGCTTACAATTGTTTTGATTATTTTAGGTCTTTTTATTTTTTTTTTTTATTTTTTTTTTTTTAGGCGGGTCAAAAACAGACTATAATGTATCATTATCGGTGGCTGGATATAAGCAGTCGTTGATCCACTTATATCCGCTCACATTTGAATCTGTTCAAGTTCCCCGGACTGAACAGAAAAAATTTACTTTCAGGTCTGCTTATACCGACTTGACCTGATGTGTGCAGAAATAGGCGCTTACATCTAGCCACCCCTGCGGATTACATGGGTACCCTGTTCCTCCCATCACAAGATGGTGAAAAAAAAAATCAGAACGGGCACGGAAGTCATTTATGTGACCTCCATTTCCATTCTGATCCGACTCCATAGTCTAGGATCCCTTTCTGAGACTGAATGGAGGGCATCCGTGTAAAACGTTTTTGTTTTTTTTTTAATTTATTCATTACAGTCAAGACTAAGGCCCCTTTCACATGGACGGACTGATTGCGTCCACCTGTCAGTTTTTTTGGTGGACCTGATCGGATCATCTATTGCTCTCTATGGAGCGGCGAATGTCAATGGACATGCCAACATCTGATCCAATCCGATCCTGTCCACTAAAAACAGATGGATGGGGATCCATTCCCCATCCGTCTGGCTGATCGGATCCGATGACAGATGAAAATGGACAGCCAGCTCGTTTCCATCTGACACGATTAATCGTCAAGAATCGTTTTCGCAATTTTTTTTCCCCGTTGCGATCTTGATAAAATTGTTTCACGATTCTTGCTATGCAAAGAATTCACTCTGCTCTTCTGAAGCCACAGCCATCAAAAGAAATGAAGAAAAAAAACGGGGGCAGTCTGCCAAGAATCACAACATTCTTTAGCAGTGGAACTAAGTATAAACATTGTAACAATTTGTCAATGGAATAGACTTTGTGTGTAAATGAGGAAAGTTTAACCTCTTAAACACTAAACCTTTTCTGACATTTGTTGGTTTCAAGTTAAAATCATTTTTTATTGCTAGAAAATTACTTAGAACCCCCAAACATTATATATATATTTTTAGTAGAGACCCTAGATCAGTGGTTCTCAACCTGGGGGTCGGGACCCCCTCGGGGGTCAAATGATGATTTGCCAGGGGTCACTGAATCCTGGGCTGTTCCTGAAGCCCGCAACGCTCTCCCAGCCTTTTTGTGGCTGCCCAGCTGGGCTGTTCCTGGAGCCCGCGGCCGCCCACTTAGCTGCCCATTCAGTTAACAACATGGCTGGGGGGGCAGAGACTAGAGGTCAGCTGACTGGAGAGGAATGTGAAGTGGAAAGGGCTGGAGGAGACCCTATCTCCTGATTTCAACATGGGTGTCACTGCTACGAGACACCACAAAGTCAGAGACACAGTGAAGCCAGAGACACAGTGAGTAACACTACCTGTGATTATAGTTGCCATTAAAAGTCCCCACTACAGTTCTCAGATCAGCAGATGACCTTGATCAAGAGCACCTTAGTTGGCCGATCAGAACTCCCCCCAGCATTGCCACTCATCCCATTCCCCCCACCCCCTCCACCAAGGACTAATGCCCCGTACACACGGTCGGACTTTGTTCGGACATTCCGACAACAAAATCCTAGGATTTTTTCCGACGGATGTTGGCTCAAACTTGTCTTACAAACACACGGTCACACAAAGTTGTCGGAAAATCCGATCATTCTAAACGCGGTGACATAAAACACGTACGTCTGGACTATATAAACGGGGCAGTAGCCAATAGCTTTCATCTCTTTATTTATTCCGAGCATGCGTGGCACTTTGTGCGTCGGATTTGTGTACACACGATCGGAAATTCCGACAACGGATTTTATTGTCGGAAAATTTTATAGCCTGCTCTCAAACTTTGTGTGTCGGAAAATCCGATTTAAAATGTGTGATGGAGCCCACACACGGTCGGAATTTTCGACAACAAGGTCCGATCACACATTTTCCATCGGAAAATCCGACCGTGTGTACAGGGCATAAGAGAAGGAATAAAAATAGAGAATACATGAAAGCAAGAGGAAAAAGAGGGGAAGGAACAAAGAAAAAGGGAGAGAAAGAATATAAGAAAGGGGCAGGGAAAAAAAAACAAGAAATTAGGATAGAAATAAAAGGGAAAGAAAGGAGAACAAAGAGAAAGAGTGGTACATTCTAAAATGTACCATAAGGGGTTTTAAAAGTGTACGAGTGGAAGGGACTCAGGGAGCGCTAAATGTCCGTGGGCTAGGGGTGCAAATGACTTGTCTTGCCTTGGGTGCTGACAACCCACACGCTACGAAAATAATTTTACTGTTAGGGGTCCCCACAACTTGGGAAATTTTATCAAGGGGTCACGGCACTAGTAAGGTTGAGAACCACTGCCCTAGATAATAAAATGGTGGTTGTTGCAATATTATGTTACACTGTATTTGTGCAGCGGTCTTTCAAATGCAATTTTTTTGGAAAAAATTACTTTAACGATTTAAAAAAAAACAAAACAAAAAAAACTAACCAGTAACGTTAGAGCAATTTTTTTTGTATAATGTGAAAGATTTTACGTTGCGAGAATCGTGATCTTTTTATTCCAAAAAAAAAAAAAAAATTGTGATTCTCATTTTGGCCAGAATCGTGCAGCTCTAATCTGACAGCCCATAGAGGACCAGTGGACTGTACGTATCTGCTCTGCATCAGCGTAGTGGACACAGACCTGTCAACCAACTGCTCAGTGGGGATCAGCGGAGAGATCCTCTGCTCAGCAGGCAGATCCGCTGGCTGACTTTGCCAGTTTGAAAGGGTCCTAAGAAGAATTTTTTAAATTAAATTTTTGCAACTAAGTATTATGCCGTCTACTGTCTAGCCAGCATTTGGAGCTCTAGTCTTCTTTTTACTGGAGATACCAACTATGGAACATACGCAATGCATACATGGACAGTGGTCTTACCTGGAGGCAATCCCTTTCTCTTTAACCACTTGCATATCGGCCTGTAATACCCTTTTATTACCAAACCGAGAGACGGATAGAGCTTTCTTATGGTGGTATTTACTAACCACTGTTTTTTTTAATTTACTATAAAAAGGATTAAAAAAAGAAAAAAAGAAATTTTTGTAAAAGATAGCAAATAAAATTGCCAAGAGTACAAAAAACTCCAAAATAACTTTTTTGGACAGTAGACATCCCAAGGTGATCTAATTTTTTTGCCACATTTTTTTTTTAGAAACAAAGAAAAATGCTGGTATTAAAGTAGTTATAACCATAAAGCTTGGTAATTGTGCAGTAAATATATGAATGTATGGATCATACACAGAGGGAGGAGGAGGTAAAGGGGGCTAATGTATGGGCCACATATAGTGGGAGGATGAAGATGAGGGGGTTGATGTTCAGATGTGCAGGATAAGGGAGGTGAAGGATTAATATACAGGTCATATAAAGAAACGGACTGGAGATCAGATGTATAGGTGATCCTACAGGTAGTGAAAATCCTGCACAATGCTGACCTATTCATTCAGTTCCAATTCATAAATGACTCCTATTTCCTCTCTTTTCTCCATAGTAAGGGGAAGGGGAGGAATCAACACTGTAGACAGTGATGTGTTTACATTTGTGATCCCTGTGATCGGTCATCACAGCAATTACTTGGTACAGAGCCACTCAGATCATCTCCATACGCTGTTTCTATGAGGATAGTCGGTGCATAGCCATATTTGGGCACAATGGTCGCCCAAGGGTGCGTTCTCCAGTGCCGTATAAACAGCACTGGGAAATTGACAGTCCGCCACTCTATTCATAAATGAATGGTGGTATGAAGTGATTAAAGGTACAGCAACACACCAGTGCACACACACTGGGATGCTTCAGCTGCCTTGAGCAGTGTTTGCCTTCTGATATGTTGCTGCACTTTTAAGGAGAGGGCTGCCTCCAGGCAAGCTTACAGTCAATTTTTTGCTTGGTTATATATGTACCATAGTTTGGAACTCCAATACTTTGGCGTGAGGGACTGTACTTTGCAGGCCCCGCTGTATTTTTACATGTGATTGCACATGTATGCACAATTGAAAACCCATATTTGTGTAATTGTGTAAGTGGGAACAGAGACGGTAATAAAACATTGACAGAACTTCTAACTCTTCCCCAGTTTATCCAACTGGAGTTGAGCTTTCACAAAAAATTTCCTAATCTGTGAGCCAAAACCGTGTACCAGGGGTCTCCAAATTTTCTAAACGAAGGACCAGTTTACGCTCCTTCTGGCTTTAGGGGGGGCCAGACTGTAACTGGTGGCATTAGAAAATGCCATGCTGTCAATGAAAGTAAGCAATACCACATCATTGTTTTAATGGGGGGGGGGGGGGGGATAGTGCCCCATTGTGGGTACCAGTGGGTGGAATAGTGCCCCATCGTTGGTATCAGTGGGAGGAATAGAGCATCATCATTGGTATCAATGGGAGGAATGGTGTCCCACTGTTGGTATCAGTGGGAGGAATGGTGTCCCACTGTTGGTATCAGTGGGAGGAGTAGTGCCCCATTGCTGGCGTCAGTGGCAGGAAATAGCTCCCCAATTGTTGGTGTCATTGGGACGAATGGTGCCTCATCATTGGAATAAGTGGAGGAAATGGTACCCCAAGGGCCTGATAATGGGAAGCAAAGGGCCGCATTTTGGAGACCACTGCCATACACCATAGGGCAACCAAGATTCAGAGGATTCTGGGCTGTATGTACAACATCACACAATTTGAAATCTGTCATGATGGGTCCAGGAGGGAGGACAGCATGGGGAAATTTCCACATCTCTAGCAAACCTGATGACAAAGGTGTTTGTACAGGGATTCAATATTCTGTATGTATCCTTATCAACTCATCCCAGCATCCTGGACCAACTGGTACTGGTCTAATAATATGTAGACCCAGAGTTTGTTCTAAAACTCTTGTTCTTGTTTTCTCCTCTCTCTGAAATGCATGGTTGGCATGATGGCATGATGTCCTTACATAACCCAGAAGACACAGCCCTTTTTCTCCTGTATTCTTTAGTTCTTGAGTATAAAATAACCTGTGTCCATTTTGTCCCTCTGCAGGGAGAACCACAGCGAGATTGAGCGAAGGAGGAGAAACAAAATGACCGCGTACATCACAGAACTGTCCGACATGGTGCCCACCTGCAGTGCCCTGGCACGCAAGCCAGACAAGCTCACCATCTTACGCATGGCAGTGTCTCATATGAAGTCTCTGAGGGGTACTGGAAACACATCCACAGATGGCACCTATAAACCATCCTTCTTGACTGATCAGGTGTGTAATGACTTCTATGCCAACCAAGCTGTGTCACATAAAAGCCCAACTCTCAGCAAAAATAAAACATTTTCCCATGCAGTGGGGCTGTGCCTGCAGTGCAAGGGTAAACTGCTTGTTTTTGTCTTGACGATTGAAGAAGTGAGAAGTGGCCACCACGGTTTAGCGGTCTTGTGCAGTGGATTGTTCCTGATGTCATCACGCCTATAGACCTGATCTGGAACAGTCCACTGTTGGATTGTGGGGGAGCGCCGTTTACCGCTGCAGCATAAGCTTTCTGGATGCCCCTGGAGCGGGCACGGCCCTACTGCATGGGAAAACTTTTTTTTTTTTGGCCCAGAAACACTACACTGAAATTGGTTTGGGTATATAAAGTTGGCCTATTTGGTTTTTAAAGAGGGTACGCTGTTAATAAGGAACTAAATTCCACAAAATACTCACCTACACCTTCCAGTGATGGACGGTTAAATTCCTCACCAGTCGCTGTCAATTTCTCCCTTGGCTTCTTCTGGGTGCCTGGTCTTCTGCCTCTTGATTGGCCGACGGGGAATGATGTGATCCTGCTCATGTTTACGGGAATTAGTCATTATGGCACGGCTGGAGTGTGCTTGGCATGCATGGTAAGCTGCACATGCACAGCTCAATGTGTATTGAGTAAAAAACTGAGCAGGCAGATCCGTGTCTCTTATTGCAGAAAAGATATTACTAAGTCTGCTATAACTTTTTTTTGAGGGGGTGGGGCAGCCAGGTGGGTTATGCCATAAGGTGCTAGTATTCTTGGCGTACTAGCACATTATGGCACTTGCCTGCCAAAGAAACCCTCCAGCGATGCGGTGCAATCGATCTGGTGGCTCCCCGTGTTCTGTAAGATTAGCGAACCTGTACGATCAGGGAACGGGAGTGACATTCCGGACCAAAAATACTCACTGCGCTTGCGTTCCAGCAGGTTTGCTAATCCGATGGAACACCCGCAGTCAGAAGGCGGCAGCGGACATGGGGGTGACAATCGCGGTAAAAACGCGCAAACAGAATCACGGGACGCCTGTCGCCCCAAAAGAAATACAGGAGTTTCTTTTGGGCGACCCGCGATTCTATTTGCGTGTTTTAACCGCGATTGTTGCCCCATACGCGGAGATGTGAACGGAGCCTAAATCTTGCTTATTACAGCCGGTCACAGGTGATGTGTATAGTGATTAGATGACTTATTCATGTACACCGGTGTCGCCTATGTATGTCTGGATCCGTAGCTTAGAACATTTCACTTACCAGGACGATCAAATTATTCTGTCGGTCAACAAAATTCTGAACATGTCAGAAAATCTCTGACAACGGATCAGTTGTCCCCAGTCCTAGGTAATCAGCTTCGTGACATTATTATGTTTTAAGTTTTGTAAACTGATTTTAAACCCTTTCATATAACCAGTGAAGTGACTGGCCTCAGGTGATGCAGTCTTCTCTTCTCTACATCCCTCCAAAGTTCAGAATTTTTATAAAGCTTGCCTGATCTTCCAGAAAACGGGGCGGAGAGCTGAAATTACACACTGCAAAGCACCGTGAGGAGAGCTCTGAGAGCTGATTGGAGGGAAGGGACACCCCCACACACCCCTTTCACACAGCAAACAAGAACAGAACTGGGGCTGTCAATCAGACGGTGTACTGGAGCTCTCTCCTGCCCTGTCACCTTTTTTTCCTCTTGGTGTCAGGAAAACTTGTCAGAAGTGACTTAAGCTGATAGTGGAGGAATGAGGTAGCCGGTTCATCGGGGACTGGCCGAGATTCGATCTATCTATGGGCAGGCTTGTGCACAAGTCGACTTGGGTACAGCCAGCCTGTCAGATTTTTTGCGTGCGATTTACTGACAGCTATATAGCTGCTAGCAGTAATTAGTAAAATTATTTTAAAAAATGTTAGGGTATGTCAACAGAAAGGTAATCTAGGAATGTCAGCTTGGTTAACCGTTATTTTTTTTTCTTAATATCTCTGAAGTATAATTAAAGCCAACATTTTTTTTCATTTTAGATAAACCCCTGTTACTTTTTTATTTATTTTTTAAGTTTGTGATCCATTTGAGGGCTGGTTCACACCATAGAAAGGCAGTCCGGATGCATTCCAGATGCTTTTCTGCATGCGCGTTTTTGATGCAGTTCAGTGCATTTTTCTTCCTCGTTTTTTCCTAAGCTTAACCACTTCAATACCAGGCACTTGGACACCTTCCCGCCCAGGCCAATTTTCAGCGCCGTCGCACTTTGAATGACAATGGTGCGGTCATACAACACTGTACTCAAACAAATTTTTTATCATTTTGTTCCCACAAATAGAGCTTTCTTTTGGTGGTATTTGATCACCTCTGCGGTTTTTATTTTTTGCGCAACAAATAAAAAAAGACCGAAAATTTTGAAAAAAAAACAAGTTTTTCTTTGTTTCTGTTAAAATTTTTTGTAAATAAGTACGTTTTCTTCTTCAATGACGGGCACTGATGGGCACCGATGAGGTGGCACCAATGAGGAGGCACTGACAGGCACTGATGATGGGCACTGATAGGTGGCACTGATGGGCACTGATAGGTGGCACTGGTATGCGGCACTGATGGGCACTCATAGTTGGCACCGATGGGCACTGATAGGTGGCACTGGTATGCGGCACTGATGGGCACTCATAGGTGGCACCGATGGGCACTCATAGGCGGCACTGGGCACATGTAGGCGGCACTGGGCACTTGTAGGTGGCACTGATGGGTACTTGTAGGTGGCACTAATGGGTACTTATGGGTGGCACTGATGGGTACTTATGGGTGGCACTGATGGGCACTGATAGGTGGGCACTGTTGGGCACCGATGGGCACTGACAGGTGGCGCCGATGGGCACTGACAGGTGGCACCGATGGGCACTGACAGGTGGCGCCGGTGGACACTGACAGGTGGCACTGATAAAACTGGTGGCATTGCTGGGCAGAACTGAAACATAATGGTGCCCATTTGTGGGCACTGATTGGCACAGATTGGGCACATGTGGATGGCCATGGGGTACATACCTGGCCATCCACATGTTGCCCCTTCCCTGTTGGTCCTAGTGGCGATCCCTGGTGGTCCAGTGTGGTCATCTGAGGGGGGGGCTGCGCTGATAAACAATCAGCACAGACCCCCCCCGTCAGGAGAGCCGCCGATCGGCTCTCCTCTACTCGCGTCTGTCAGACGCGAGTGAGGAAAAGCCGATCAACGGCTCTTTCTATTGACATCGTTATTAGCCATGATTGGACACGGCTGATCACGTGGTAAAGAGCCTCCGCCGGAGGCTCTTTACCAAGATCGGTGGAGCGGTGTGTCAGGATGACACACCGCTCCACCGATCGCCGCGATGCGCGCCCCCGCGGGCGCGCAGCGGCATGTTATCCTGCTGGACGTCATATGACGCCCAGTCAGGATAACGGCGCCCAGTCAGGATAACGGAACCACCGCCCGGCCTACTGCTATGGGCCGGGCGGGAAGTGGTTAAATAAGAACATGTGTGTTTAGGTGCATTCCAGTGCGTTTTTGATGCTTTTTACAGCGTTCCAGTGCAGGAAAAATGCAGCATGTTCTACTTTTTTTTTTCTGGAACTGGAACGCACTGGAACTGCAAACACTGGTGTGAACTATGCCAGTGAAAACCATATAACCTACTTTCTATGCATTTTTAATGCAGAAAAAAAACGCACTGGACTGCATGTGGTGTGAACTGGCCCTGAGAGATTTCACTTCCAGTCCTATATAGACAAAACAGGAAGTAAAAGAAAATCTCTCCAAAGGGATTGAACTCCTCATTTACACAGTTGTCATCCCTTTGAAAATCCTTTCTGATACGTTTTCTGTGACTCAAATGTCCCATGTTTTTGATTTTCCCAAACTTTCAGTCCCAGTGACCGTTGTTTCTAAGCCTTCCCTATACTACCCAAACTATATATTAAAAAAATCTTGGGGGAGATTTGCTAAAACTGGAGAGTGCAAAATCTGGTGCAGCTCTGCATAGAAACCAATCAGCTTCCAGGTTTTGTCAAAGCTTAATTGAAGAAGCTGAAGTTGGAAGCTGATTGGCTACCATGCACAGCCGCACCAGATTTTGCACTCTCCAGTTTTAGTAAATAAATCCTTTTTGCCTTGTAGTTGTTCTTTAAACCCTAAGCCCCCTTTAACACTGACAGACCGATCGGGTCCACCTGTCAGTTTTTCAGGCGGACCTGATCGGCAGATGTCTGCTGACACAGGCCGGTATCCAATCCGATCCTGTCCGCTATAAACAGACGTATGGGGATCTGTTCCTCTTCCGTCTGGCAGATAGGTTGACAGTCAGATGGAAACGGACAGGTGGTCCGCTTCCATCCGACCACCCCATAGAGAACCACGAGCTGTGTCCATGTCCGCTCTGCATCAGCGGAGCAGACACGGACCTGTCATCAGCCTGCTCAGCGGGGTTGGGGGGGGATCCCCTGCTAAACATGCTTGACAGAGTCCCCCCCATCTTCAAGGGCTCAAACTGGAAAAACACAGTAATAAATATACAATATAGGGAGAAGAATATACATTGCATTTCTTTTTTAAACAAATTTGATTTACTTAACCACTTTCTACTCAGTGCTGGCATCCCTTTTAATAGGGTCTGTATGCTTGGGGGCAAGAAGAAATCAGCTGATCTTGTGACCACTGTGATTGGCTGTCGCAGTGTTTACATGATCCAGCGGCAGGCCCTGCCAACTTCGATCATTAGGGTAGCTAAGAGCTGTTTTTGACGGCTCGGTCACTGCTGTTAGCGTACAGTGAGCAAAATTTTTTTTGGGGGGGCGCATACAAACTGAAAAATTCTGAAAAAAACCCCATCATTTGCCTCTTCACTGTACCATTAATTGCAGCCACTGTGCCCATCAATTGCCGCCACAGTGCCATCAAATGCCACCACTGTGCCCATCCAATGCCGCCACTGTGCCCATCAAAAGCAGCCACTGTGCCCATCAAACGCAGCCACTGTGCCCTATCAAACGCAGCCACTGTGCCCTATCAAACGCTCCCACTGTGCCCCATCAAATGCTGCCACTGTGCCCCATCAAATGCTACCACTGTGCCCCATCAAATGCTACCACTGTGCCCCATCAAATGCTACCACTGTGCCCCATCAAATGCTACCACTGTGCCCCATCAAATGCTACCACTGTGCCCCATCAAATGCTACCACTGTGCCCCATCAAATACAGCTACTGTGCCCCATCAAATACAGCTACTGTGCCCCATCAAATACAGCTACTGTGCCCCATCAAATACAGCTACTGTGCCCCATCAAATGCAGCTACTGTGCCCCATCAAATGCAGCTACTGTGCCACATCAAATGCAGTCTTTGCGACATCAAATGCAGCCTCACTGTGCCCCATCAAATGCAGCCACTGTGCCATATCAAATGCTGCCAGTGTGCCCCCCGCCCGCCGTCTGTACTTGCCCTGTCTCGGTGGCGGTAGGACAGCTCCTCAATGTCTTCTCCCGTCCTCTCTTCCCGTCCTCTGCAATGATTGGACGCCTGATAGGGTAGTTCATGCACTACTTTGGTCCGACTTTCATGCAACTTGAGGGCCATAGACTTAACCTTCAAAAGTTACATGAAAGTTGTACCTAAATGTTATACAATGCAACAGTTGTTCATTATCACCGGTCAAAGCCAAAGTCGTATCCAAGTTGCGTCCATCCATAGTTGCACTACAAAGTCGGTGCAACTTTGGAGTCGTAAGTGTGAATGGAGCCTTACTGGCATGATCAACACATGGCACCTGAAGAGAATGAAATAAATCAAAGACTGCAGAGATAAAAGCTCCCTCAGCGCAATCAACAGTGGGTAAGCTACCATGCATTGTCAATGGTTTTTTTTTTTCTTTTTTTTTTTTTCAAAGGAATTTACATACACTTCAAGGCTTTTGTTAAAACACACGCAGTTGTTATTTTTGCCATTTCTATGCTGGAAAGTTTAAAAGGAAATGTTTTTTGCATACACAGTGGAAGTTGTTACTGTAACATTTACATGAAAGTACTTTTTGATGTGACTTTTATGTTTTACTTGCTTGACGTACTACAGACTAAACATCACCCAAAAATATGTCCTTGGAGATTCTTTGTTTTCAATGTTTGACATGAAGCAGTTCTCCGGCTTTTATACAGTGCATCCGGAAAGTATTCACAGCGCTTCTCTCTCTCCACATTTTGTTATGTTACAGCCTTATTCCAAAATGGATTGAAATTCGTTATTTTCCTAAAAATTCTACAAACAATACCCCATAATCCCAACGCGAAAGAAGTTTGAAATCTTTGCAGATTTATTAAAAATTAAAAAATTAAACGAATTCCATGTACATAAGTGTTCAATACTTTGTTGAAGCACCTTTGGCACCAGTTACAGCTACAAGTTGGGCACACCTATTTTTGGGCAGTTTCTCCCATTCTTCTTGACAGGACCTCTCAAGCCCCATAAGGTTGGATGAGGAGTGTTGGTGCACAGCCATTTTCAGATCTCTCCAGAGATGTTCAATCGGGTTCAAGTCTGGGCTCTGGCTGGGCCACCCAAGGACATTCACAGAGTTGTCCCACTGCTTTGTTATCTTGGATGTGTGCTTAGGGCCGTTGTCCTGTTGAAAGATGAACCTGAGGTCCAGAGCACTCTGGAGCAGGTCTTTATCAAGGATGTCTGTACCTTGCTGCATTCATCTTTCCCTCGATCCTGACTAGTCTCCCAGTTCCTGCCGCTGAAAAAATCCCCACAGCATGATGCTGCCACCACCATGCTTCACTGTAGGGATGGTAATAACCAGGTAATGAGCGGTGCCTGGTTTCCTCCAGACATGATGCTTGATATTCAGGCCAAAGAGTTCAATCTTTGTTTCATCAGACCAGAGAAGTTTGTTTCTCATGGTTTGAGAGTCCTTCAGGTGCTTTTGGGCAAACTCCAGGCGGGCTGTCGTGTGCCTTTTATTGAGAAGTGGCTTCCGTCTGGCCACTCTACCATACAGGCCTGATTGGTGGAGTGCTGCAGAGATGGTTGTTCTTCTGGAAGGTTATCTTCTCTTCACAGAGAAACGCTGGAGCTCAGACAGGGAGGTGACCAAGAACCCGATGGTCACTCTGACAAAGGCCCTAATCGCTCAGTTTGGCTGGGCGACCCTCTCTAGGAAAAGTCCTGGTGGTTCCAAACTTTTTCTATTTACAGATGATGGAGGCCACTGTGCTCATTGGGACCTTCAATGCTGCAGAAATTTTTCTGTACCCTTCCCCAGATCTGTGCCTTGATACAATCCTGTCTCGGAGGTCTACAGACAATTCCTTGGACTTCGTGGCTTGGTTTGTGCTCCGACATGCACTGGTAACCATGGGACCTTATATAGGCAGATGTGTGCCTTTCCAAATCATGTACAATGAACTGAATTTACCACAGGTGGACTCCAAGTTGTAGAAACATCTCAAGGATGATCAGTGGAAACAGGATGGACATGAGCTCAATTTTGAGTGTCATGCCAAAGGCTGTAAATACTTATGTACATGGGATTTTTTTTTTTTTTTTTTATAAATTTGCAAAGATTTCAAACAAACGTCTTTCACGTTGTCATTATGGGGTATTGTTTGTAGAACTTTAAGGAAAATAATGAAATTAAACCATTTTGGAATAAAACTGTAATATAACAAAATGTGGAAAAAGTGAAGTGATGTAAATATTTTCCGGATGCACTGTATGTAATGCTTAAGAGGACTGTCAGAAACTTCAGACCTAATAGAGGAAACAATGGTCAGAGTATGTGGACAGGACACATTGTTGGCTGGGGATATGCTACAGAAGACAGTACAAAACTTGGGAACATATCACATGAGGCTAGTAGAAGTCAATGCTATTACCCTAAATCAATGTTCCCAATCCAGACTGAGGTCCGAGGGCCACACATCCTACACCAAAGGGCTGCAGGTTGAGCACCAGTGCTGAATAGCAAAAAATGGCCTGGGCCAAGAAGGGGGTAAAACCTCCTGGAGCTGAAGTGGTTAAACAACCACTTTAGCTCCAGGGGTTTTTACCCCCTTCTTGACCAAGCCTTTGCTATTCGGCACTGCGCTACTTCAACTGGCGATTGCGCGGCCATGCAGCGCTCTATCCAAAGGAATATTATATCACTTTCCCCAACAAATAGAGCATTCATTTGCTGGTATTTGATCCTCAATTGTGTTTTATTTCTTGCGATCTAAACGAGAAAAAAAAAAACATTTTTGAAAAAAAATATGGGAAAAAAAAACATATTTTTTACTTTGTGCTATAAAAGATAATCAATTTAAAAAAATCACATTTCTTCATAAATTGTGGCCAAAATTTATTCTGCTACATGTTTTTGATTAAAAAAAAAATTACAATAAGTGAATATTGATTGATTTGTGTAAAAGTTTTAGCGCCTGCAAAATATGGTGTACAACATCCCTTGTAAAAAGCATGGGCCACGACTGGTCCTCTTTATGGAGAGATCTGGGTTCTATTAGACCCCAAATCTCTCCTCTGGCCTCCAATACAGCCGACCAAACACAGATCGGTCTGATCGGCTGCTTCCCTGCTCGGTAAAGGCCAGGTAAACGTAGAACCAAAACAGGAAGTGACTAAATGAACGTTGCTTCCTGTTTCTGACATCACAAAGGTGAAGGAACAACATCCATTCCTTACTATGTGCCTAAAGCGGGATGCCGCTATTCGTACTCTTGCTGGGCTGTCCAATCGCAATTGAGAGCCTGGTTAAGGCAGTGGCGGTGGAAGGAGGGTGGGACCCCTTCCATCGCCTGTAAAAGTAATCCAGCGGCTTGTTAACCGCTCTGATTTCTTTTTTTTTATTGTGTGCAGAAACGCCAGCCTTTAAAGAGGATATCTCAATCATTGCTGCAGTGATGACCGAGATATCACCCTTCCCGTCCAAGAATGTTTATAAACGCACCGTGGATGGCAAGTGGTTACTGTATTTATTGGCATATAACACTCACTTTTTCACCATGAAAATCGGGTGCAAATAGCGTTTACGTGTTATACGCCAATACTTCAATTTTAGCTGCCTCAGAGGGGACAGGGAGGGGAGCGTGACGAGCGCCGTCAGATTACATCATTACAACAGAATTTCCTGTTTACTTGGCCTCCTCTGTAATAGGAAGTCCCGTCTCCTGGGCCGCCATTGGACCACTGTTATGTCTATCATAGGAGATTCTTACTGTATGTAATCTGTCGGCGCTCGTCCCGCCCCCCTCCCTGTCCCCTCTAGGCTGCAGATGGGCATTGATCTGGCTGCACTGATGGCAATGGTGAGGCTGCTGCATTGATGGCAATGGTGAGGCTGCTGCATTGATGGCAATGGTGAGGCTGCTGCATTGATGGCACTTGTGAGGCTGCAGATGGGCATCGATCAGGCTGCACTGATGGCAATGATGAGGCTGCTACATTGAAGGCAATGGTGAGGCTGTTGCACTGATGGCAATGGTGAGGCTGTTGCACTGATGGCAATGGTGAAGCTGTTGCACTGATGGCAATGGTGAAGCTGTTGCACTGATGGCAATGGTGAGGCTGTTGCACTGATGGCAATGGTGAGGCTGTTGCACTGATGGCAATGGTGAGGCTGTTGCACTGATGGCAATGGTGAGGCTGTTGCACTGATGGCAATGGTGAGGCTGTTGCACTGATGGCAATGGTGAGGCTGTTGCACTGATGGCAATGGTGAGGCTGTTGCACTGATGGCAATGGTGAGGCCGTTGCACTGATGGCAATGGTGAGGCTGTTGCACTGATGGCAATGGTGAGGCTGTTGCACTGATGGCAATGGTGAGGCTGTTGCACTGATGGCAATGGTGAGGCTGTTGCACTGATGGCAATGGTGAGGCTGTTGCACTGATGGCAATGGTGAGGCTGTTGCACTGATGACAATGGTGAGGCTGCTGCATTGATGGCAATGGTGAGGGTGCATTGATGTGGACTGATGAGGCTGCATTGATGGCACTTGTGAGGCTGCAGATGTGCATTGGTCAGGCTGCATTGATGGCAATGGTGAGGCTGCATTGATGGCAATGGTGAGGGTGCATTGATGTGGACTGATGAGGCTGCATTGATGGCACTTGTGAGGCTGCAGATGTGCATTGGTCAGGCTGCATTGATGGTAATGGTGAGGCTGCAGATGGGCACTGACCCTTATTTTGCTTCAAAGTTCCTTATTTAAAATTGTAAGTTTTCTTCCTGAAACTTCGCTCTTAAAATGAATGTGCGTGTTATACACCGATAAATCCGGTAATTTCAATTTCCTAGAATACATTGTTTAATCTTCTGGGTTTTTTCTTTTGTAGGAGTTGAAGCATCTTATCTTGGAAGCTGCGGATGGTTTCCTGTTTGTGGTATCCTGTGAGACGGGTCGGATTGTCTATGTGTCCGATTCAGTGACTCCAGTTCTCAATCAGCCCCAGTCCGAGTGGTTTGGGAGCTCCATTTATGACCAAGTCCATCCAGATGATGTGGACAAGCTGCGGGAGCAGTTATCTACAGCAGAGAATGCCATGACAGGTAGGTTACAATTGTGCTAAATAAGCTGATCCACATGCGATTGTTATTTGGGTGGTATGTAACATGATTGGCGTCTTTCTTGCAGGCCGCATTTTGGATTTGAAGACTGGCACAGTAAAGAAAGAGGGCCAGCAGTCCTCTATGAGGATGTGTATGGGATCCCGGAGGTCGTTTATCTGTAGGATGAGGTAAATGTTCTTCTCTTGCAAAACGCATTAGCAATATTAAATATAATATATTTAACCACTTAAGGACTAAGCCTCTTTTTTAGATGTGTTGTTTACAAGTTAAAAACTGTTTTTTTTTGCTAGAAAATTACTTAGAACCCCCAAACATTATACATTTTTTTTCTAACACCCTAGAGAATAAAATGGCGCAGCATCCGATTGCCTCCGCTGCTGCCGACGGCCCCGGTAAGTGGCGGAGGGCACCGGAGCGTGGCGGGGGGCTCCTCTCCTGCCGCCGATAAAAGTGATCTTGCGGTGAATCCGCCGCAGAGACCACTTTTATCTTGAAGCGCACCGCCAGCCGAACAGGATGATACCGGGGTTATGGCAGCTAGCTGCTGCCATAACAACGATATCCCCTGTCAGTCAGGATGTATATTGGCGTGCGGCGGTCCGGAAGTGGCTAAAAATATTGAATAAAAAAAGGTAAATGACTAAATACACAGTAAGAAGACATATATGTGTATGATTTAATTTCTGACAGATTTGTAATTTTATATAGCTTTGCACAGCTTGGACGATCACTCCGCCACTACTGAACCAGCTTTACTGCTTTCTGGGGACACACCCTGCTCATTGAACAGAGCTGATAATCCTGAGGCATTGTCTAAGGCAGGCCATATATGATTCATTTTTTTTTGTTCAACTAGCGAGTTAAAAAACAAACAAAAAATAAAAAGAACTGATTCCCCATACACATCGAGCGCCTCCCACTGAACTATTCTATTTTGCCAGCAAGGAGCCTGCTCCTATGGGAGAAAAAAATGATCAGTGTTGCTTGCGATAGCCAGCGGCACAGATCTTTTGGGAAAAACCCAGCAGGCTGGTTGTACACCAGTCGATCGATCATCTTTTGTACAAGCAGCTAGCCCATACATGGATCGAAATTCGTCCAATCCTTGCTCAACTGACAGATTTTCTATAGATGTATGGCCGGGATATGCAGACTGTGGCCAGTGGAAGTACATCATGTCCCAGGCTTGGTTGTCAGTGGGAGGTGGAATAGTGCCCCATCCTGGCACTAGTGGGAGGAATAGGAACATCTAGGAACCCTTAACTACCAAGTTTGAAGTTCGGGGGACCTATGGCTGCAAATGGGCACAGTGAGGCATGCAAATGGGCATTGTTGACCCTCTTTTCCACTTACAGTAGCTGTTCATTTCTCACCCTAGGCTTATACTCGAGTCAATAAGTTTTCCCAGTTTTTTGTGGTAAAATTAGGTGCCTCGGCTTATATTCGGGTCGGCTTATACTCGAGTATATACGGTAAATCTTTTGCAAAAACTGGCAAATGTTTTCTTTTAAAGTTCGACCTTAGAGACTGAAACTCTCAATGCACAGTAGTGAGGGGGTGTTATACTGTATGCTGGTTCTCTATTTTGTTGAGGTTTTTGCTAATCTTTCTGAATGCTTTTCCTTCTCCAGGTGTGGAAACACTGCAGTTGACCCCACCTCCATGAACAGGCTCACTTTTTTGAGGAACAGATGCAGGTAACGGTCCTTAGCAAAATATATTGCTTGTCAATCATGTAAGAATGTCACATTATTCTTTTTTTTGTGGTTAACTTTTCTGTTGATTTTTCTTTTGAAGAAACGGCCTGGGCCCACCCAAGGACGGGGAGCCGCAGTTTGTGGTTGTACACTGCACAGGGTATATCAAAGCTTGGCCACCT
This sequence comes from Lithobates septentrionalis, assembly GCA_037952835.1. Lineage (NCBI taxonomy): Eukaryota > Metazoa > Chordata > Amphibia > Anura > Ranidae > Lithobates > Lithobates septentrionalis. The sequence continues at coordinate 307,759 of JBBDGP010000452.1, forward strand.
GCAGGTAGGAATGTCATTTTTTTTTCTTGGAGTAAAGGATTCTATTTTACATATCCGTTGTATTGAAGTTAAAGTGGTTCTAAAGCCAAAATATTTTTTTTTACCTTCATGCTTGAAGGTACTTTCATGCATTTTTTTAACTTCATGCATTTTTACCTTCATGCATAAAGGTACTTTCATGCATTTTTTTACCTTCATGCATTAAGGTAAAAAACATTTTGCAGCTTGCTGTCCTCTCCCACCTCCCTAAATACTTACCTCCAGTCCTCAATCGATCCACGACTGGATCTCTTCTCTCCTCTCTTCCTTGCCACACAGGGACTCGGGCAGCAGCGGGAGCCATTATCTTCTGCTGCTGTCAATCAAGTACTGTGAGGGGGAAGCCGGGGGCGGCTCCATAGACACAGCCCGGGAGTGGGAACACGTGTGCCCCCATAGCAAGTGGCTTGCTTTTGGGGTATATGGAGAAGGGGAGGAGCCAATATCACCGGCAAGGGACCCCAGAAGAGGAGGTTCAGGGCCGCTCTGTGCAATACTATTGCACAGAGCCAGGTGAGTATCACATGTTTATTATTTTAGATTTAAAAAAAAATGCCTTTAGTAACACTTTAAAGCGGAACTTAAGTCAATACTGGTCTTTCTGCAGTATATTTAATTGAAAAGTGCTATTTTTTTTAAAATGATGTCTCAAGTTCTGCTGTATATGTCAATGAACGTATTCCTTTTCAGGCCCACAGCTTACTAGACGTCACTATGTTTTCTGGTTTAGAAGCAGGCAGAGCATCCACAGCCTTGTCTTATAGGCACATATTTGTGCATAATATGTGATATGATAACACTTCCCTTGTTCCAGATCTTTTGAGCACTGCCCTTGCTCCCTGTCTTCCCTATACAGTCCCTTTTTGCTTCTTTCTCCTGCACTGCCCCGCTGTGTGTCTTCAGCACTGCCCCCATTGCATGTCCCTTCTGTACTGCCTCTGCGTGCTGTTGTGCCTCCTCCGTATGTCTCTGCTGCAGTGCCTCTGTTTGTCTTACCTGTAGTGCTCCTGCTTTCTGTCTCCTACACTGACCAAAACTACTGCACAAGCCGTCCGAGGTACTGAGATATCCATGACTGATGTCAGCAGACCAGGATCTCCTGATAACTTCTCCCTGCTCTGCTGACCCGTGAGACCTTCTCATTCTCGGCAATCTTCTGGTGCCGGGACATGAAGAGAACCGCCTATGTGTAAAGCTGCCAAGGGAGAGGGAATAAATCTGGTTGTCTTCTGAAAGGTACATTTCTTTGCTTACTGCACTGCCTAGGGAGAAACTGTTCAGTGTTGCATGGTATATTTTCAATGTTGACTAAAGTTCCGCTTTAATTTTAATTATGCCGTTCTAAGTTCAATTTCTACATGCTCAATCTGGTTTGGCAGCTCAAAGTAATATTGGTTGAGAAAGGTGGCCATCCATGAAAGGAGGTCAGTGAGAGCAAGCAACCTATTTCTTTTAGTGCTGGTTTCCCTTTAAGGCTCAGTTTACATATACTAAATAAAGAAATTAGTGCAGCTCAATATAAATAAAAGAAAGTCCATCCATAAATGTAAAAGAACTACAAGTCCCAGAACGAAAGATGAGACCACTCGTGAGAGAATGGAAAATCCAATCCATTGCTAATTCTAGGTGACAAGCCCTCCACCGGCAAACAAATGCTCTTACCAGAAAAGGTGGACCCCTGATAAGACAGAAGGTCAAACGCGCTTGTATCCACAGTGGGGTGATTTTATTCTCCTGCACGGAAGTGGAACTGGAAGACAAGGGGACACTTTCTAAGTGCTCTCCGTTGATTTATTTAAAAAAGATCCATAAAATAGCATAAGGTGATGGCGCCAATATCGCGCTGCATGTAAAACCGATAAGCCAGTATACAACTAAAAACATAGGATCTGAAGATCCAGAGATGGCAGCGGGTGACGTCCTTAAGATAGCTCCTCCCCCCATAAGCGTTACGTCTTACAGGACTTCGTCAGTGAGGGCCTCAGTTTACATATGTCCTTTCACGGTTTCAGTGCAATTTTGTTTTAAAAGGAGTCCTGTGCAGTTTTGATCACAGGTTCAGATGTGAATTTTTACTTGAAATCGCACCTGAACCGGACTGAAAAACAGACTGCAAAAACTGCGGCAGGCCCGGACATATGTGAACCGGCTCCATAGAAAGCCAGTTTGGTTTACATAAGTCATGTGAATCGAATGCGGTTCAAAATGCATCCATTTCGCATATATGGAACTGAGCCTAAAAGAACCTGCAGCCAAATTTCTTTGAACTTGGTTTCTTAATTCCACATTAATTTTCCCCCTATACTTGTTCCAGCAAGAATTTATAGAAAACGTGTGGGAGATTTATAAAAGGAACACCAGTTAGACCCGTTGAACTCTTGGGCAGAGCCTATAGAGCAGGGTTTCTCAACCAGGGTTCCATGGAACCATGGGGTTCCTCCAGAGGCTGCTAGGGGTTCCTTGAGCAATGAAGAGTTTCTACCTCCCAATAATCACTGATATCAACAGGAAAATAGAAAATTCCCCATGTACCTCCAAAGGACAAAGGGAAAATGGGATTTTATTGTGCCAAAACACAAATCCAAAAAAGGGTAATTTCTAAAATAACATTTTTCTTTTCCATAATAAAATAACATTTTTTATTTCCACAATAAAATAAGCAAAGCATGAAAACATGTATCAGATACAGTCTGGTATAAAAAGTATACATTTCAAAAGTATACATTTCAACATCTATAAAAGAGGACAGGTGGATCAATGCATTTCGCTTGAAAAGAGCTTCTTCAGGATCCACTTTGTTGTTCACTCTTTGAAATATTGTAGCTGACAAATAACACAATAAATGAGTCATTACATAATTTATACACATCACATCACATTCATCACATAACAGATGTCTACTGATTGAAAACACAATAATCAAACCATCCAGCTGCAGAAAATTTGAAGGGAAAAAGTAGAATAAAGGAAAAGGGAGGGGGGGGGGGGAGTGGGACACAAGGAAAAAAAAAAAAAAAAGAGGGGACCGCACACCTAAACAGCACTGAACAGACCCTCAGGAAAGACCAGTGTCAACACTATGGGGGGGGGGGGGGGATTTTAAAGTGATTGTAAAGTCTTGTTTTTTTCTATAAAAATAAACCTTTTATACTTACCTGCCCTGTGCAGTGGATTTGCACAAAGCAGCCCAGATCCTCCTCTTCTCGGGTCCCTCTTCTGTGCTCCTGGCCCCTCCCTCCTGTCGAGTGCCCCCACAGCAAGCAGCTTGCTATGGGGGCACCCAAGCCGAGTCACAGCTCCCTGTGTCCATTCAGACACTGAGCCGCGGCTCAGCCCTGCCCTGCCCCCTTTGTCTCCTGATTGGCTAACTGACTTTGACAGCAGCAGAAGCCAATGGTGCCACTGCCGTTTCTCAGCCAATCAGGAGGGTGAGTCTTGGACGGCCGAGACACTCGTGGATATCGCTGGACAGAGATGGGGCTCAGGCAAGTATTAGGGGGGCTGCTACACACAGTAGGATTTTTTTTATCTTAATGCATAAAATGCATCAAGATAAAAAAATCTCCTGGCTTTACAACCCCTTTAAGACAGGAAGATAATGGCGACACCACACCCCCCAAATGTACCCAACAAATAAATGCAGAGAATAAAGGTCCCAAAAGAATTAAATACATAAGAGATGTATGTGTCTGCAATAAACATGATATTAGTATACTTTATGTAAATATGATACATCAATCCCTATATAGAACCCCTCAGGGTAAAAATATTCCAGAAGATAATAAACAACCAAATAATTAGTTCAATCTCATGGAGCTCGATTTTAAAAACCCACACTAGAATTATACTAAACAGAATATCTACTACAACTCAACTCTTGTGATGTTCAAGAAAATATATAAAAACAACAAGGTAAGCCAGATTGAGGCACAACCCCACTCGTAACAATACCCGTGCTGATAAGCAATTTCTATTTTGCAATTTTAATAACTGATATCAAATATCTTTTTAGCTGTGTGTAAGGGGGCAGTTTTCCCACTGATCAACAATGTAAGAGTATCCTCCTTCCACTGACATTATTGTAAGGGGATCTTATCCCATTGGCCACCAGTCTATGGGATCACTACACCAACTACCAATATAAGAAGTCACTTTTTCTACCGACTACCTATGTAGGGGGTACTACAATTTTCTCAGTTGGTGTTTCTTTTCAGGCAATTATTATTTGTTCCATTTCATGATGGTTACTGAAACGATTTTTTCTTATAAAGCAGAGGAGCGTAAAAAAAATAAAATAAAAATAAAACTGCTTTGGATGTCAAGTATGCTAGATTATTCTTTTTATGTATTATTATATTTACATCTTACTGACCACACAAATATGTCATGAGCTAGAGCTGTAATCATTTACCAGGGGCCCCCAGAGATAAGAAAATAATTTTCAAGGGTTCCTCTGTATTAAAAAGTCTGTATATTTATTTCTATCAATGATTAGGGAAGAATATGGGAATTAGGAAACTCTATGCCTCTTTAGAGTTCTCAGCCATATGTTTTTCTCTAACCATTGATGGAAATAAATTCTTCTCATATAAAGTTACTTATATTTTATATGACTTTATTTTAAACCAGATTAGGGCCAAGAAAAGAGGTGATCTTGGGAGACAAATGTTGCATTGGATCCTGAAGATATGTGCCTAGAGATTTAATTGATTGAAATAAAGCCTCGTGCAGGAACAATCGCATGACCCTCTCACCAGATTACTTTTTGCAGGCTGGCTTTATCTTTAGAATGTGTGAAAGTAGCGCATGCTCAAGCACCTTTCCTGTTGTTAGTAAAAGAAAAGTACAGAGGTTAACTATCGACACTTCCAGGAGTGTCAGAGGATTTCTCAACCTGACAGGCAGCTGCTCCAACCCTGCTGTCATGGTCAGAGGTCGGGCTCAGAGACCAGTAGCTATAGCAATAGAGAGAATCCCACCGACCAGGTGGAAAAGTACACAAGCAGGTCACCCTGGCCGATGACACTGGCTCACCCGAGGTGCGGGTTCTAAGTACTAACCAGTGTTCACCAAAGTGCCTGATGGTGAAGATAGGTTTTGATGTTTGATAGTACCAGGTTCACATCCTCAGGATCAAGAGATGAGCAAGCCAGGGTCCAGTAGCAGATATAGCAGATAGGGATCAAGCAGAAGCATAGTCAGTAAACAAGCCAAAGGTTGGTTTAAAGTGGTTGCAGGTTGGGATTAAGCAGAAGCATAGTCAGTAAACAAGCCAAAGGTTGGTTTAAAGTGGTTGCAGGTTGGGATTAAGCAGAAGCATAGTCAGTAAACAAGCCAAAGGTTGGTTTAAAGTGGATGCAGGTTGGGATCAAGCAGAAGCATAGTCAGTAAACAAGCCAAAGGTTGGTTTAAAGTGGATGCAGGTTGGGATCAAGCAGAAGCATAGTTGAGGAACAAGCCAAGGGTCGGTAAAGTGTGGTAGCAAAGATATGGACAGCAGCAGTAATGAGAGTGAGATATTGGCTGGAGAGAGCACAATAATCTGGCAAACAGGAAGTACAAAGGCATGGCTTAAGTAGGAACTTCATGGGAGGAGTAAAAGTGTTAAAGGTTCATGACAAACAAGGTACAAGGCAAGATTATCTGAGGGATTGTCCAGTGAGCTGTGCAGCATCCCAAGTGGCTCAGCAAGAAGAGACATCGCCAGACACAGCAGAGGTCGCAGGTTCAGACGCTGGTCCTGACACCTTCCTTGATGTCAATAGCACCGCTGCCCGTGAACCGGATCTCTGTAATCTGCTGTAATCACAGTGCAGAGGACACAGTGCACAAATTATTGGTGACAGACGATGTGCACAAGGTTTCATGGGCACCAGCCAAATGCCTCGGTGACGTCAGGCTCTGACACTCCTTGAAGTGTCAGGGGTGGAAGAGCACTACCTAGCCGTAACAAATTAACAGAATAGTAGGAGCTTGAGTAAGTACTAGTTCCATACCTTCAGCCTGCAAAATGAAACCTGATGACAAGGCAACATTAAGTAATTTTATTATATTGCTTTTTGATTGTTACATAGAGCTGGATTCCTTTCTTCTGTGTTTAGGTGTTTCCTTACCAGATGACGACCAGGAAACTGGACAGAGCAACAAGTTCTGCCTGGTTGCTATTGGCAGATTGCAGGTGGGTTGTTTTTGGAGTGATTTTTCTACTGATAATTAACCACTTCCTGCCCGCCCTATTGCGGATTGATGTCCGCAATGTGGCTCTGTTATCCTGACTGGAAGTCATATGACATCCAGCAGGGTAAGCCGCTCATGCGCACCCCCCGGGGGCACGCAGCTCGGCGATTGGTGGTGCTGTGTCTGTCGTTCCGACACACCACATCTCTGATCATGGTAAAGAGCCTATGACGTAGGCTCTTTACCACGTGATCAGCTGTGACCAATCACAGCTGCTCACAGTGGTAACCAGGAAGTGCCGGTAAATGGCTTTCGGTTCGTGCTGACAGGGAGACCCGATCGGCGGCTCTCCTGTCAGAGGGGGGGGGGGGGGGGGGTTCTGCGCTGATAATCGGCGCATTACTTATCATCTCAGCCCCCATCAGTAACACCTGTCAGTGCTGCCTATCAGTGCTGCATATCAGTGCTACATATTAGTACCACCTTATCAGTTCCCATTAGTGCAGCCTCATCAGTGCCCATCAGTGAAGGAGAAAACCACACTTTATAACAAATGAAGACATTTTTTTTTTCCAAAAATTACACCCCTTTTTTACTTTGTTTAGAAAAAAATAAAAACCCCAGTGGTTATCAAATACCACCAAAAGAAAGCACTATTTGTGGAAAGAAAATGATATAAATGTAGTTTGGGTACAGCATTGCATGACCGCGCAATTGCCACTTAAAGTGTGACATCACTGAAAGCTGAAAATTGGCCTGGGCAGGAAGGAGGGAAAGTGCCCAGTATTGAAGTGGTTAAAGTGATAATAAATGCTCTTATTTTAAAATATATATATATATAATATTTTTTTTAACCTGCTCTGTGCAATGGTTTTGCACAGAGCAGCTGTGATCCTCCCCTTCTCGGACCCCCCCCCCCCCCCCCCGGTGCTCATGATGGCCCCCCCCTTGCTGAGTACCCCCATAGCAAGCCGTTTGCTATGGGGGCACTCGTGCGTGCTTACTCCCAAACTCGGGGCACGTCATTTGATCGCTGATAATGATGGGGGTTACATTGGGTTTCCTAAGTCTTCCTCCAGGATGGTCACATGAGCTTACTGTCCTGGAGGATCCTGAAAAAGGAGTTATCAGGTGGTAATTTTGTGTTTTCCATGATATGTTTCAAGTCCATAGTTTCATTAGAAACTATATTGCTTTAGAGGGGTCCCAACCAGCTGTAAGTGAATGCTATTCCCAAAGTAATAGCTTTTTTTTTTTTTTTTTAAAACAGGTAACGAGCGCTCCTAACTGTACAGATATGAATAGCGTATGCCAGCCAATAGAGTTCATCTCCCGGCACAACGTCAATGGCATGTTCACATTTGTTGACCATCGGTGTGCTTCCACTGTGGGCTACCAACCACAGGTGAGTAGATACAGGATGCAGTCAGTGCTTCAGATGGGTCCTACACCTGTTCCTTTCCTGCACTGGTACTGTGCATTGGTCTTTTTTCCTGTGTTTTGTGCCAGATTAAGTTTATACATGTTTTTCGTCTGGGTGCCTGACATGCAGAGAAAATCGCCAAAATCCATTTTAAAATGCACTAAACAAAATGCAGTTTGTGACTTTCTGTGTTAATGGGCCCTTATGCAGCAAGTTTGGTCATAACTATTTTCATTTTAGCAAGTTAGCACTTAACCACTTGCCGCAAAACCATGTACCTGTACGCCATTCTGCTTCAAGTGGTTGTACCGGGGTGATGCCTCACCACGGTACCATTTTTTAGAGACAGTCGGCTTTCCTGTGTTAACAACCGATGCGGCTAAGCAGCCGTTCGTTTGTTCTCACAAGCAGCAAGAGGGGACGTACCCTCCACCGCTGCTCCACCCGGGCTCTCCTGTCCAACCGGAAGGCTCGAGCGACCAGCCGGTGTGTCCGCCGGCTGGCCGGAAACCCGAACAAAGCTGGAATTGGCTTTGATCAGGTCTCGGATCTAGTAACGCGAAAGCGACATCATGACATCACTTCCGGTTTACTGGAGTGTTAAAGGCGCCAGATTTAATAATATGTCAGTATTCAAAACAGCCAAACTTGGCGTTTTGAAAGCTTTTAAGATCCCTCAACAAAAATACTTGACACGTGACTATTGCTGTCACAAGGGATGTTTACATTCCTTGTGACAGCAATAAAAGTGATTAAAAAAAAGAAAATCAATTTAAAGGGACCGTGTTAAAAATAAAAAAATGTAAATAAAATAAATAAGAAAAAAAAAAGTTAACGCGCCCCATCCCTCGCGCGCAGAAGTGAACGCTTACGTAAGTTGCGCCCTCAAATGTAAATGGTGTTCAAACCACGCATGTGAGGTATCGCCGCGATTGGTACAGTGAGAGCAATAAATCTAGCACAAAAACCTCCTCTGTAACTCTAAACTGGTCTGGCCTGGTGTTCAAGCTGACATACTCTCTATTTCTGTCACAGTATATTTCCTTTAAAAAGCCAGCTCCGGGGCAAAAAAAATAAGTAGGGCTGTGTCTGCACGGAAAGGGTTCATTTCTTGTTTTGATCTAGAAGAACAAAAATGGATTGATTTAGGCACCAATACTTGGCTTCTCCCGGAAGCTAGACCATTGCCTGCAACTTCTCCTTCTCGCTATAGATTTCATGGGTCCTGACCTCATAATGACCAAAGCAGGGTCCAAGTAAAATAGTTTCTCCTGTCCCCTAGACAAAATGAGCTAATAACTCTTGCAGTGCGGGCACAGCCCCACATCAATGGGCAATTTTATATTTTCTCCGAGTTGGGTTCTTAAGTATATCATTAGCCAAAACCTTATTTTTTGTCTTGGGTGGAGTAGGGAAGGGTTAAAACCCCTGTCAAGTTCTTTCTTTCTTTCCTGTCTTGTGTCCCATTGAGGAAATCTCTCTTGCATCCTGTACTGGAGATGCTTCAGGAAGTCAGAAAAATCTCTCCTACGTAAATGAAAGCGATGTCCCCAATGAAGATTTCCACCCTAAACCTATTTTCCATTCTTGCTATATTATATTCCTTATGGTGTTGCAGTTTGCAGCTACTAGCTTGAAGTTCACAGTAAATGTTCTCGGTCTGATAAGTGTTGTCTTTAATTTAGGAACTCCTAGGGAAGGACATAGTGGAGTTTGCCCACCCAGAAGACCAGCAGCTTCTCAGAGACAGTTTTCAGCAGGTAAGATTTAATTATGGACCTTCACACTTGACTTGCATACTTAGAAATATTTATGATCTGTTTGTGAGACAGGATGGTTCAACTGAATTAAAGTGATTGTAAAGGATCGTGTTTTTTTTTTTAAAATAACAAACATGTGATACTGACCTCCACTGTGCAGCTCGTTTTGCAGAGTGGCCCCCAACATCCTCTTCTGGTGTCCCCCGGCGGCTCTCGTGGCTCTTCCCTGCATCAGATAACCCCCTAGCGGAAGCGCTCTCCCTGGGGGTTACCTTGTGGGCGTGCTCCTGAGTCCAGCATTTGCGTCCACAGACACGAATGCGGGACTCGGCCCCGCCCCCGGCACCCGCTTCATTGGATTTGATTGACAGCAGCGGGAGCCAATGGCTGCGCTGCTATCAATCTATCCAATCAAGAGCTGGGACCCCTTGGAGAGAGGGACATCGCGTCCCCGCCGAAGAGATGAAGGGGCTTAGGTAAGTAAAACTGGGGGGCAGGTGACTGCCAGGTTTTTTTTCGCCTTAATGCATAGGATGCATTAAGGTGAAAAAACATGAGGGTTTACAACCCTTTTAAAGTGGTTGTACACCCTGTACAACCAATTTTACCTATAGGTAAGCCTATATTAAGACTTACCTGTAGGTGCTTGAAATATCTCCTAAACCTCCATGGTTTAGGAGATATTTACGAAAGACCCGAGCGCCGATGACTACGGCGCATGCGCACTTTAGAAAGGGCACATCGTGCCCTTTCTAATAGGGGTCATGCCGTGACTGGTGGCTCCCGCGCGGGAGTGACGTCACGCAACTCTGGCCAGTCACAGAGCCGGAGTTCACGGCCCCGGAAGGAAGAGGGGCGAAGTGCTAGAGCGGTTAGTATCAGTGTGTCAGGGGACCGCATAACAAAGACACAGTCATTTCTCCCTAAATGGATAGTGCAACAGTATCTCTTTTAGTGAAGCGAAAGGCTTGCCCTTGCCCTGCTTTCAGGGCTAGCCAACAGGTTCCCTTTAGATCTGGCTACCATGTGATGACACTGGAGCTTAAGCCGCAGACTTGAGACAGTTTTCAAGTACCAGCTTTGATATTTGGGAGAAAAAGAGAATGAGTCACATGATGCACTGTACAGTAAAGTGCTGGTTATGATTCTTGGCTTCTGATGGTGCAAAGGAAAGGTGTGTATGTATATGTGTAATACACATATACATATACATTAGGAAGGCAAGGAACATCAGGAACACCGCATCTCCGATCATGGTAAAGAGCCTATGACGTAGTGGTGATCACCCAGTGGTGATCAAAGACCACCAAAAGAAAGCTCTATTTGTGGGAAGAAAATTGTAAAAATTTAGTTTGGGTACAGCGTTGCATGTCCGCGCAATTGTAATTCAAAGTGTGACAGCGCTGAAAGCTGAAAATTGGCCTGGGCAGGAAGGCCTGGGCATCACCATGTGATGACGCTGGAGCTTGAGCCACAGACTTGAGACAGTTTTCAAGCACCAGCTTTGATATTTGGGAGAAAAGGAGAATGAGTCACATGATGCAATGTATGGAAAAGTACTGGTTATGAGTCTTGGCTTCTGATATGTGTGTGTGTGTATATGTGTATATATATATATATATATACGGTAGGGTTGTCCCGATACTAGTATCGGTATCGGCACCGATACCGAGCATTTGCCCAAGTACTTGTACTCGGGCAAATGCTCCCGATGCTTCCCCCGATACCTAGAGGACAGCTGTGATCGGCACGTGGGGGAGTTACAAGATTCTCCCCCAGCGGCTTTCACAAGCTTTAGTGACATACAGCTGTGATCGCTCACAGCTGACTGTCACTGCATCCTCCTCCGTGCCTCCTCCGTTCCTCTGTGCCTCTCCGCAGTCCCCTGCATTCCTCTCTTATCTGTCCCCTCCGTTCTGCTCTCCTTATCTTTCCCCTCCGTTCTTCCCCTTCGTTCCTCCGTCCCCCTCCTCCTTCCTTTGTGTATGGAGAGAGTCAGCTGACTCTGTCCATTCACATAACTGAAACATTGTAATCTTCTGTGATTACGATGTGTCAGTTTATGAATGGAGAGAAGCTGCTGTGTTCTCTCCATTCATTCTCAGTGCAGCTGACGCTGCAGAGAAAGGGACTGGGGAATCTCTATCCTCTGTCTCTTTCTCTGTCTCAAGGGGGAGATATCAGAGGTCTGTTAAGACCCCTGATATCTCACCAAAGCCCCCCAAAAGGGCTGATTAAAAAAAAAAAAAAACCAATAAAGAATAAAAAAATATTATTGGAAAAAATAAAAATTGTAAAAAAAAAACAAAAAAAAAACACACACACATACAACGTTCACCCCCCCCCCCCCCCCCCCAAAAAAAAAAAATAGTAAAAAAAAAAAAACTGTCACGTGACATTAAAAAAAAGTATCGGTAATCGGTATCGGTGAGTACTTGAAAAAAAGTATCGGTACTTGTACTCGGTCCTAAAAAAGTGGTATCGGGACAACCCTAATATACGGTATATATATATCTATATATACATTTGAAATGCCGTTGCTGTGCCAAATATGCTGGGTAGAATTAGTTTGTCTTTTTATCTGTTCTTTAATATTGTTTTTTTTGTGCTAGTCTCCTATTTTTTTTTTCTCTCTTTCAAGGTGGTAAAATTAAAAGGCCAGGTTCTGTCTGTTATGTTTCGGTTTCGGTCCAAAAACCGCGATTGGTTGCTGATGAGAACCAGCTCCTTCACCTTTCAGAACCCGTACTCTGATGAAATAGAATATATCATCTGCACAAACACCAACGTGAAGTACGTAGATTGCCTTTTCAGAATCCTAATACTATACTGCATCGTTTCATGGACAAATAGGAAGAGTCCCTGTTACTTTTTTGTAAAGGTTTTGTGGAGGGGGAAGGGAAGAGGAGAGAGAAGTCATCTTATTTCAGTTATGAAGGTGTGGGCATAAATAAAAGCTTGGAGTAAAGCTGTGCTCCATTCTGCCTATTACTTGGTGTGGTATGAGGATCGATAGATGCAGACGTACTTGCAAAAAAAAACTAAATTTAATTTGATCTAAAGAATTTACTTTTTTTCCCCATAAAATAACACACATCATACTTACCTGCTCTGTGTAATGATTATGCACAGTGCAGCCCTGATCCTTCTCTTCTCGAGTCCCCCTACAGACAGTCCTGGCCCCTCCCTATCTGTCTATGGGACACTCAGTCCCGCCCCCACTCTCTCCTCTCTGGCTGTGATTGACAGCAGCAGGAGCCAATAGCTCCCTCTGCTTTGTCTCAGCCAATGAGAAGAGAGAGACCCGGGAGAGCTTCTGCTCTTGTCCACATACTGGATGAGGATCTGGCTCGGGTAAGTTTTGGGGCGGGGGGGGCGACTGCACACTGAAGGTTTTTTACCTTCATGCATAAAATGCATGAAGGTAAAAACAACTTTCATCCTTTACAACCACTTTAAAGCAAAGTTCCACCCACATTTTCATGTTTGCACCATCCGCTTCATAGCAGCAAGTTAACCGCTTCAGCCCCGGAAGATTTTACCCCCTTCCTGACCAGAGCACTTTTTTGTGTTTCGGCACTGCGTCGCTTTAACTGACAATTGCACGGTCGTGCAAAGTTGCACCCAAACAAAATTGACCTCCTTTTTTCCCCCACAAATAGAGCTTTCATTTGGTGGTATTTGATCACCTCTGCGGTTTTTATTTTTTGCGCTATAAACAAAAAAAGAGCGACAATTTTGAAGAAAACGCAATATTTTTTACTTTTTGCTATAATAAATATCCCCCAAAAATATATAAAAAAAACCTATATTTTTTCTCAGTTTAGACCGATATATATTCTTCTACATATTTTTGTTAAAAAAAAATCGCAATAAGCGTATATAAGTGTATATCGCAATAAGCGTATATTGGTTTGCGCAAAAGTTATAGCGTCTACAAAATAGGGGATAGTTTTATAGCATTTTTATTATTATTATTATTATTTTTTTTTACTAGTAATGGTGGCAATCTGCGATTTTTTTTAGGGACTGCGACATTATGGCGGACACATCGGACACTTTTGACACATTTTTGGGACTATTGGCATTTATACAGCGATAAAAACAGCTATAAAAATGCACTTGTGTGGATGTGGGAATCTGTGATTTTTTTTTTTTGTTCAACCCGCTGGTTGAATGAAAAAAAAACTATTTTGTTGCAGACCAGGCCATCTTCTCACCATCTCTACATCGTATATCCTCCATCAATGCTTCTTCCTCCTCATTACAGCTGCTTAAATGGTCTGCTGCTCACTGACACCCAACAGTATACAATCTCCTCCTGCACAGCCAGGCTGTAATATTATCCATACTACAGGGGTGACATCGTTATGACACTTGTGTCACTGCCATCATGTGTTACAAGTGACTTTTCTCTCTTCTGTGCTATGCCCATACACTACACTGCAACATAGCTACAGCATGGGCGATACAAATTGTTTCACATTTTATATAATACTTTACAATTGCATTCTTTTATGATGGGCAGATTCCTCACTTGCTAAAAAATTCCTTACATGTCTTTGTTCTTTTTCCTAGGAATACCAGTCAGGAAGCACGATCTGCTCTTTCCAGCGCTATGCCAAGGCCTCCACTAAGTCAGACTATCTCCCACCCTCTGGAAATGGGCCCAGGGCAGCTTGCCACCAGGTTAGAAGGGTTATAATGCCATAATGGGGAGCGGGTGTCACATGCAGCCACCAGAATTATAAAAAGAATTTTGGTGTACATAATCGCTTCAGTTGCGCAGTTAAAGCGGAGTTCCACCTAAAAATGCAGCTTCCGCTTTAAGGGAAGGTGACCCCCTGACATGCTAAATTTGGCATATCATTTTTTTTTGGGGGGGGCGGAAACCCTCCCAGCTCCCACTTCCTCCCGGGGCTCTGCGGCGCCGGAAGTCAGTTCACCTCTCCCCCCTTTCTCTGGGCAATCATCTGGGTGACAGGTCCCAGATGATTGCCCGACCAGTCACAGCACGCCGCGCGGCTTGCCCATGCACAGTGGGTGGCCGGGCGCCCACAGTGACAATGCCGGCGCCGCAGAGAGGAGGGGAAGACGAGCGGGGCTTCGTTCCCCCCGCATCGCTGGACCCTGGGACAAGTAAGGGTCGGTTCACACTGGGGCGACTTGGGATCCGACTTGTACGCCCTCAAGTCGCCCCAGAAATAGATTCAATGGGAGTGAACGCTAGCGTCTTAATAGACACTACTGAAGTCGCTCCGACTTCAGAGCGTACTCCCTGTACTACTTGGATCCGACTTGGTAGGCGACCTGTACCATAGAAATCAATGGAAGTCGCCTCCAAGTCGGATCTCTCTGTAAAGTCAAGCGGCTTTGCAGGAAAAACCCCTCCCTCCCCCCCTCCCTCCCAGAGAGCTGATTGCCCTGTGATTGGCCACAGCCGAAGTCGCCTGTCATGGAGGCGACTTCAGGTCGCCTTGTATTTTGCTAAAGTCACGCTGAAGTCGCGTCGAAGCCGCGTTGAAGTCGCCGTGCAAAGTCGCGCTGAAGTCGTGTTGCCCCAGTGTGAACCGACCCTCAGTGTCCGATTATTAAAAGTCAGCAACTGCGGTATTTGTAGCTGCTGACTTTTATTTTTTTTAAGCGGAACTCCGCTTTAAGTCCATTTACAGGTCCAAGTAATAAAACACAAGTGTTGCTTTTTGGCTGCCACCTTGTGTTACGTTTTAGATGTGCTGTGATCTTGTTATCTGCATTAGCCTGGAATGTAGTTTACATTCTTCTGTCATTCTGGCACTCTTCACTATCTATCTGGTGCCCTGACATACCAAACACACTGGGGTCGATTTACTAAAGCTGGAGAGTGCAAAATCTGGTGTAGCTCTGCATAGAAACCAATCTGCTTCCAGTTTTTTTTTTTTGTCAAAGCTTAAATGAACAAGCTGAAGTTAGAAGCTGATTGGCTACTATTCACAGCTGCACCAGATTTTGCACATTCCAGCTTTAGCAAATCAACCTCAATGTGTTCAGCTTCATCAGTAACTCACTGTCTGCAGAATTAGGAACTCGGTTATTAGTCCCCACCAGGAATGACTTAAAGTAGAACTCCAGTTATTATTTTTTTTCATCTGGTAGGTTAATTTGCTCCTGTCTAAATTGGCCCTAGTATATGCATGTATGAATGTGAGTTGGAGACGTTAGATTGTAAGCTCCTTGAGGGTAGGGACTGATGTGAATGTACAATGTTATATGTAAAGCGCTGTGTAAATTGACGGCGCTATATAAGTTCCTGAAATAAATAAAAAATTTGATCTCAGTTCCCCTGTATAAGATAAAAAATATTGCCAGTGCTGTCCCAGACTTTCTCCTAAGTCCAACATCAGAGGTCCTTTTCTGGGCTGATTGACACTGTTATTCTGCCTATTTTCTCTGAGCCCAGCCTGTCTTGTATTAAAAGAGAAGTATGTTTTGTTTTTTTTTGTTTTTTTGTTGCAGTTTCATACTTACCTAGGGGGATGCAGCATTGGTCCCCCCGGCGCCTCTGCACTGAGAACCGAGCGATCAATCACTGCCAATGGCTCAGTTCTCTAAGCTCCCCGAGCAGAGAGCTGGTGACTGTCAATCAGCATCTCTCCGCTTTGCTCCTCCTCGCTCACTGGAGCGCTAAGCTGTGTAGGGGGCGAATCGGCTGTTTCAGGCTCTCACCTACTCGCTGGTCAGTGACTTAAAAAAGTATTGAAGCCAGAGAGTCAGCATAACAGCCAGACAACTAGGAATTTTAGAAGGGGCTCAATGGCAGATACACATCAGCTGTCTCTAAATGAACTAGAATCTGGTTGCTCTTCAGTTGTGTACTTTGCACATTAGGGCCCATTTAAACCTAGTTATACTGTTGCTTTCCTTTAAGGTACTGCAATGTACGCATTGACATGCAGTGCTTTAAGGTGACCATGTTCATATTGCTGAAACGTAGCATACCACACCACACCGTAGCCTATGTGCATTTCTTTACTCCATTAGGTTTGCCATTGAAAAGGGATATCACAGTGCACTGATGCAGGTAACGTGTTCAAGTGCTTAGTTGCAAAGGTCACGCCAACTTGTTACGTTTCTTTTTTTGCATCTTCTTTCCAAGTGAGCCCAGCTGTCCTCCACACAACAAATGCTGGTGCGGACGACAGATTCATGTACCTGTTGTAGATTGGTACATGAATCTGGAGCATGCACTGAATGTGGAGGTGCACTGGGGCCAGAGTGACCATATGGACATTCTACCCTCAGTGCAACTGTGCTTTCCTCCCACCGCTGCACCTGTCGGACAGCACAGTAGCGGAGTTTTGTACCTGGGTGAGCAAAGCCTAATGGGAATTTTCTGATGCTAGTTACCCATCAGGTCCGCTCCCCTTTCGTTGGCAAAAAAAGGGAAAACCCGCTCCAGGTGGCTCTTCCCAAGATCTCCTCCCTCTTCAGGTGTGGGTGCGGCTTAACATGCAACCATATGCAAGACAAGAACAAAAAGTCTGGATGGCCGCACTCCAATGAAAAACAATTTTTTTTATTAATATAAATCCATACAGCAGGGATAAAACCACTAACGCGTTTCACACCATCAAGGCAGGTGCTTATTCATAAGTTGGCAGTGGGCAGAACCTTAACCAATAGACAGCCTGCTATTGGCTAAAGAATCCACCCACTGCCTGCTTTCAATTACAAGGTGAGAGCAGTCCTGATGGGGAACTGGTGTATCAGTCTCTCAATGAGGCTCTGCCCAATGCAGTGCTACTGGTTGGTGGGAGCCTGTAAGCTGTAAAGCCGACAGCATCCTTGACAATCAGTGACAGGGAGAAGGTAGTGGCAGCAAATGCGCTGCTCGGCTACACTGTGTACGGGGACAGGCATTGTGCCTATCTATGTACGCCAAGTTAGAGTAGGTCTTAAAGCAGAACAGAAGTCTTCATATAATAGAATAGTAGAGCTGCACGATTCTGGACAAAATGAGAATCACGATTTCTTTGCTTAGAATAAAAAGATCACAATTCTCGCGACGTAAAATCTTTCACATTATACGAAAAAAATTGGGCTAACTTTATTGGTTATTTATTTTTTTAATTTATTTTTTTAATTCATTAAAGTAATTTTTTCCTAAAAAATTGCATTTGAAAGACCGCTGCGCAAATACAGTGTGACATAAAATATTGCAACAACCACCATTTTATTCTCTAGGGTCTCTACAAAAAAAAAATATATATAATGTTTTGGGGGTTCTAAGTAATTTTCTAGCAAAAAAAATTATTTTAACTTGAAACCAACAAATGTCAGAAAAAGGTTTAGTGTTTAAGTGGTAAACTTTCCTCATTTACACACAAAGTCTATTCCTTTGACAAATTGTAATGCCCGTACACACGATGGGACATTCCGACAACAAAATCCATTGGATTTTTTCCGACAGGTGTTGGCTGAAAGTTGTCTTGCATACACATGGTCACACAAATCTTGCCGGAAATTCCGAACGTCAAGAACCCGGTGACGTACAACACGTATGACGAGCCGAGAAAAATGAAGTTCAATAGCCAGTGCGGCTCTTCTGCTTGATTCCGAGCATGCGTGGAACTTTGTGCGTCGGAATTGTGTACACACGATCGGAATTTACGACAACGGATTTTGTCGTCGGAAAATTTGAGATCCACATCTCAAATTTTGTGTGACAGTAATTCTGATGGAAAATGTCCGATGGAGCCTACACACGGTCAGAGCTTCCGACAACAAGCTCCCGTCGCACATTTTCCGCAGGAAAAACCGCACCGTGTGTACGGGGCATTACAATGTTTATACTGAAGTTCCACTGCTAAAGAATGTTGTGATTCTTGGCAGACTGCCCTTTTTTTTTTTTTTTTTTGTTTTTTGTTTTTTAGGGCTGTGGCTTCAGAAGAGCAGAGAGAATTCTTTGCGTAGAAAGAATCGTGACAATTTTGTCAAGATCGCAACGGGGAAAAAATCGCAATAACGATTCTTGACGATTAATCGCGTAGCTCTAACTGAGAGCAGGCAGACTATTATCACAGAAGAGACAATCGCGATAAAAAAAAAACACCTACCTGCCTGCTTACGTTTTTGCGACATGTAAACTGAACTGCATATGCGCAGCTCACAGCACCAGCAGCGATCCCCATGTGCAGGGATGACTGACTCCTGCACGTACGCAGGTGCTACGTCATCCCGATCTGGCCAATGGTGATACCCAAAGCCTAGCACCCAGGGAAAAGATGCTGGCACTGGTTGCGGACCCAGACTGTTCAACAAACTGGAGATAATTATTTTTGAATCTGGTGCATTAATACTAGTGCCACTTTGTAAAAGAGAGCTTATTAAAAACTACCTCAATCTACTGCACATGTTGGGAAAAGTTACTAAAATGGGCAGTAGGGTTTCTGTACCTGTACCACAGGCCTTTTTAAAGGGTTAAAGCGCCAGAAAAGTGAAGGTGGTGCTTTATTGAATTCCACCAATTGTATTCTTTCACACTCCTGCCCACACTTAAGCCTGGTAGGTTGTGCAAAAAAAAAAAAAAACACGGCTGACAGTGGTTACACACTATGTAAATATCTGAAGGTTTATTATGTAATAATTGTTCTTTGCACAGACAACAGCCTCCGCCCCAAGCAGACATGGATGTTGTAAGCAGCAGGGATAATCTGGGCACGTACAACCATACACAGGTGAGCCATTCTTCATATCATCAATCCTACTGACAGCCTAATTGCAATGTCTAGTGTTGCTGGTTTGTTAAGATATGCTATATATATTTTATTATGTTTACATTGATGTGATTTAATCTTTACCGTCAGACAGGAAATAATAAATACCTTTAAAAAGGAGCTCCAGGAAAAATTAAAATCAGTGCATTAACTGCCAACACAGCAAGTGTCTCTGAGACTTCAGAATGATTGCTTTAAAGGCAATGTGTGTGTGTGGGAACAATCGCTGCAGTGTTTATTTTTAAGTAATTTCTGATGTGACTTTTTGTTGTATTCAACACAGTGATTTAGAGGCTAGCAGGAAACACTAAGTCTCAGTGCTTCTCTATGCAGTTAAGGCAGATCATGGTTGCTGGGAGGGTCTGGTAGTACATCGCTTCCTGAAAACATCACAGCAGCCTGCCTCAGTACTTCTCTTGAGTCCTCAGCCCTGATACACACAGTGGGTTGGCTCTTGGGAGGAGTTATGTAAATATTAAAATGCCTTGATGGTTGGATGCTAGGCTGGAGGAGTGGGTGTTCCTAGGCAGGCTGTATTTGCATGCAGACCTCCCTAAGTACTACCCAAATGTGACACCGAGCCTCCCTAGGTAATACCCACATGTGATGCCCAGCTTCCCTAGGTAATACCCACATGTGACGCCGAGCCTCCCTAGGTATTACCCACATGTGATGCCCAGCTTCCCTAGGTAATACCCACATGTGATGCCCAGCTTCCCTAGGTAATACCCACATGTGATGCCGAGCTTCCCTGGGTAATACCCACATGTGACGCCGAGCCTCCCTAGGTAAAACCAACATGTGATGCCCAGCTTCCCTAGGTAATACCCACATGTGATGCCGAGCTTCCCTAGGTAATACCCACATGTGATGCCGAGCTTCCCTAGGTAATACCCACATGTGACGCCGAGCTTCCCTAGGTAATACCCACATGTGATGCCGAGCCTCCAAAGGTAATACCCACATGTGATGCCGAGCTTCCCTAGGTAATACCCACATGTGATGCCGAGCTTCCCTAGGTAATACCCACATGTGATGCCGAGCTTCCCTAGGTAATACCCACATTAGATGGCGAGCCTCCCTAGGTAATACCCACATGTGACGCAGAGCCTCCCTAGGTAATACCCACATGTGAGGCCGAGCTTCCCTAGGTAATACCCACATGTGACACAGAGCCTCCCTAGGTATTACCCACATGTGACGCAGAGCCTCCCTAGGTAATACCCACATGTGATGCCGAGCTTCCCTAGGTAATACCCACATGACAACAGGTTTTGTTGTTTAAAAATTTACCTCCTGCTGTCCCACTCACAGTAGATATACTGCAAGCGGGAGCACTGCCAGGCACTGCGACGTACCCATACGTCGCGGTTTGGCAGTGCACAGGCGCACACCCCCTGCTGACCCGTGCTGTGATTGGACACAGAACGAGTTTGTAAGCAAATTTCAGCCAATGATTTTGCCTGAAACCTGCTTATTGACTGTGGCCAATCGCACCACAGAGTTCTGCATTTACAAATGCACAGAACTCTGTGCACAGATAGCGAACTGAACAGACAGATCTGTTAGTAAAAGCAGTACACATTATATATATATATATATATATATATATATATATATATATATATATATATATATATATAATTAGTTTATATGTAAGTTATAGTGTCTACAAACTATGGTTATATACTGAATACTGGAATTTACACAGGTATGACGCTATACTGGTAATGGCGGTGATCAGCAACGTATAGTGGGACTGTGATCGCGTGGCGAGCAATCTCGCACTAACAGACCCTCGCTTGGAGGTACACTGACATCAATAGTGACACTTTTGCAGTGATAATACTGTACACTGTCACTGTACTGATGACACTGACTGGGAAGGGGTTAACATCTAGGGGCAATCAAGGGGCTAACCGTGTACCTAAGAAGTGTAATGTGTGCTGCTTTTACTTAGAGATCTGGCTGTTTTTTCTCCCTGCAAAGAAACGGCCAGATCGCTGCTCTGTGTTCAGAGTCCTGTGTGTTTGTACACACAGGACTCTGTGCTGTGATTGGACACAGCCGATCAGCAGGTCTCAGCCATAAATCATTGACTGACACCTGCTGACAAAATCTTGCTGTGTCTAACCACAGCGTGGGTCAGCAGGGGGCACCCCAAACCCAGTAACAAGCAGGCAAAGTCATGGTAAATCTACTGTAACCGAACGGTATATAGTTAATACTTCCACCACAGGTAAAGGTGGTATGTAATTTATGTTTGTGACTTAGCTTCCTGGAACCTCCTGTTTCATTCCATCTCTCTTCTTTTTTGCAAACAGGTTCCAGTTCAGCCAGTGGGGTCAGCAGTTTCTGACCACAGCAAAGCCCTGGAAAAATCAGATTCCCTCTATG
This sequence comes from Lithobates septentrionalis, assembly GCA_037952835.1. Taxonomy (NCBI): domain Eukaryota; kingdom Metazoa; phylum Chordata; class Amphibia; order Anura; family Ranidae; genus Lithobates; species Lithobates septentrionalis. The sequence continues at coordinate 329,310 of JBBDGP010000452.1, forward strand.
GCCAGGAGAGGGATCCTAGGTTTGCTGAAATCTATGGTGGCATCAACACAGGTGGGTCACAGAGCAGTATATGTTCTTTATTATTACTTTTTAAAACAATATTACTGTACGTACACTTCATGTATATGCTCAATTTACCATCATCCCTAGTAATAAATCTATAAAAATTAAACCAGTTAAAGGCAGACATTCTTGGTACAAAATGCTTTTCCAGATATCTTGGTTACAACCTATAGTGGATCTTCACACAAAAACTGAGGCGTGGGCCATTGCAACCCTGCACAAACTTTTAAAGTGGTATAATGGTATTGTGTGCTATGGGCGCATATAAACTGCCCAATTGGAGTGTTGCTGCATGCAAAGGCGGAGTTTAACTATCTAGCCTATCTGCTGTTATTCAGCCGTCTGTAGCTTATCCCCTTCCCGATTAGCCGCTGCATTTGAACTACGGCAGGTTGGCTCCCCTGGGCGAATCAACGTAACTATACGGTGGTTCACCTCTTGACCACTAGGGGGGCGTGTGCGCGCCGCTGGAGCCGATGCGCGTGCCGCCGGGCACCTGCGGTCGCTCCACACAGACCCAGAACAGAGGTCTGTCAATGTAAACAGACAGATCTCCGTGCTGTCAGGGGTGAGGAGAGCGATCTGTTGTTCATACTAAGTATGAACAACAATCACTCTCCTCACCCAGTCAGTCCCCTCCCGCCACAGTTAGAATCACTTTCTAGGGAACACAGTTAACCCCTTCAGCGCCCCCTAGTGTTTAACCCCTTCCCTGCCAGTGATATTTACACAGTAATCAGTGCATTTTTATAGCACTGATCGCTGTGTAAATGCCAATGGTCCCAAAAATGTGTCAAGTGTCTGATCTGTCCACCTAAATGTCGCAGTCCCGATAAAAATCGCAGATCGCTGCCATTACTAGTAAAAAAAAATAAAAAAATAAAAATGCCATAAAACTATCCCCTATTTAGTAGACGCTATAAGTTTTGCGCAAACCAATCAATATACGCTTATTGCGATTTTTATTACCAAAAATATGTAGAAGAATACATATCGGCCTAAACTGAGGAAAAAATTCGCTTTTTTTAAAAAAAATCGGGGATATCATAGCAAAAAGTACAAAATATTGTGTGTTTTTTTTTTTTCAAAATTGTTGCTCTTTTTTTGTTTATAGCGCTAAAAATAAAAACCGCAGAGATGATCAAATACCACCAAAAGAAAGCTCTATTTGTGGGAAAAAAAGGACGTCAATTTTGTTTGGGTACAACGTCGCATAACCGCGCAATTGTCAGTTAAAGCGGCGCAGTGCCATATCGCAAAAAATGGCCTGGTCCATTGAGCAGCCAAATATTCTGGGGCTGAAGTGGTTAAGTCATCGACTAGTGCATGCTGGGTCGGGGACATCACAAGAGGGCGGTGCCACCAGGTGGCCCAGCTTCTTAGCTTTTTAAGAACTGTCAGGTGGCGGAGCAGGCAGATGACAGAAGCCTTCGGTGCGGGCAGAGCTTTGTTTTTTTTTCTGGGTCAGCGGTGTGGCGGGCGTCGTGATTGACAATGGATCTACACTGGGGGACATTGTTTTTTTAAATTAAGGAATTGTCAAAAACTGTCTGTGTTTATTTATTTTTGACACTTTTTTTTGATGACTGAGTCGGGGTATAATGTACCCCATACTCATTCATATGGGGGGGGAGATCTTCCAGATTCCGATAAGCTCCCTCCCCAGAGGCCCTTGCTTTGGGGTAGGGGGGCCCAAAGCACCCCCCCCCACATGTTGAGGACATGTGGCCTGGTATGGTTCAGGAGGAGGGGGGTTCTCGCTTGTCCCCCCCCCCCCCCTTTCTTGGCCTGCCAGGCTACATGCTCGGATAAAGGTTTGGTATGGATTAGGGGGGGGGGGGGGGGGCGACTCCATTTTTCTTTTTTTTTTTTTTACATTATGGCATGGGGCCTGTTATGAATTGGGTGCTCAGAAAACGCACAGGACTCCTATTGAATTTGCACTTCCTCTGCACCGCATATATGTGAACCAGCTCCATAGAAAAGGCTGCCATTTCACGTCAAGCGAATCAGATGCAGTTTCAAAACGCATCCAATTGGCATATATGTGAACGAAGCCTAAGAGTTCAGTGAGTGATTCAGCCCATAAAAAGTTTTTCATGCAGAACTGAAATGCTTGGTTTTATTAGTCTAAGCTTTTAAGACATGTTATCTTTCCCATAACAGACCAGAACAAAGCACTCAACCCCAGTGGAGTCCCTGTCAACCAGCAGCTCTTCCCACAAGCCAGCACTTTCACCCCAGCCCCTCGTCCCGTGGATAACTTCAGGTATGATGCTCAGGATCCAATGTATGTTATGACCAAAATAAATAGGCATTATAGTGAATACACATCATAGCATCACAGCAGTACATGTTGAGCAGGTATTTATCATTACAGTACTTTTATGGAATGAAATAGAAATCTATATGAGGGTGTTACAAATTTCAGTTTTTGTCCCATTCTTAATCACTTGCCGACCGCACTATAGCTGAAAGACGGCTACAGCGTGGTCGTCCAGTTCTGGGAGGGTGTCTTTACATGCAGGGCCAACAGTCCTGCATGTAAAGAGGGCGAGGAATTTCCCTTAAGTCTGTGTGGAGAAGAACACCGGAGCGATGAGTAAAGGTATTACACATTATTCTTCATCCTGGGTATTTAGCGACCCTTAGAGTGCAGGGACCTCTGCATGAGTAGTGTTTTTTTTTTAAATTCCTAGAGTTGGGCTTTAAATCAAACCTGTGCTTTTCCCTGCATTGGCATATGACAGGTTTGCCTTATTTTTTACTGGCATGAATTGTGCCCATTATTGTTAGAGTAGCTTTACCCAATCAGTTGTTGCCCACGTAATACAGAAGTGCAATGATAAGAGTAGGCTTTGACGCCCACACACCACACACATGCATCACTGGGCAGCTGATGTTTCTGCTGAGAGTGCGCCCAGCACAGAGACCGAGCTGTCAAAGACCGGTCATGGTCCCCACTAACAGACTGGCTCCCGATCATGTGACCACAGCCCCCACCCCAGTTCGTTCTGCACACCTGTAACCCGTTTTCAGCAGAGAGCGGGCTGAAGTCTGCTCTCTGCTGACGTCCGAGTCGGTCCAGGCTCGACATCATCATGACCATGGAGTTGGGATCTGCCCAGATCCCTGGACCGGCACCCGGCTCAGCCAAAGCCAGCCACTCCCACCCCCTCCACAGCCCAGCACTCCAGTGAGTGAGGAGGGGGTAGAGCAGAGAACTGTGACTGACGGTCACCAGCTCTCTGCTCGGGGGACTGTGAGAACTGAGCGATCCGCGGTGTTCGAATGCTCGGTTCCCATTATTAGAGGCACCGGGGAACAGATGCTGCATCCACTTAGGTAAGTATGAATCTGAAAAAAAACAAAAACAAAAAAAACCCCATACTTTTCTTTTAACAAAATGTAATTATAAACCATGTTTAGAAAGGACACATACATCCTAGGTTTAAGTAGTCTTGGTGTTGCTTATGCTGCAGTGTACAGGGGGGTGTGAAATAGATGTTTATTATGTCCCTTGTCATTGTAGAAATAGTTCAATGGTGCCACCAGCCAACATAATCCAGCAGCCTGTATCTGCTGGCCAGATCCTGGCTCAGATATCTCGGCACACAAGCCCAACACAAGTCACCGGGACCAACTGGAGCTCCGCCGCAAGGCCGTCCTTCACAGCACAGGTATGGAAAGCCGTTACTGCTCTCAAATGTATTAGGTATTGCTCTCTAGACATGAAGGTCTGTTCATTCTTCTGATCCAGATGTTCTTGTTTGGGAACCTCACTTTTCTATGCTGCAGTCAAGTATTCTAGTTTGGTCAGCAACCTGCCTCCATCCTGCTAACTTTTAGCAATTGTCTTTCTTTTCATTGTGAAAGCGTTTTCCCAGCACTTTTCCCTTGACACAACAAGCTAAAGTGAATGTTTTCAGCAGCTCCAACTATAGTAAAACATATTCAACTAAAATTAGTTTATGTCACCCCACTAAACCAGAATTATAAAGTTAGCACCACAGAGTGCCTGGAATCCTTGGATTCAGACTTCTAGTGACCCCATGCAGGAGCAATGACTTATAGAGAGGTTCCCACATTGGATCAATGAATGGTATGTGATGTGTGAGTCCTTCAAACGATAGATTTTGTGCCCCCATGCTATTGGTACTCCCCATGTAAATTAAATGGGCATTTAGCAAAACTGAGGTTATGAGAAAGGGGGGGGGGGGGGGGGGGCCCATGACTGCTACTCAGAATTGTGCTGAGCCACACAAAGTGTCAGTTTCACTTTAAACACATACCTGTTCTGGCTTTACTCCATCAGGTTGCAAACTGTTTGTAGTTTTACTACACTGAGTAGTCACACTTGGAAGTCTAATTTAATTGAATCCTATTTATCTACATGTTATAGGTTCAATTTTAATTTACAGATGGAGCTGACAAAGATTGTTCACGTCCTTTTTATGAATAGGACAATCAATTTAGATTATTTAACGACTTTCAGCAGAATCATGTTATCATTTTCTGTCTGGCCCAGTTGGTATTTACCTGATATGATTGCAGACAGACTATTGAGATATCCTTGTGTTCTCCTCTCTACAGACAAAGACCCAGTCTCCTCCATTTGGTATGGGCAACTTCCAGGCAACAACAGCCAACTTCAGTCCATTGTCCTCCCAGAGTTCCACATCCTCTCCAGCTGGATCTGCCTATCCTAACCTGGCCAGTAGGGCCAACAGCTTTGGTAAGCCCAGGCTTCTGTCGGGCCATCTTATCATGCATCCCATATCTGACTGCAGTTTTCTTCTATGTGCTACTGATGTACTCTCCAAAGATGGTCTACGCTAAGGAGAGATTGTGGCATAATAGTTGATCTTGCATCATTCTAGGTGTATAACAATACAATCCCATCCAGAGACTTTTGACTTTCAAAAGAGTAGGTGCATCTCTGACTTAATTTTGGGGAGACATGACTTGCCTCCTTCAACAAAGCTGTATGTATGTCTTGTACAGACCATTGTGTGTCTACCACTGAACTGGGGGTTTGGCTAAGGTAAGACCATTTGGTATCAATTACTTAAAGTTAATCTATCATAGAGAAGACAAATGCAATTAAGCTGTGTATAAAAGTAGGTTTTACTAGGCAATCTCGCATACAGCTAGCAGCTTAAGTATCCTCTGCACCGCACCCGGCGGACTCTCTAAATCAAAGTGCATTTCCCACCTTTTAGAATGTAGCTCTTAGGCACGCTTGGGGCATTCCATGTTTTTGGAGACTAATAAGAGGCACCTGCGTAGTATTATAAAGTGGTAGAGGTACTATTTAACTTAAGAATTTTGGGGGGCTCCTGGGGCATGTGTAGAGAAATTGTATGCCACTAGGGATACAGATCACCAGATATATTCTGGTGATCTGGCTTGCGCAGCTTATTGTTATTGGTACGCCTATATGACTTGCTTAAACTAAGCGTTGAACTCCACCCGGTGAGATTCATTTTCCATTTAGTTCCTAACAGCTGCTGGTAAGGTAAACCACCTTTAGACTTTCCTGTATACCTCAAAATCTCCAGTGGTGCTGTATTTGCTCTTGGTTTATCAGGTCTACTTGTTTGATAAAACAATTATGGATTTTTAGTTTCTTTTATATAATAGAGAGTGCCACAGAATTGGCAAGGTAGGGATGGTCACGCCTCCAAGATGGTCAAGGAAACCTCACTGCTGGTCTTCCCTAGACCTATAAGTAGCAAGCTAGTTCTGGTTGGACTGTTTCAGGAGACATAAGTAGCAAGCCAGTGTTGGTTGGACTGACCCTTTAACAGAAATTGCATCTGATTAGGTGCTATGGGTTATGCACAAGACTCTTTCTGCTACCTATAAGTGGGCTGTCACACCATTGGGGGGCTGTCCTGCCAAGGTGGCAGCTGAAGCTTTAAGTTCATCTATGCACATCTCCGCTTAAATTTTTCAGGGGTTTAACCAACCTTGTTTTTGCAGCTACAGAGGTGGGACAGCCGCGGGTGCCATTCCAGACGCGGGCAGCCGATGCAGTAGGAGTTTGGCCACAGTGGCAGAATCAGCACCATGGGCCGAACACCGCAGACACACATGTACAGCCGCAAGCCAGCCAGTCAGAAGTTTTCCCTGTAAGTTCTACCTTATTTACTTTCCTTAATAAGTGATTTCCAGGTATCCTAGAGCAGTGGTCCCCAAACTGCGGCCCTTTGCTTGCTTTTAGCCAGCCTTGGGGCATTATTCCCTCCACTGTCAGCAACCATGGGGTATAGTTCCTGCTAACAACAACATGGCAACATTCTGCCCACTGACACCAAGGATGGGACACTATTCCTCACTACTGACACCAAAGATGGGGCACGAGTCCTCCTACTGACACCAAAGATGGGGCACTGTTCCTCCCACTGACACCAAAGATGGGGCATGCTTCTTCCCACTGACACCAAGAATGGGGCACGCTTCCTCCCACTGACACCAAGGATGGGGCATGCTTCTTCCCACTGACACCAAGGATGGGGCACTATTCCTCCCACTGACAACAAGGATAGGACACTATTCCTCCCACTGACACAAAGGATGGGGCGCTATTCCTCCAACTGACATCAAGGAAGGGGCACTATTACTCCCACTGACACCAAGGATAGGACACTATTCCTCCCAGTAAAACCAATGATGGGGCACTATTCCTCCCACTGAAATCAGTGATGGGGCACTATTCCTCCCACTGATACCAATGATGGGGCACTATTCCTCCCACTGACCAAGGATGGGGCACTATTCCTCCCAGTAAAACCAATGATGGGGCACTATTCCTTCCACTGATATCAATGATGGGGCACTATTCCTCCCACTGATACCAATGATGGGGCACTATTCCTCCCACTGACACCAAGGATGGGGCACTATTCCTCCCAGTAAAACCAATGATGGGGCACTATTCCTCCCACTGATACCAATGATGGGGCACTATTCCTCCCACTGATACCAATAATGGGGCACTATTCCTCCCACTGATACCAATGATGGGGCACTATTCCTCCCACTGATACCAATAATGAGGCACTATTCCTCCCACTGGCCCCAATGATGGAGCACTATTCCTCCCACTGACACCAATGATGGGACACCGTTTATGCCCACTGGTCACAGTCCACCCCCTCTAAGAGTAAACTGGCCCTTTGTTTAGAAAGTTTGAAGACCCCTTCTCTAGAGGAAGTCTTGTCTATTTTTTTTTTTACAATGTTGGGAATTTTTTTGTGCCTAGGACATGCTGTCCATACTGGGAGACCAGACCTCAAGCTACAACAGCGAAGAGTTTTCAGAGCTCAACATGTTCCAGTCTTTTGCGGAGTAGAAAATTGGTGTTTCTAGCACACGAAATGAAACCCAGATGCCTGTAAACTGAGCTTCCTCCTCTTTCATGAAGTCCACTCGATTCTCAACCTTGACTTGGAGTAAAGGAACTGTGACCGTACCATTTGTGGTAAGAAGAGTGGAAAAAACGAGAAGGACCTCAGATCCAGAGCTTGGGGGGAAGACGCACAAGACATCACAAAACTGCCTTCCTTGTGAACCTCAGGAGATGTCAACATGAAGCTCTCCAGCCCTCACCAGCTTTAATTCTCACGTGTCGTGCCACCAAATTTATGTTCTACTAAACCTTCTTCCTCCCAGGAACACCTCAATACTTGTCAGCCAGAACACATTTCATTTTTCTAATAAGACCCTAAAATCTGTTGTTTTTAGGCTCAATCAGGGATTCGATTTGCATAGGATAATCACAATTGTAGTAGGTGCCTTTTTTTTTAAAATGTCAGGACAGGAAACTATTGTTCGCTAAAGAAAACATCTATAATATCTTTACTACTACCTGAGGCATTCTCTATACCCGCGGTGGGCTAAAATGACTATACGCAGGTGAGACATTAAATGTCCACCATATTCTGCTTATTAGTTTATTAATTTAACGCTTTGGCTTACAAGTGGATTTATCGTTGTCTTGCACCTCAGCTAGAAGCAAAAAGGTCTGGAAAAAAACGGACTCTTAACATTTCCTGGGCCTGTAGAAAGATGCCAAAAATCCTGATGAAGATGCAGGTTAAAACATCTTATTTCACTTTATTTTATAGAAATACCCCAAAATGGGTCGCTGTGATGTTTTCAGTTACTACTTCAAAATCTCTTCTGAATTTGCAAGCCACCGTCATGACACACTAACTGAACTTTGCCAGTCTGTTTTTAGAAACCTTAAAGCCCAGTTGAAGTGTCACACCTTTTATCTCTTTCTAGTCCTGAACCAATGCATTGTTATAAATTGTGACTTTGGATGTTTACTAGAAAATGCCTCAAAAACCCTTTTCTTTGTGAAAAGTATGGGTTTTTTTCAACCCTGACACTGCAGTGTTCTGTGCTGGAATGGCTGAGTAACAGCCACACCCCTTTGTCTAAAAGGGGACGTAACACCTGATTACAATATTCCCTATTATCGCACTACTTTGGGACAGAGCCACCTGGTGGCAGGCTAGCTAACTGCACCTGCTTACATATGTGGCTAGGCTGTGAAAAAGTCTTACGCATTTGTGGTATCCCCATACTCGGGAAGGGTAGCATAATGTATTTCGGGATGTAAAGCACAAATGTCCTCACACAGACTTCTTTTGCAGAGAGAGAGGGAGGGGGGCGTTTGACCAGATATTTTACATTACAGTGGGTCTAACTCAGGTGACTAATGGGATGCAAAAGCGTATTTAGGGTAAGTGATCATGGGCGTACCAAGTTTTTGCAGCAAGATCCTGTATTTTAGTTGTCCGGATGTTGTATGCATGTAATGTACGCTTGCGAGGGATGAAAAATAGGCAGTTGGGCCCTTTTATTACCGCCTACTTCTTACGCTGCAAAGGCAGGTGCTCAGGGTGTACAAATGAGGCAATGGTTTGCTTTGTGGTGTGGCAAAAAAGACCCCCTCTATGTTCGGCGAGCAGTACTGCTGCCAAATGCCACATATTTAAGTGAATGGGGCTGCACTGCAAATGCTAGGCTTATGGTTGAGCCACAGTATTCCCAGTCAGACAGCCCATTCAGCTACATCACTTCCTGAATGGCTGTCAGCTGCGCCTGCACCGCTCTGTGAAAAACAGTGCACTGCGGATCACTCCTCGTAGAGCAACACGGGTTTAAACGCACCCTACAGCGTTAATGCAGCCTGTTGGTTGCTAGTACATAAGCGGTCATTGCCACCTAGGGCCCTTCATTGCTAGGATGCAGGTAGCTATTGCTGCCTACCATCTTTCGTTGCTAGGATGCAGGTAGCTATTGCTGCCTACCGTCTTTCGTTGTTAGGATGCAGGCGGCACTTACTGCTTACAGTCTTTCGTTGCTAGGATGCAGGCGGCACTTGCTGCCTACCGTCTTTCGTTGCTAGGACGCAGGCAGCTTTTGCTGCCTACTGTCTTTCGTTGCTAGGACGCAGGCGCCACTTGCTGCCTACCGTCTTTTGTTGCTAGGACGCAGGTGGCACTTGCTGCTTAGCATCCATTGCTAGGATGTGGGTGGCTCTTGTACCCTAGTAGAGTATATTTGCGCTCTATGCATGTAAACCTTAGCACAAATGTTCACGTGCATAAAATAAAATCCGTATGCAGGACTGTGGATGCAGATGTTTTAATTTTAATAGTGCAGCACTGATATCCGTATCGGTGCCAATACCAAGCATTTGCATGAGTATTGGTACTCGCACAAATGCTCCAGATACCAAAACCAATACTTTGGATTTGCGTCAATACAAAATGAATGGACGCAAATCCTACTTTAAAGAATCGCATGGGATTTGAACAGGAATGCGGTGCAATTCCTGTCTGAATCACATGCTATTTCCCTGACCGCTCCTGTGTGTGTATAGAAAGGGAAAGCTCCATCTAGTGGACAGCTTATTAAAATGTTAGACCTCAGAGTATATATCTGGCCAAATACAAAATCTTTATAGGTGGCCTAGTCCCGCTGATGATAGCAAATCACGGCTGCTGGAGATACTCACAGGGCTGGGGAAGATGTAGAGGTGGTCCGCTCCCAAGCTGACGTCGCTTCCGCTCTATACTCACGGAGTCCCAGGACTTCTCCTCCAGCCCTGTGAGCCCCTTCAGCAGCTGTGATTTTCTATCATCGGCGGGACCAGGACACCTATGAAGATTTAGCATTTGGCCAGATATGTACTGTGAGTTCTAACATTTTACTAAGCTGCCCACTATATCAGTGGTTCTCAACCCTGTCCTTAAGTACCCCCAACAGGCCTTGTTTGCAGGTTTTCCTTTATCTTGCACAGATGCTTTAAATCCTAGTCAATGGCTTGGTATTTTGGACAGCTATTTTATCAAAGAGAAATTCCCAAAACATGGGCTGTTGGGGGATACTTGAGAACAGGGTTGAGAACCACTGGTCTAGATAAAGCTTTTTCCTTTCTATACACACACACAGGAGCAGTGGGGGAAATCGCACCACATTCCTGTTCAAGTCACATGCGATGCTCTGCAGTGCAATTTGCGCCAATTTGTATTGTCTTGACGGAAATCACATTTCAAAGTACTGGTACCAAAAGAATTGGTACACGTTCTCGCCGATTTAAAAAAAAAAAAAACGGTATTGGCGCAACCCTAACTTTTGATTTTACGAACACGGTGCAGGGTTACCAATCTTTACGCAGTTGTGTGCATGGGGCCATAGCAGACCATACGCCTGCGTTCAGATCCATTAAAAAAAAAAAGAAAAGCAAACGCTGCATTTTATGCGGTCGCCCGCATGAGCCCTTAGACTTCCTGCACAACTTCTGTAACGTGAAAGGTGTGGTTGTTAGTACAAATTGTGTGTGTGTGACTGCATATCTATTTTTGTGAATTCAGCTGGGCTTTAGGATGGCCGCCTTTGTATTATAGACACATTCAAACCTCCATCCCTCTTAAGCACTTCTCAGAATCCGTCACCTATCCACAGTGTTAGATCAGATCTCCTCCTTTTGCCCAGTTACCACAGAAGAAGTTGATAAACTCCTCTCCATGGCACACCTCACTACATGTCCCCTGGATCCTGTCCCCTCTCAATTGCTGCGACCACCTTCCCACTCTATCCTCAACTCCCTAACCCACATCTTCAACCTCTCCCTCTCCTCCGGCACCTTTCCTTCCCCGTTCAAACATGCACTGGTTACCCCCATACTCAAAAAACCCTCACTAGACCCCACCTGTTTGAATAACTTAAGACCTATCTCCCTTCTCCCGTTTGCCTCCAAGCTCATCGAACGCCTTGTTCATGACCAAATGAGTCGCTACCTCACGGACAACAACCTTCTCGACCCCCTACAGTCTGGCTTCCGCCTACAACATTCGACTGAAACTGCCCTACTAAAAATCACCAATGACCTAATAACTGCCAAAACCAATGGCCACTACTCCATACTCATACTTTTAGACCTCTCTGCTGCCTTTGACACAGTTGACCACCTGCTGCTCCTCAGCAAATTACACTCCCTTGGCCTCTGTGATTCTGCATTATCCTGGTTCTCCTCCTACCTATCTCAGCGCACTTTCAGCGTCACTTACAACTCCACCTCCTCCGCTCCCCTTCCTCTTTCTGTTGGGGTACCCCAAGGCTCTGTCCTTGGGCCTCTCCTTTTCTCACTCTATACCTCTTCCCTGGGCCAGTTGATCACCTCCCATGGCTTCCAATACCATCTCTATGCCGATGACACACAGATCTATCTCTCCACTCCCCAACTCACCCCCACTATCTCCTCACGGATCTCAAACTTGCTGAATGACATATCGGTATGGATGTCACACCACTTCCTCAAACTTAATCTTTCTAAAACTGAGCTTGTTATATTTCCTCCTTCACGGTCCCCCTCCTGTGACTTCACCATTAATATCAACAACACAACCATTGGTCCCTCCACACATGCCAGAGTCCTGGGTGTAATCCTTGACTCTGACCTCTCCTTCAGCCCCCACATCCAATCACTGGCTAAATCCTGCCGCCTTAACCTCCGCAACATCTCCAAAATTCGACCCTTTCTGACTAATGACACTACAAAACAACTTATTCACTCTTTGATTATTTCCCGCCTCGACTATTGCAACTCTCTCCTTAATGGCCTACCCTTAAGCAGGCTATCCCCCCTTCAGTCTATTATGAATGCTGCTGCTAGACTAATACACCTCACTAATCGATCCGTGACTGCTGCTCCTCTCTGCCAATCCCTTCACTGGCTTCCCCTACCCCACCGTGTAAAATTCAAAATGCTAACCATAACATACAAGGCCATTCACAACATCGCCCCCATCTACATCACCAACCTCATCTGCAGATATCACCCAAATCGCCCCCTCCGCTCCTCCCAGGACCTCCTGCTCTCTAGCTCCCTTGTTACCTCCTCCCATGCTCGCCTTCAGGACTTCTCCAGAGCCTCTCCCATCCTCTGGAATTCCCTGCCCCAGTATGTCCGATCAGCCCCTACCCTGTCCACCTTTAGGAGATCCTTGAAAACTCATTTATTCAGGGAAGCCTATCCCACACCCACATAACTGTCCCTGAGCCACCCCCATCAAATCATTCTTTGCAGCTATTACCTTTTGTACCACCACCCCCTCCCTTTTAGAATGTAAGCTCTACGAGCAGGGCCCTCCTGTACCTTTTGTATTGTACTGTAATTGTGTTGTCCCCCTTATACATTGTAAAGCGCTGAGTAAACTGTTGGCGCTATATAAATCTCGTATAATAATAATAATAATAATAATCAGTAAGGGTTCTATGAAATGGACAGAACTTTTGTAGCATATTTTTTTTTTTTACTTGGATGCACCCACAAGCTGAGGTTAAACTCCTGTTGGAAAATAGGAAAAACCATAGACAGTTATGTGAAGGGAATCCAGGTGTAGTTGTCACACTAGGACAGTTGTGTTGTTGCATTGATAATTCAAATGATAGACTTGCTTTCTATCAGACCTCTTCACAGGCCCACAGCCGAATGTCACTTACCGTCATCAGGGAGACCTATAGCCCCTGACCGGAGTCAGCTTCACTTTTTATTATCTGTGACATGTATCCTGTTTTGATGTAGACAAGATAGACACGGATTATCCATCTTGTATTACGTTACACACTTTTAAGCAGGACAAATGCATTTATTCTCAGCTTTCCTTTGTGCTCTTTGGTTTCTTTGAAACTTTCCTTTTGTGTAAAGTGTTTTATGTGTATACTATATAAAATAATATAATTTTATGAGAATTTTTACTTGTTTATGAAAGTTTGTTGTTTTTTTCTTTTGCATTGCATTGATTCTTTGCAAGTATAAAATGATGGCACTGGTAACGGAATATTGTATCAAATACCATATTTATCGGCGTATAACACGCACAGGCATATAACACGCACATTCATTTTAAGAGGGAAGTTTCAGGAAAAAACTTAAATTTTAAATAAGAAACTTTGAAGCAAAATAAGGGTCAGTGCCCATCTGCAGCCTCACAAGTGCCTTCAATGCAGTCTCATCAGTCCACATCAATGCAGCAGCCTCACCATTGCCATCAGTGCAGCAGCCTCACCATTGCCATCAGTGCAGCAGCCTCACCATTGCCATCAGTGCAGCAGCCTCACCATTGCCATCAGTGCAGCAGCCTCACCATTGCCATCAGTGCAGCAGCCTCACCATTGCCATCAGTGCAGCAGCCTCACCATTGCCTTCAGTGCAGCAGCTTCACCATTGCCATTAATGCAGCAGCCTCACCATTGCCTTCAATGCAGCAGCCTCACCATTGCCTTCAATGCAGCAGCCTCACCATTGCCTTCAATGCAGCATCCTCACCATTGCCCATCTGCAGCCTAGAGGGGAGAGGGACGAGCGCCGACAGATTACATACAGTGAGAATCTCCTATGATAGACAGAACAGTGGTCCAATGACGGCTCAGGAGACAGGGCTTCCTATTACAGGGGCCGCCAAGTAAACAGGAGATTCTCACTGTATGTAATCTGACGGCGCTCGTCCTGCCCCCCGCCCCCTCCGAGGCAGCTAAAATGGAAGTATCGGCGTATAACACGCACACGCTATTTGCACCTGATTTACGTCCACCATCTTCCGCCGCTTGCCCGGGATCTCCCGTCCCACAGGGAGGCCTGAGCAACCAGCCGGCATGTCCGCCGGCTGGGCGAAGACCCAAACAAAGCCAAAGCTTTGTTCGGGTCTCGGATCTAATAACCTGGAAGCAATGTCATGACCTCACTTCCCGGATTACTGGCAGCTTAAAGGCGCCAGTTTTAAAAAATGAAGTTTTGAATACTTTCAAGTGCAGAGGAGGGGTTTGGGGTCTTGTAGATCCACGATCCCTTCATAAAGAGTACCTGTCACTGCCTATCACTGTCAATTGGGATGTTTACATTCCTTGTGACAGCAATAGCTATTGAAAGTCAAAAACAATCATATATATATATATATATATATATATATATAACATTTGCAAGTAAAATTGAACATGAGTACATGCAAGACTAATTATCAAGACTACTGTGTTACATCATGCTTGGTGCTCATTGACTTGAGGATGGCATAAAGAATGGGGCACTGCTGCTGGAGGACATCACTGTGTTACATCATACTTGATTCTCGTTCTCATTGACTTGAAACTTATGAGTGGCATCAGGAATAGGGCACCACTTTTGAAGGACATTACTGTCACAACATGCTTGGTGCTTGGAGCTTATTGCTTTGGGGATGGCATCAGGAATGGGGTACCACTGGTGGAGGCCATTACTGTCACAACAGGCTTGGAGTTTGTTGCTTTGGGGATGGCAGTGATAAAGAAGAAAAAAAAGTAAAAGGACAGTGTAAATTTTTTTTTTTTTTAAATGTACAGATTATTGGCACATAATAATCGGCCTGAGAGGTGGACGAAATATCGGTATCGTATCAGCACTGAAAAAACTATATAGGTCGATCCCTAGTTGGCACCAGGAAAACAGAAACCTGTATCAAATACTTACCGTTATTTTCCTTTCCTGATGCAAATCCATGGCAGCATACATGTAATAGTATTCTGGCCTACTTTACCATGTATTTTGCCATGTTACTACCAGGAATAGAGAAAATTGTGTCAAATATTTACTGTAATTTCTATTTCCTGGTGCCAAACCATGACAGCATGCCTGTGGAAGTAGGCAGGGATACTACCACATGTATGCCACCATGTTGGCGCCAGGAAAGCTGAATACAGGGATGTTATGAATGGGCAAAGCTCAAGGTTGTCAAAGTTCCTAGAGCTTGCCTTTAACACATCCCCTTTGGCCTATCCCTATGATGGGCTCCCTCACTGGCCAATAGAAATGTGTGCGTAGGGATGGGTAAGGTCCGTCAATACTGGAAGGGTCTAAGTTTTAGGGCAAGGTCTGTCGCAATAGGATGCGTCAGATTTTTGCCTGTTTAACATTTCTTGGCATTCATTTGTGGAGGAGGTGATAAAAGCTACTGTAGGTATGTGTACTCTAAACCTGCTAGCAGCTTCCACTTTTTTCCTGGGGCCACATTACTTGCTTCTGGTGTTAAGCAACAGACCTGGCGTCATGCATGGGCTATAGCCGCATTTCCTGAGTATCTTCTCTATATGTCTTTAAAGCTGAACTCAAGGTAGATTTTTATTGCATGCTTACATTAGTCCAGCTTGGACCAATGTAAGTATCCATATCTCATACCTGGAGGGCGGGCACTGAGGAAGCTGACAACCACTATAGTAGTCAGCACTACCACAGTGATAGCCAAGATCTTCAGGTCCTCTGCCAAGCAGATTCTCCACTGTACATTGACCACAGGATGTCTCTTGCTCTGCACTGCCGCCATTCACAGAACTTTTTTCAAAGAACACAAGGAGGCGTTCTCAGATTGGACAAGGTGAAGAGAAGGAGTGGTGGTGTCGCGTACCTTGGTTAGAGACCGAGCTGAGGAGAGGGCTTCCCTGCTGGTCCGAGCACCCCTGAATGTGGTGACAGAAGTACAAGACTGAAAGAAGCACGGTGCCGATAACTTCGTATCAGGTGACTACTAGGGACAGAGACATAGTCATGGTAAGGCAAGGAATCGTAGTTGTGCAGCAAGCAGAGGTCAGTACCGGAGAAGCAAGCAGAGCGTAGTCAGAGGCAAGCCGATGTTGGCATCTAGAATCCACAGAGCAAGGTCAGTAATGGGAGATCAGTCAGCAAGTGCAGGAGCACAGGAACAAAGGTCACAGGGAAGCTGAAGAACATCCAGAGATTAGCGCACATCAGGGTCTCCTTTAGACAGCTTGGCACCATTCTGTGGAGTGGCTGTGTGCACCGATGTGTGCCAATGCATGTAAGTTACTGGCCTGAGCTTGTCTGTATGCTGGCACGTGCACTAGAATTAGCTGCTCTAGAATGAGCTTTAGCTGTATTAGTTTCCTTACAGATGTGGTCATGACCCAGGAGATAGTAGCCATTTATATAGTAATGCCAACTACTACAGTGATTTGTCAGCTTCCCCATGTAAGAGATAGAGTGGGAACAGAAAGTATTCAGACCCCCTTAAGTTTTTCACTCTTTGTTATATTGCAGCCATTTGCTAAAATCATTTAAGTTCATTTTTTTCCTCATTGAATTACACACAGCACCCCATATTAACAGAAAAACACAGAAATGTTGACATTTTTGCAGATTTATTAAAAAAGAAAAACTGAAATATCATTTGGTCCTAAGTATTCAGACCCTTTGCTCAGTATTTAGTAGAAGCACCCTTTTGATCTAATACAGCCATGAGTCTTTTTGGGAAAGATGCAACAAGTTTTTCACACCTGGATTTGGGGATCCTGCCATTCCTCCTTGCAGATCCTCTCCAGTTCTGTCAGGTTGGATGGTAAATGTTGGTGGACAGCCATTTTTAGGTCTCTCCAGAGATGCTCAATTGGGTTTAAGTCAGGGCTCTGGCTGGGCCATTCAAGAACAGTCACGGAGTTGTTATGAAGCCACTCCTTCATTATTTTAGCTGTGTGCTTAGGGTCATTGTCTTGTTGGAAGGTAAACCTTCGGCCCAATTTGAGGTCCTTGTCAGAGAACTCACACAGCAAGCACCCGTCTCCATGCAGCAGCTGCCAATCCTCATTCTGCTAATGCAAAGGTGCATGCACGGAACCATAGCCAGAGGCAAATGAGATCCAGGGTGGCCATGCACAATGGCACCTCTATGCGAATTCGCACACGCGCTAACGCGCGTCCGCGAGTGCCCAAGCGCTAATATGCTAACGCACATGCGCCAATGTGCCAAAGTGCTAATTTGCTAACGCGCATGTGCCAATGTGCTAAGTTGCTAATGCGCGTACGCACGTACGCTGGCGCCAATCCTGGCACACAGCACCCTATATAAACAGAGTCTGCCTAGCATCAGTGCTGGATTGTCTTCAGCTTGTTCCTGTGTTCCTGTTGTTACTCTGCCTGATTGACCTTGTTCCTGAAAACCCGGCTATCTTCTGACCATTCTCTTGGATCTCCCCTGCCTGCTGAACCTGCCTCTACTTGCAATACTGACCTTGGCTTGAACTTATGATTACGGCTCTGCTTCCTGATTCTGTACCCTGCTGCCCGTCTGTTGCCAACCCCTGCCTGTTCCTGACTATGGTTTTGCCTTCTGACTTGGTACCCCGCTGCCAGCCTGTTGCCGACTCCTGCCTGTTCCTGATTCTGCAGTTGATCCTGATCTGGCTCCCGCTGAACAAGTTTGGTGATCAGTTTCCACATCTCCTCAGCAGAGGTTCCTATATCTCCAAGTTCCAGCCTCCTACCTGCAGGCACCTGCACCCTTTCGTTGCCCTCGCACTCCCTGTACCCACCACCAGGGGTGCTTGGACCGGAACCGTGCAAAAGGCCACCCTCATCATTTCGGGCTCCGCTGTAAGGTACGTGACAGTCCTGAGCACTCTGGAGAAGATTTTCGTCCAGGATATCCCTGTACTTGGCCGCATTCATCTTTCCCTCGATTGCAACCAGTCGTCCTGTCCCTGCAGCTGAAAAACACCCCCACAGCATGATGCTGCCACCACCATGCTTCACTGTTGGGACTGTATTGGACAGGTGATAAGCAGTGCCCGGTTTTCTCCACACATACTGCTTAGAATTAAGGCCAAAAAGTTCTATCTTGGTCTCATCAGACCAGAGAATCTTATTTCTCACCATCTTGGAGTCCTTCAGGTGTTTTTTTAGCAAACTCCATGCTGGCTTTCATGTGTCTTGCACTGAGGAGAGGCTTCCGTCAGGCCACTCTGCCATAAAGCCCCGACTGGTGGAGGGCTGCAGTGATGGTTGACTTTCTACAACTTTCTCCCATCTCTGGAGCTCAGCCACAGTGATCTTTGGGTTCTTTACCTCTCTCACCAAGGCTCTTCTCCCCCGATAGCTCAGTTTGGCCTGACCGCCAGCTCTAGGAAGGGTTCTGGTCACTCTGCTCTTAGGAACCTTAAGTGCAGCAGAAATTTTTTTGTAACCTTGGCCAGATCTGTGCCTTGCCACAATTCTGTCTCTGAGCTCTTCAGGCAGTTCCTTTGACCTCATGATTCCCATTTGCTCTGACATGCACTGTGAGCTGTAAGGTCTTCTATAGACAGATGTGTGGCTTTCCTAATCAAGTCCAATCAGTATAATCAAACACAGCTGGACTCAAATGAAGGTGTAGAACCATCTCAAGGATGATCAGAAGAAATGGACAGCACCTGAGTTAAATATATGAGTGTCACATCAAAGGGTCTGAATACTTAGGACCATGTGATATTTCAGTTTTTCTTTTTTAATAAATCTGCAAAAATGTCAATTCTGTGTTTTTCTGTCAATAAGGGGTGCTGTGTGTACATTAATGAGGAAAAAAATGAACTTAAATGATTGGAATATAACAGAGTGAAAAATTTAAGGGGGTCTGAATACTTTCCGTCCCCACTGTATACATTCTTACATTGGTCCAAGCTGTTGACAGAACTTCACCATTCAGAGAATACCTTGTGTTCATTAAAAATAAATACAAGGCACTCTGTGAATGGTGGCAGTGCCTGGAGGACCGTGGCTTTCACAGTGCTGACTGCTACACTAAGCTTCCTCAGCGACCTCCCAGGTATGAGATATGGATAGCTACTTTGGTCCAAGCTGGACCAATGTTAGTATGCAATAAAGATCATACCTGGAGTTCTGCTTTATTGATAAGGAAGAAGTACAGCTGTACTTGTTAGTAGCACTTTATAAGAGCCTCACCAATTATACCACTTAGAATACTGTTCAGTCAAGTTGAGAAGCAGTTGGCTTTATGTCCCATGTCACACTACCAATGCTGTCTCCAGTGAGAATTTGCCAGTGACAGGATTAATACAAACTACAGGGAGGAGATTTACCTGCTCTGTATGTGTCGCTTCCTTGGCAATGAGCTGCTCCTTTGCCAAAAAAAAAAAAAATCTGAAAAACCTGAGTCCACTGATGAGACCTTGCTCCACAAGCCAGAGAGATAGAGAGAGTGACATGCTATCAGGTGAGTGTTTTCACTCCCTGCTGTGTCCTTCAAAGCCATCCTACTGATGATGAGTTCTCAGTAGCGACAGTTTTGCCAATGTTAGGCAAGAAAACTTGTGCTGGGAAGCATTGAGGCTTCCATTTTTATTTTTTAATTTTTTTTACATTGACTGCCATGGACTGAAAAATTCTCTTACCCACAAATAACCATCAAAATACATAACCACAAATATGGACCTCCTGGAGCTTTTCTCTTTTGTTCACATCTGTGTCGGGAACGCTTGCATAATCACGTGCTTCCCAACACGCACAGAAATGTGCTGCTCTTTAGCAGACGTGCAAGGTGCCATTATTTTCTGACACCAAACCGCATGGTGCAGCATCGTTTTATAAAAGGGTTGGGGGACTTCATTCCCTGTGTTTCTCACAGGTAGCATAGTCCACTGTAATAAAAGAGGGCTGCCACACACACACACACACGACTCCTGCGCATGCATAGGTGTGAACCAAGGCTTTGGAAGACCTGTTTATTAATGAAAAACTTAAACTCAATTACCACAGTACATTAACCACTTCCCACCCAGCCTATTGTCAATTGACAGCTAGGCGGGGCATTCATTATTCTGGGCAGCACGATCTGTCACCGGCTGTGTCCACTGGACACAGCCAATGACTGATCAGTGTACCGGCTTGCTGCTGGTACCATGTGATCGCTGTAACCAATCACAGCAAATCACATGACAATTGTAAACAATGGATGGCTTCCTTTCATGCCATCCATTGTGTACAATTGTGTTGCTAGCTGTGATTGGTCACAGTAATTACATGGTACAGACAGGGCCAATCACAGCTAATCACAATAATACATACTGAATAAATTAGTTTCATTCAGTAAAAATGTTTGCTTAGACCAATGAAATTCACTGGTATAATCAATCATAATATGTAAAAAAAAACTACGGTAACACTGCATTGATCTGGTCACAGTGTGTTCAAAAATAGATAAAAAATAAATGCAAAGAAAATGATTTTTTTTTTTTACATACTGTCACCAGTCAGTGTCCCTGATCACCGCTACACCAGTTGTATGATAACGCTTTACTGCACCGGTGATTGTGAGAAAAAAAAAAAGTGAAAATATTTTCACAAAATTTTTTTTTCGAAAAAAAGGTCATTTTGGGAATATTTAGCAAAAAAAAAAAAAAAAACGAGTAGTTATTAAATAGCACACAAAGTAATCTCTATTTGGTAATAGAAAATTTGGGTACAGTGTTGCATGACTGCACAATTGTCATTCAAATGTGACCGCTAAAAGATGAAAATTTGGCCTGGGCAGAAAGTGGATGAAAGTGCCCGGTATTGTAGTGGTTAAAAGCACACCTGTGATATACCGATCTGCTGAAAACTGAACACCATGCTCACAGTAAATATATACATGCCCGCCAGGACTCAAAAACTCACTTCAATCCTAGTTTACATAAACGTGTTAATTATAGGACTCTGGTGGCAACTATATGATCATGTTTATAACATCAGCATCATTTCAGATCCCCAGTGGTGAGGCATTTTGTTTTTAAACACAATTGTAGACTTGATTACCTAAAGGGTAATTCTACTTTCATGGGAAAAAAATAAATAAATAATATAACTGGCTCGCAGTCTCCGCTCTAATTTATCCCAAAGATGTTCTATCAGGTTGAGGTCAGGGCTCTGTGCATTCTAGTCAAGTTCCTCCACCCCAAACTCACTCATTCTTGTCTTTATGGACTTTGCTTTGTGCACTGGTGCGCAGTCATGTTGGAACAGGAAGGGGCCGTCCCCAAACTGTTCCCAAAAAGTTGGGAGCATAAAAAATGTCCGAAATGTCTTGGTATGTCGTCGCCTTAAGAGTTCCCTTCACTGGAACTAAGGGGCCAAGCCCAACCCCTGAAAAACAACCCCACACCATAATCCCCCCTCCACCGAATGATTTGGACCAGTGCACAAAGCAAGGTCCATAAAGACATGGATGAGCAAGTTTGGGGTGGAGGCACTTGACTGGCCTGCACAGATTCCTGACCTCAACCCAATAGAACACCTTTGGGATGACTTAGAGCGAGGCTGCGAGCCAGGCCCTCTCATCCAACATGAGTGCCTGACCTCACAAATGCGCTTCTGGAAGAATGATCAAACATTCCCGAAGACACACTCCTAAACCTTGTGGACAGCCTTCCCAGAAGAGTTGAAGCTGTTATAGCTGCCAAGGGTGGGCCAACTCAATACTGAACCCTACGGACTAAGACGCCATTAAAGTTTATGTGCATGTAAAGGCAGGTGTCCCAATACTTTTGGTAATAGAATGTATATTGATTATTTCTGTCTGCCATGACCAAGTGAAAATCTGAGACTGAGATCTGAGAAGTGACACAGGCAAATTTAATCGTTCAGATAAAGATTAGGGTAATCATAAGGTTCCAGAGCTTTCCTTTCAAATTTCTTTCCTAGAGCGTGATCCAGTGTCTTAAGAATTGGACTTGGAATGGATATACTTTGATCTGTATGTTTGTCTTAGGTTAGTCACTCAGAAACTACTAAAGCCACAGGTGGCCAGGCAACTAGCATTTGCAGATGAAGGTTGTATCAAAAATGACCAGAATGGAGAACACATGTATTATCTGCTGGAGTATTCCAGTGAATGACCAACAAACAGTGGAAAGGTGGCAACCTCGCTCCATAATATGTACTTAGAGGGCAGTTGTCACAGTGGGGAGACAACCACTTTCCCTAATATGTGTCTCTCCCTCGCTGGCATGGCCACAGTAAGGTATTTTTTTGCTAGCAAGAGAGCAGTGACCTAGCAATAGCTGGTTTGCAAGAGAGCAACTCCATAGGAAAAGGGTAAGTAGTCTCTTATGCCGCGTACACACGAGCGGACTTTCCGGCGGACTAGGTCCGACGGTCTTTCCGACTGACTTTCTGACTAGGTCCGACGGACTTTCCGAACTAACGGACTTGGCCACACACGATAGGACTAAGTCCGTTCATAAGTCCGTTCAGTTTGAACGTGATGACCTAAACGGGACTAAAAAAGGAAGTTCAATAGCCAGTAGGCAATAGCTTCCCTTGCGTCGTATTTGGTCTGTCGGACCAGCACATAGACGAACAGTTTTCACAATTTTAGTCCATCGGACTTTGAGTCCGTCGGAGAGATTTGAAACACGTTCTATTTCTAGGTCAGTCGGATTTTTATACCGAAAAGCTATCGGACTAGCCCACACACTATCGGATTGTCCGCCGGACTAATCCCGTCGGACCTAGTCCGCCGGAAAGTCCGCTCGTGTGTACGCGGCATTAGTATTCCTGCATTTTCGCTAGCAATAGGATCACTCATCTGCCATCTGCTCTCCCAGAAGCTGTTCCTATGTATTAAAGAATTTCTACACCAAACCAAGATAAGAAAGCCCAACAACCAACTGATGGGGCTCACATGGTAGGTTAACCACTTCTACTGATGGTACAGGCTACCATTGATCTATAGGTAGCTTAACGTGCATCTAAACCCAAAAATATAATACATTTCTTCTATATCAGGGGTCTCCAGACTTTCTAAACAAAGGGCCAGATTGCTGTTCTTCAAACTTTAGGGGGGGCCCAGCAGGAGTAGAAAATGTCCTGGTGTCAATGGAAGTAAAAAGTGTCCCCTCTTTGCTATTAGGGGAAGGAATCGTGCCCCACCGTTGGCCACATCATTGGTATCAGTGGGAGGAATAGTGCTACATCATTGGTATTAGGGGGAGGAATAGTGTCCCATAATAGATGTCAGTGAGAGGAATAGTGCCCCAAAATTTGTGTCAGTGGGAGGAATCGTGCCACATCATTGGTATCAGTGGGAGGAATAGTGCCCCAACATTGTTGGTGTCAGTGGAAGGAATAGTGTCCCATTATAGGTGTCAGTGGGAGGAATAGTGCCACATCATTAGTGTTAGTGGAAGGAATAGTGTCCCACTATTGATATCAGTGAAATAGCGCCCCATCATTGGTATCAGTGGGAGGAATAGTGCCACATCATTGGTGTCAGTGGGGGGAATAGTGCCCCACCCATCATTGGAGCACAAGTGTGTCAGGAGGAGGCTGTCTCTGGAGCTGCTGCAGGTGATCCGTGTGAGAGGGGAGTGGTGGTGAAATCTCTCCCAGCTCTCCTGGCTCCTTTCTGGGGAAGCCATGGAGGCCAGCAGGGCCTCTCCTGCTGGAAGCTCCCAGCCATCTCCTGGCCCAACAGGTGACATGCCTTCCTCTGTACAAGCCATGGCTGGGGATCTCTCTACCCCTGGTGAAGATGAAGGCTCAGAGGCCATCCGGGAGCGAGTGGTGGCCGGGATTAAGGTCCTGAATAGAGAAAGAGACAAGCTGTACAAGCTCAGAGCGGAGGTGAAGCGCTTGAGAAGGCAGCGTGAGGGCTTACATAGCCAGAAACGTGGATCCATGGATCCGGAGATCCAACTGGCCAAGGTCCGGGTTGAACACCAGGAGACCATTGTGTCCATGATGGAAGGCAGAGATGGGCCCTTCAAAGAAAAATTTTGCAATGACCGAAGGTTTGCCAGGATGACAAAGATGGAGGTGGAGGAGGAGACCCCCAGTTCAGACCCCCTGCCCCCTCAGGGAGAGGTAAGCAGCCCCATGCCTTCCCAGGACTCAGGAGGCATGCTCAGGGTAATCCAGGTAATGGAGTCTCCTTTGCGGGGTGATCGGCTGGTGTTCCATGAGGAGGACATGACAGATAATGTGCCTGACAAGGTAAAGCCCGTCAAGCCCCATGTGGTGCATAAAACTGTTTTTGTGACTCATACTGACAATGTGCCCAGTGACAATCAGGCTGCTAGTCCTATGTGTAGCAATGCTGTGCCTGCTGATGCTGCAGTGCAGCAAAGTTTGCGTTTAAAAAATGACATTCCTGCAGATGAACTACAAGATTCAGCAGAGCCAATTAACCCCCCTTTAGCTGAGTCTAAAGCTGTTTGCCCCAAACCTGCTGAAGACTCTACAGCACAGCTTCAGGAGACAGCTGGTATTGCAGCAGAAGCTGTGACTATTCCTGATGAGAATGTGGATGTTTGTGTGACTGATAAAAATCATCTCAGTACAAGTGTGATGAACAATGGTTCCAGTTCAAGTGTGATGGACAGTCCTACCAACTCCGTTCAAGCAGTGAATAATAATAGTATTGTACAGACTACTGTGACTTCAGTGTGGGGCCTTGGCCCTGATAAACCCACGTTTGCTCAGGTGGTACGCTCTGCTCCTGGTAGCTCCGCCCCCAAGCGGGCAGCCTACCACTTTGGGCACCCCGGGATCTGGTCTTGGGTTTCTGGCTTCTGCTGGGGGTCCGAGAAGAAATGTGGTAATTCTCAAATGGGAAGGTGGTGCAATCCCTCCAGCACGGCGTGCAGTGGTGGATTTGATTCTGGAGATGGGTTTTGGGGCAAACGATCTGTATGCTCTAATACATGTAGCTGGGACACGGGATTATACCATTAGTTTCACCAGGCCAGAGGGTCTTGACCTGTTCTGGGAGCGATATGAGGCTCGGTGCAGGTCAAGACCTGAATGGGAAGGTCTGGCCCCAGTTGCGGTTTCGCAAAGGTCAACGGTGAAAAAGATCACCATCATACTCACCAATGAGAGTGTTCCTGCTCGGGACCTAGAGGTCTGGTTAAGGAACTATGGTGAGGTTTTGACTAAGCCCAGCAAAATCCTTGATGAGCGTAACATCTGGACTGGGGGTTGGTCAGTAACAGTGAGGTTGGCCAGGGATGGGAATGTTGTCCGTCACCTGCCCTCCTCAGCTTTTATAGGGAGGGATAGGATGACTATTTTTTTACCCTGGTCAGCCGAAGCTGTGTCACCGCTGTGGAGAAAAGGGGCATTTGAGTTCCTCCTGTTCAGCCTTGATATGTTCAGTGTGTCGGGGTCAGGGTCATATGGCTAAGGACTGCACCCAGATGATCAGGTGCAACCTGTGCCTGCGCCTTGGCCACCCCTACAGCAGATGTCCTGAAGCCTGGCACAATATGGAGAAGGAGGTAATAGATGAGTTGTCAAGGCTGGACAGGATGGAGGGTGATGCCCCTGGTGTACCATCCTCCTCTGCGGTGACTCACTCCCCTGGTCCTGCTCAGGATCCCTCCCCAGTTCCTGTGGCCACCCCTCCTGTGTCTGTAAGTATTCCTTCTGTATCTGTCTCTGTGTCCCACCAGCCTACTGTATCCCCTCCTCTTGTGTCAGAACCTTCCAAGTCTGTGCCCCCCGAGTCAGTTCCCCCCCAGGAGTCTACCCCTCCTAAGTCTGATTCAAAGGGAGCACCCCCCCCACCAGGAGTGGTAGTGGGTACTAAAAAGGTCGCTTCTTCCTCTGTAAAGAAGTCTTCTGTAAAGACTTCACAGGAAAAAGTAAGAGATGAGGGCATCCCTGAAGCTGACCTGCAGTACCTGGAGGAGAGAAGGAAGGTTGGGAAGCGGAAGAAGCAGTTGGTGAGGACGGAACAGGCTCCAGTGCCTGTCTCCAACCGTTATAGGTCCTCTAATTGGGATATTTCTTCATCTGGAGCTTCTTCGGAGCGAAGTTCTGATTCCGAAATGGAGTTTGAGGCGGCCTCAAGAAAGAGAGAGGCATCTGGTGATGAGCAGCAGAGGGGAGCTAAGAAGCAATCCACCCAATAACCCAAATGGCGGTTCCCCCTCCGTTAAAAGTGGTGACAATAAATGTCGCCAGCATTAAGTCAGTAAGAGCTCGTTCTATGGCCTTCTTTTTGTTCAGCCAATTAGATGCTGAAATTTTATTTTTGCAAGAGACTAGGCTCACCTCCTTGGCAGATATTCATATGGCCAAGAGAGAGTGGAGGTATGGTCCATCTTACTGGTCTCTTGCGGCCGAGCTTTACGGCGGTGTGGCGGTGTTGTTTAAAACCGGCATGGTAACTGTCCGGCGGGTTATTGAGGTGGAGATTGGGAGATGTATGGTCTTAGACGTCCTTGTGGGAGGGCAGGACCTGCGCCTAATTAATGTTTATGGGCCGCACACAAAGTGGGACAGGAAATGCCTTTTTACAAGGATCAAGCCATTTCTTTTTACATCCCGGCAAGTGGTCTTTGGAGGTGACTTTAATACAGTAACTAGGCCCAAGGACAGGAAGGACTTCAAGGACAGGCTGGGATATGATAGCGTTTTTTTAAATAGTATGGTTAGGGATGCTGGTCTTGTGGATGTGCACATTAAGCACCTCCCAGATGACACCGCATCTGGGAGGGCATCTGGAGATTGAATTCGACTCTACTCAAGGAAGAACATGTTAGACAATCCTTTGAGGAATTCTTTCAGGCACAGGTGACCATCCTGGACTTTTGTAGCAGCAAGGCTGAGTGGTGGGAGCTGACCAAAAAGAGAATCGCTGGATTCTTCAGGGGCCTAGCCAATAGAAAGCAGTTTAATAAATACATGACCTACCAACGTTTACGGAGGAAGCTGGATATTCTTGTCTCGAGAGGAGGAGATCCTGGGGCAATCTCCGAAGTGAAACTCCTTCTCAGGAAGTGTCAATATGACCGGCATGCCTCTTTGGTTCTGGAGAGGGACTATGGGAAGTACCACTCGCCTGACCCTTACCAGAACTGCAAACAAGGTGTAGCTGTTAAAACGGTCGTTGGCCTTAAGGACAGTACAGGTTCCTTGACAAAGTCCAGGTCAGGGATTCTGGAGGTCGTGAGGTCCTTTTATGCTGACCTTCTTGGGAGGAAAGAGCTTGACCGTGACAAGATGGAAAGCTTTTTGGACTCTACTCCAGGTCTAAATGATGAAGATGTCCCATTGATGAATTTGACAGAGGAGATCACAGTTGAAGAGGTGATGAGGGCAATTGAACAGCTTGCCATCAAAAAGTCACCTGGACCGGATGGCTTGACGGCTGAGTTTTACAAAGCTTTTAAGTCTATTCTGGCCCCACATTTGGTAGAGGTTTTTAACAGTTGCCTTGCTGAGGGGGTACTTCTCCCTTCCATGAGGCACTCAGCTGTGATTCTTCTTTCAAAGGGTAAAGATCCTTCGATGATTGAGAATTGGCGCCCCATCAGCCTTCTTAATGTGCCAGTGCCAGTGGGGCTCCCGGGTGAGCCGCCTTTGAGGGTTGTTGCCTATGCGGACGATGTGTCGGTGATTGTCACCGGGGCGGATGAAGCGGAGGAGGTGGTCTCTGACATCACGGTATTCTGAAGCATCAGGCTCCAAGATCAATCAGGAAAAGAGTGAAGTTTTCTGGATGGGAAAGGAAGGTGAGGGGTTTGATCTCCCGGACACCTTTCCAGTGCCCCAGGAAAGAATTAAGATTTTAGGCATTGAATTTGGACCCGGCGATTATGGCCTCAAAAACTGGGAAGGCAGACTGGAAATTGCCAATACTAAGGTGGTCAGCTGGAAGAGATGGAAGTTATCTATGAGGGAAAGGGTTGATCTGATTAAGACTTACCTGATTCCGATCTTCTTGTATGTCAGCTTTGTCTGCATCTTGCCAGTGTCTCTCTATGCTAGGGTCAGTAGTGTGTTTTTCCAGATGTTGTGGGGGAACAGACTGAACCCCATCAAGAGGAATATCACCTATCTATCCAGGAGGGAGGGTGGCCTAGGTATGGTCAACCCAGTTCTTTTCTTTTCACTGCTTTTTCTCAAGTTTAATATTGGTAATATGCTTGCAGTGGAAAATCCTGGATGGGCAGGCATATTTAGATCTTGGTTTAGGCCTTTTCTACGACTTTGGGAAGAAGGTGGCCAAGTGAAGAATCTCAGGGGTCATCGTGGTCAGCTACCAGCCTATGTCGCTCCATGCCTGAAGTTACTACGGCAGTGGCGATTGTCGGCTGAAGATCTCAGATCGGTTCCGAGGAAAGTCCTTATGAGTCGAGTCTTGAGCGAAGTCTTTCATGACCCACTGGCCTTAAGGGATTGCCCAGGCCCAGTTTTGAGGGCAGGGTTAAGACTTATTAATTTAGACAGAGTACCCCCTAAATTCAGGGATCTGGCCTGGATGTGCTTCCATGGGAGGCTCTATGTTAGGGGCAATTTGAAATTCCGCAGTGGGGTGGATCGTAGCTGTCCTCGGGAGGAGTGTGCAGGTGAGGAGGAGACTATGGACCATTTTCTGCTTCATTGCCCTTTTAACATAGAGGTGTACAAACAGGTGGGGCGGGCCCTCGGTGTCCCTTTCCTCTCCAGGCTGGGTTTTTTGTTTAGATACACTTTTTCTAGTTAGCATAGTAGTCCGTTATTTCACTTGGAACGCACGGTGTCAGGTCTGCATTCGACGTAAAATCCTTCCTGTTCAGGTGGTGGTGTATGACATTTTGCATGAGGTGGAGAAGATTCGGGTGCTTGAGAGAGACAAGCGGAGTCGGGGGGCTTGGTTGAAGGCGTGGAGGGGTTTCAAGCCTCCCTGACTGCCAGGAGTCTTTCCCGGGTGTGGCTGTCTGTCTCTTTTCACCCTAGATTATTTTTTGGATTAATTTTTGATAAATGGCTGCGTACATAGGTGATGGGTTGTGCCTCTTAGGCCCTCTCTGCTGCTTTTATGTAAATAATTTTGGTAGTGGATTATGTATATATTGTATATAATCTGAACATGGATGTGTATTCCTTGGATTTCTGTTGAAGTTTTGTACTATGGTTTTGTTTTTTACTTTTGTATAAAATTGGTTGCTTGATTCTTTTCAATAAAAGATCAATAGTGCCCCATCATTGGTGTCAGTGGGGGGGAATAGTGCTCCATCATTGGTGTCAGTGGGGGGAATAGTGCTCCATCATTGGTGTCAGTGGGGGGAATAGTGCCACATCATTGGTGTCAGTGGGGGGGAATAGTGCTCCATCATTGGTGTCAGTGGGGGGAATAGTGCCCCATCATTGGTGTCAGTGTGGGGAATAGTGCCCCATCATTGGTATTAGGGGGAGAAATAGTGTCCCATCATAGGTGTCATTGGGAGGAATAGTGCCCCAGTGTCACTTACAGGAACTATGCCCCCCTGTTGCTGACAGTGGGGGGGTGGGGGGGGGGGGGTTAATGCCCAAAGGACTGGATAAAAGCAAGCATCCGACCCCTGGGCCACATTTTGGAGACCTCTGTTCTGTATAGTGGCTGCATTCTTATTTATTTTTTTCAGGCCAAGACCTGTTCGTTCAATCAGAAAGGCTGTATCCTGGTCTCTTCCTGTGAGCTGAACTGAAAACGCAAACAATCTCATTTTCCTTTTCAGCCCTCTTAGGTAAACCACAAATTTCCTTTGCACCCTTCCCTCATGTAATGTAGATGAATAGAGGAAGACGTGTTTGTAAACCAGGTCAGGAGAGCAGTGTGAGTGACAACTGTAGCTCCCTCCATTTAGATACAGTGGAGTAAGTGAGCATAGACACCCTGGAACAGAAAGAAGTGTGTTATTTGCAGGATCACCAGGTAAAAATAAAGAAAAGAAGGCAAAAAAAAAAAAGAAAACTACTGCAGCCACCATATTTAAGAACTGGTAAGATGAAATATAAATATGTACTTATGAGCTTTGCTATGTAGCCTGAAATATTTTTGTTTTTTTTCTGGGTTTGTAGCTTGATCCTGGCATGTTATGGATCACTAACATCCATAGATTACCTTTACAGAGTATCAGGACAGCAGCAAATTAGCAGACATGCCTAAGTTATTGCAGCTTTTTGTGACCCCTTAGAGACCAGTAAGTGGTGGTTCACACTGGGGTGACCTTTCAGGTGACTTAACCACCTGACAAGTCACGCTCCATGCAGTGCAATGGAACCTTCGGAGCGGCTTGCATTGACTTCTATTAAAGAAGTCGTTTGCAAGTCGCGCTGAGGTCGCGCTGTATGCCTGGCTTCAGTCGGATGACTTTGAAGCCGCCCCAGTGTGGACCGGCACTAATTAATCAATGTCTTTTATGGGAGGGAATATTACAGGGAATATTTATGATGCTTCTGGTCAGAGGAGGTATTTTTTAGGCAACAAGGCTACAGATAACAATAACAAATGGTGTAACCAATATATTTTTTCTTGCAGCTTCAAAACAACCTGTTTTTGCATTGCGAGATAGGATAGGTTGCAAATGTGTGGAAGGTGCAGCCATCCCTCGGTGTTGCAGGGTATCGTGCAAACTAAATTGTTGGCACTCTTTTGAACTTGTATGCTCCGTATTCCAGTTTCATTCAAAGACTCATATCAGTATCAGTATATCACTATGGATCAGCATGGAGGGATATGTTCTGTTTATGAAGTTTTCATATCAATATCAGTATCAGTATATCAGTATGGATCAGCATGGAGGGATATGTTCTGTTTATGAAGTTTTCATATCAATATCAGTATCAGTATATCAGTATGGATCAGCATGGAGGGATATGTTCTGTTTATGAAGTTTTCTTCACCCAATCTAGAAACTTAAGTAGAATTCCAACCTAAAGCCTCGTACACACGATCGGGTTTTCCGGCAGGAATTGTGTGATGACAGGCTGTTGGCGGAAAACCCAACCGTTTGTACGCTCCATCAGACAATTGTCGGATTTTCCGTGGACAAATGTTGGATGGCAGGTTTATAAATTTTCCGCGGACAAATCTCTGTTGTCGGATTTTTCGAGCGTGTGTACACAAGTCTGTCCGACAAAAGTTCAAAGTACAAAACACACATGCTCGGAAGCAAGGATGAGCCAGAAGAGGTCAGTCTTGTAAACTAGCGTTCGTAATGGAGAATTAACATTCCTGATGTGGCAAATTATGAAATCTCGAAATGCAGCGCACAATTCTCTTCTTCTTTAATGGGATAATAATGAAGCTGCTTTGCTGGTGATACTGATGGAGTTATTGCAAACAAATTTTCAAAGGCTTTTTTTTCTAGTGATATCAAGAATAATATTATTATGTTTTTTTTGTTTTTTTTTTTTTGGGCAAGTTACCACAACACCATTATCCCGTAGTTTTTAAGTTCAAAGATACAACTATGTTGGTGTTAATTTTACATTGTATTTTTTTTAAATGTAACTACCTACTCCCAAACTGCCATTTGAAGTAAAACACATAGCCAAGTATTATTCTCCACATTTTTTTTTATTGTGCATTAAAAAAGAAAACAAAATTAGACATGCTATCTGCCAATAGAACTTAACCAAAAAGTGCATTCTATGCATCCAAAATATAGAAAATATACGGAATCAAATCATTATTATTCAACCAAAAAATAAAATAAAAGCCTCATGCATGTGTCCTGCTTCTTAATATAGGGGGTCAACAATGCCAAGAGTTGGTGAAAGCAGGGATCCGTCATCCGGAGATAATTCCAAAAATCATCCGGATTATTCTCCTGGAGCTCCCGCAGCAAAGGCATATGACATAATTGGTCATGATTAATAAAGCAACCAATTTTTAGTCCAAGAAATCCACCTCCTCCTGTTCCTGGACTGGACTTGGGTCAAAGCAATAACTCCAAGGCCAATAATAAATAATAATCCTCCGATTCCGCAACATGGCTGGTTGACGAATGGCCGTTCAGAAATGAACTGAAAAGCACGAAATGAAAAGCTCGAAATGAAAATCGCGAATCAACACTCACCAAACTTCTACTAACATGAAATTAGCAGAAGGAGCCCAAAGGGTGGCATTAAAGAGCTGAAAAACCAAGCAGTACATCACTACGTTCATGTTTGTTGGCCGACAATTCCTTGCCGTTTGTATGCAAGACAAGTTCCTGGCCAACGCCCTTCAGACAAAAGTCAGAGGTTTTGTCTGCAGAAAATCCGATCGTGTGTACGAGGCTTTAGTACGCTCCATCAGACAATTGTTGGCCAACTTTCCGCCAACAAATGTTGGATGGCAGGCTAGTAAATTTTCAGTGGACGGTCTGTTGTCAGATTTTCCTATCGTGTGTACACATGTCTGTCACACAAGTCCAAAGTACAAACACGCATGCTCAGAATCAATGCTCACCAAACACGACATTAACAGAAGGGGCCCAAAGGGTGGCGCTCAAGAGCTGAAATTCCAGGTAGTACGTCACTACGTTCATATTTGTTGACCGACAATTGTGTACCATTAGTATGCAAGACAAGTTCACGGCACATGCCCTTCGGACAAAAGTCTGACGCTTTGTTGGCCAACAATCCGATCGTGTGTACGAGGCTTAAACCTAACTAGTTAAAAAAATGGCCCCTGTGCCACCTAAAACCTATGCCGAATAACCTGTTTAAAAAATATGTGCAAACTTAACCTATTTTCAGGCTGCTCTGCTCTGGTCGCATGATCTGGCTTCCCTCTGTCATCCAGCAGCTGCTGCAGGGGAAAGGAGGGAGCACCAACAACAACTGGGACATAGGAGTAGGGGCGGCCCGTCCATTAAGAGCGCACCCCCCCCATAAATGCATCCGGCCCCTTGCAGGAAGTCGGATGCATGGATTCCAATGGCGGGGTGTTTTTTTTTAAGCATCTGATTAGAGCCAGAGGCTCTAATAGACTTTAAAATAGGGTGGGCTAGGGGTGCAAGCACTGTGAACCAAGCCCACCCAGGTGTGTTACAATAGCGAATTAATACTTCCGGCCAATGAAGTAAAAAAAAAGTTATAATAAAAATGCCATAAATCTATCCCCTATTTTGTAGACACTATAACTTTTGTGCAAACCAATCGATATGCGCTTATTGCAATTTTTTTAATTTTTTTTTACCAAAAATATGTAGAAGAATACATATTGGCCTAAACTGATGAAGAAATTTATTTTATTTTTTTGGATATTTATTATAGCAAAAAGTAAAAAATATTGTGATTGTTTCAAAATTGTCGATCTTTTTTTGTTTAAAGCACAAAAAGTAAAAACCACAGAGGTGATCAAATACTATCAAAAGAAAGCTCTATTTGTGGGAAAAAAAGGACATTCATTTTGTTTGTGTGCAGTGTCGCACGACCGCACAATTGTCAGTTAAAGCGAAGCAGTGCCATATCGCAAAGAATGGCCTGGCTGAAGTGATTAATCGCCAATTTCCTCAGATGCAAATCACGGAGATATTAGAAATCCTTTTGGTGTGGAGAAGCTGCCTGCCTGAAGAATCCAGACATCCTAGTCAAATACCTCTACTACACCCTTTATATACAGTTGTGGTCATAAGTTTACATACCCTGGCATCATTTATGATTTCTTGGCCATTTTTCAGAGAATATGAATGATAACACAAAAACTTTTCTTTCACTCATGGTTTTTTTTGGCTGAAGCCATTTGTTATCAATCAACTGTGTTTACTCTTTTTAAATCATAATTACTCAAGTATAAATCATAATGACAACAGAAACTACCCAAATGTCCCTGATCAAAAGTTTACATACCCCAGTTCTTAATACCGTGTATTGCCCCTTTTAACATCAATGACAGAAGTCTTTTGTGGTATTTGTGGATGAGGCTCTTTATCTTCTCAGATGGTAAAGCTGTCCATTCCTCTTGGCAAAAAGCCTCCAGTTCCTGTAAATTCTTGGGCTGTCTTGCATGAACTGCACGTTTGAGATCTCCCCAGAGTGGCTCAATGAGTTTCAGGTCAGGAGACTGAGATGGCCACTCCAGAACCTTCACTTCATTCTGCGGTAGCCAATGACAGGTCGACTTGGCCTTGTGTTTTGGATCATTGTCATGTTGGAATGACTAAGTACGTCCCATGCGCAGCTTCCTGGCTGATGAATGCAAATGTTCCTCCAGTATTTGTTGATAACATACTGCATTCATCTTGCCATCAATTTTGCAAACAATAATAAATCCCGCGACTAATTGTGATAAGTAGAAAATGAAAAAAATTGAAAAAGAAAAATAGCAGCTAACCCCAAACTAAGTGATAAATCACTAGTGAACATGTAGAAAAAGATTTGTGGGGAGCGTTAATGATAAAGTGATGTAATAATAATAAAAAATATTATATATAAACTTACAATAAATGATAAAAAATGTATAATTATAAAAAGTGAAAAAACCACTGTACACCAGCCTGCCTAAATGAAACCAAGACACCAATAACTGTTAACTGGGTATTGTGCCTAGATAATCCAATAGTATTGATAACCAGTATTGTGCAAACAATGTGCTTAAAGGGGGGTTCCGGCCTGGAAAAAAAACATTTAAAAGTCAGCAGCTACAAACACTGTAGCTGCTGACTTTAAATAAGTACACTTACCTGTCCTGGGTGCCCGCGATGTCGGCTGCCCGAGGCCGACCCGTCCTTCGGCTCTCGGGTCCCAGGACTGCCATCCTAACTAAGGGAAACAGGCAGTGGAGCCTTACGGCTTCACTGCCCGTTTCCTACTGCGCAAGTCGCGCAGCGCTTTGTGAATGGGACGCAGTGTGTTGTGGGACACACACAGTTCCCATAACACACCACGCCCCTTTCCCCAGAAGACAACGCGGGGAGGAGAAGACAGAACATCACCGCAGCGTAGGAAGAGGCAGATTAGGAAGACTGTGAAAACGTATTCTAAATAAATAAAATAGTGGCGCTATAAACACCATAAAAATCAAAAAATGGTGAATAAAGTACTTATAAATTATAACCAGTGATACAAAAACAATAATAATTAAGAGTGCTATAGCTGTACTGAACAGCCATATATTAAGTGACCGTGGTAAGTACTATATCTCTACCAATATAACACAAGAATGTATGATCGTAATCCTTGAATAAGTAAAAATTATAAAATATATATAAACATTTCTCTTAGTGACAAAAGAAAAATATACATAAAAGACCAAAACAACTGCAGATAGTTCATGCAATATAAAGATGAAATACTAAAATAAAGTCCGTGCTTAAAGGTGGATAACAAAAAGTGGCTCTCAAGCATAAATTTTCCTGTGTCAAAGACAACTCCTTCACCACACCGACTGTGATCGTGATCCATTCATATGGAGCCGCACTCACCAGAAGATAATGCCTTGCACTCTCATGCTCGGCATATATGCAGTGATAAAGTACCCAGAAGGATTATTCAGACTGGATGGAGCTGCGTCCACAGCAGATGGAATTCTCTAGTTATCAACACTCCTCACCAGGCAAAAAGGTATGTATATTCCCAGAAGATGGTGTCTACTTAAAGGTCTGCTGCCCTCTTTTTCATTGGACCTCACAATTCAAGCTTCATTATGCTGTAGCTATGGAGTCTCTGGTGAAATGTTCTGTAGTTGTACAACATCTAAAGCAAATGTCATGGCTCCTTAGAAACTCCTTGCTTTCTTCACAGGGATTTTTCTTGAATGTAAGACATTTCCATGCTTCTTACTAAATACCTTGAACTGACTACTTTCCAAAGTCATTTGGGGGGTTTTTGTACTGTCTTTTCTTATGCTCTTCCATAAATCCAGACATTTCCATTAATAATGTATTTCTACATTACTAATGGAAATGTCTGGATTTATGGATGAGCACAAGAGAGACAGTACAAATACCCCCCAAATGACTTTGGAAAGTAGTCAGTTCAAGGTATTTATTAAGAAGCATGGAAATGTCTTACATTCAAGAAAAATCCCATCATTTATACCTATATAAATGATGTCCCAAAAGAAATGTGGGGGTGGACTATTCATTGTTTAAAAAACAATTGAGATCCAACTCAGTATTTAAACCCTGGGGTTGCATCGTATGTAAACGGTACAACCACTGGGTTTCGCTCTGGGAAATTGCCTTCTTGAGGTCGGTGCCCCTCCAGTGCTGGGTGATTCTATCTATCCCATAAAAAGTTAGACGATGAAGGTTCCTATCATGAACCATGCAAAAATGACGTGATACGCTATGGTTCAGAAAACCCTTAGAAATGTTGGCCACATGTTCATTGATAAGGACCCTTAATTTCCGTGTGGTGCGGCCAACATATTGGTGGGAGCATGGACACTCCAATACATATGTGACATGACTTGAGTTATATGTTATCAAAGGTTTAATAGAGAATTCCTGTTGAGTAACTTTGGATTGAAATTTAGAAATCTTCTTTCCTACTCGTTTGGTGGTGTGACAAGCTTTACACCTTGTACAATAATGAAACCCTGAACCATCAAGAAAGGTGGAGGGTTTTTTGAGGGGGTCTGGAACATTGGGAGCTATCATGTTCCTTAATCCTGGCGCTCTCCTGTAAATAAATTTGGGTATCGAAGGGAGGGTAGTTTATAGATCTTTGTCCTTAAGAAGTATAGGGCAATATTTTCTAAAAACCTTTTCTACACTCCTATATGAAGGTGGAACCCTGATACAAAGGCAAGATCCCCTGGAGAGGAAGTCTTTTCCTTAGGGATTAGGAGTGATTCCCTGTCCATAGCCAATACTTGACTTTTAATTTTAATGAGGTCTTTATGAGAATAACCCTTCTCACAAAATCTTTGGGTGAGTACCTCTGATTGTGCATGGAAATCAGTTAAATTGTCACAATTTCTCCTAATACGCATGTACTGGCCTTTGGGGACTGCTCCTAGCCATTGTGTGTGGTGACAACTAGTGGTTGGCACAAACCCATTTCTGTCGGTCGCCTTGAAAAATGGCGACCGACAGTCAGTCAGAGAACCCTCCCACAAAAGGATAACATCATCGATGTACCTTTTGTAATATTTAAGTGCCTTGTTGGGTTGATGGTAAATGGTTTCTCACTCCCATTTGTTATTTGTAAGCAGCCATTTGGCTTTATTTGTTTTTAACTTTTTTTAAATAAACGGGATTACACTATTTTGGTTCCTTCTACATTTTCATATCCCATTTGTGAGGTTCTTCTGGTGTGAGGGCAGGAACCCAGTCTACAGATTTCTCCATTGCAGCAAGCAATATCTTGCTAAAGCCTATTTGACCTTTTTTCCATTAATTAGGTCAACTACATCTGGTAAGCTGACACCCATTTCATGAGCACTTTTGGGTGTTATCCCTAGGTGGTGAAGGTGTTCCACTGTTCATTTGAATATAAGATCCAGGCACAAGATTAATTCACATATGGACTTTTATGGATACACGTTTTATGTGTGTTTTATATGAAATGTTTTATGGTACACTATGGGACACATATGACCATTATGCTATTGTTATTTGTGAATTTAAGCACATTGTTTGCACAATACTGGTTATCAATACCATTGGATTATCTAGGCACAATACCCATTTAACAGTTACTGGTGTCTTGGTTTCATTTAGGCAGGCTGGTGTACAGTGTTTTTTTCACTTTTTATAATTATACATTTTTTATCATTTATTGTAAGTTTATATATAATATTTTTATTATTATTACGTCACTTTATCATTAGTGCTCCCCACAAATCTTTGTCATCAATTTTGACCAAATTTCCTGTGCCTTTGTAGCTCACACATCCCCAAAACATCAGCGATCCACCTCCGTGTTTCACAGTAGAAATGGTGTACCTTTCATCATAGGCCTTGTTGACTCCTCTTCAAGCGTTTACGGTTGTGGCAAAAAAGCTAAATTTTGGTCTCATCACTCCAAATGACTTTGTGCCAGAAGGTTTGAGGCTTGTCTCTGTGCTGTTTGGCGTATTGTAAGCGGGATACTTTGTGGGCGTAGTAATGACTTTCTTCTGGCGACTCGACCATGCAGCCCATCTTTCTTCAAGTGCCTCCTTATTGTGCATCTTGAAACAGCCACACCACATGTTTTCAGAGTCCTGTATTTCACCTGAAGTTATTTGTGGGGTTTTCTTTGCATCCCGAACAATTTTCCTGGCAGTTGTGGCTGAAATTTTAGTTGATCTAACTGACCGTGGTTTAGTTTCAGCAGAACCCCTCATTTTCCACTTCTTGATTAGAGTTTGAACACTGCTGATAGGCATTCCCAATTCCTTGTATATCTTTTTATATCCCCTTTCTTGTTTTATACAGTTCAGCTACCTTTTCCCGCAGATCCTTTGACAATTCTTTTGCTTTCCCCATGACTCAGAATCCAGAAACGTCAGTGCAGCACTGGATGAAAGATGCAAGGGTCTGTCAGGAGTCCAGAAACTCATTGACCTTTTATACACATACACTATTTACAAGCTAACAGATCACAGGTGAGGATGGTTACCTTTAATAGCCAGTCAAACCCCTTTTTGTCAACTTGTGTGCATGTTAGCAAGCCAAAATCACCAGGGTATGTAATCTTTTTGATCAGAGTCATTTGGGTAGTTTCTGTTGTGATTATGATTTAAAAAGAGTATACACAGTTGATTGATAATAAATGGCTTCAGCCAAACACTAACCATGAGTGAAAGAAAAGTTTTTGTGTTCTCATTCATGTTCTCTGAAAAACGGCCAAGAAATCATAAATTCTGCCAGGGTATGTAAACTTATGAGCACAAATGTATAAGGATGATCACAAGAATCCAGAGTTACCCTTACAAATGTATTTCCTGTGTCATGATCCAATGTCTTTAGAACTGGCAAAGTCATTGGACTCTCTTGGAATGGATATACTTTAACCTGCATGCTTGTCCTAAGTTAGTCGCTCAGAAACTATTGAAGCCACAACTGGCCAGGCAACTAGCATTTGCAAATGAAGGTTGTGTCAAAAATGACCAGCATGGAGAACACATGTATGTGCTGGTGTATTTCATTGAATCACCCACAAACAGTGAAAAAGGGGAACCTCGCTCCATAATATGTACTTAGGGTAGGGATGAGCCAAACACCCCCCCCCTGGTTCGGTTCGCACCAGAACCTGCGAACGGACCGAAAATTCGCACAAACGTTAGAACCCCATTGAAGTCTATGG
The DNA here is from genome assembly GCA_037952835.1 of Lithobates septentrionalis. NCBI lineage: Eukaryota > Metazoa > Chordata > Amphibia > Anura > Ranidae > Lithobates > Lithobates septentrionalis. Next base: position 368,668 of record JBBDGP010000452.1, read on the forward strand.
GACTCTAACGTTCGAAATCAAAAGTGCAAATTTTAAAGGCTAATTTGCATGGTATTGTGCTAAAAAGGGTTTGGGGACCCGGGTCCTGCCCCAGGGGACATGTATCAATGCAAAAAAAGTTTCAAAAACGTCCGTTTTTCCGGGAGCAGTGATTTTAATGATGCTTAAAGTGAAAAAAAAAGTGAAATATTCCTTTAAATGTCGTACCTGGGGGGTGTCTATAGTATGCCTGTATAGTGGTGCGTGTTTCCCATGCTTAGAACAGTCCCTGCACAAAATGACATTTTTAAAGGAATAAAAGTCATTTAAAACTGCTTATGGCTTTAATGTAATGTCGGGTCCCGGTAATAAGGATTAAAATCAGTGAGACAAACGGCATGGGTACCCCCCCCCAGTCCATTACCAGGCCCTTTGGGTCTTGTATGGATATTAAGGGGAACCCCGCACCCAAATTTAAAAAAGGAAAGGCGTGGGGCCCCAGGCCCTCTGAACAGCAGTATACAGGCAGTGCAAACAAGACAGGGACTGTAGGTTTGTTGTTAAGTAGAATCTGTTTGTAATTTTAAACTGGTACATTTTTAAAGTGTTAAGCTCCAGCCAAAAAATCTATTTTAAGCTTTTTGGAAAACATAGGCAAGGGTTATCACCCCTGTGACATTTGTTTTGCTGTCTGTGCTCCTCTTCAGAAGATTTCACCTCACTTTCTGTCCCAATGACAAATGTTTTTTAAAAATGTGGGGTTTTTAGTGAAACAAGGATTGGTGATAAAGCATCAGTGGAAAGGAGCAACGTTTTTCCCATATTAACTCTTACAGGAGAGAATTTCCCTTCCTAGGGGTAGATTTCATCTCACTTCCTGTTGTCTGCTTCAATTTGCAAGCAGGAGTCATTTGTAAGTTGGATTTTTGAAAGTAGGGGCCTGCCCTATATATTCTGCAGAAATTGGGGCCTTAGGTGTTGGTGTTGCCACAACACTGTAAGCCCTCACAGGGCCCTGCTGTGAAATATTAGATCAAGAATTGTAATTACATGCCCCTGTTGAACAGGGTCAGAAAAATTGGGCCTTTGATGGTGGTGGTGCTGGTGCCACAACCCTGTAAGTCCTCACAGTTACTCTTGGTGGGCGCAGAAACGGGCCCTGCTGTGAAATATTAGATCAAGAATTGTAATTACATGTCCCTGTTGAACAGGGGCAGAAAAATTGGGCCTTTGGCACTGGTCCCCCAACACTGCAACCCCTCACAAATACTCTAGTTGGAGTGCAGGAACGAGCCCTGCTGCAAAGTATTGCATCAAAAATTCTAATTACACGCCCCTCTTAAACAGGGCTGAAAAATTGGGCCTTAGGCATTGGTGCTGGTGCCACAGCACTGCAACCCCTCACAGATACTCTAGTTGGAGCGCAGGAACGTGCCCTGCTGCAAAGTATTGCATCAAAAATTGTAATTACACACCCCTGTTAAACAGGGGCTGAAAAATTGGGCCTTAGTGTCACGTACCTGGTAGGTGGAGCCCGGAATGCAGAGAACGGCCTCTCGTATGCCTCTGACTTAAGAACCCCTGAAGGTGTTAACAGGGACTCGAAAGTACAGAGGGGCACAAGTGCCTGACTGGAACACTGAAGTAGAATGCAGGATCCTGTAGTCAGCAGGGAGGTGCACTGTAGTCCTGTAGCAGGTTGCAGACAGCAGGGAGGTGCACTGTAGTACTGCAGCAGGATGCGGATAGCAGGGAGGTGCACTGTAGTCCTGTAGCAGGTTGCGGACAGCAGGGAGGTGCACTGTAGTCCTGTAGCAGGTTGCAGACAGCAGGGAGGTGCACTGTAGTCCTGTAGCAGGTTGCAGACAGCAGGGAGGTGCACTGTAGTCCTGTAGCAGGTTGCAGACAGCAGGGAGGTGCACTGTAGTCCTGTAGCAGGTTGCAGACAGCAGGGAGGTGCAGACAAGCCGGGTCAAGGTACAGAAGGGCAAACCAAGAGAATAGTCAGAGTCCAAGCCAAGATCGGGGCGGGCAGCAAGCAGGTAAGTCAGGAACAAGCCAAGTAAGTACTGGATACAGGAAAACTGGTAACAAGGTAGCAGGGGTCTCAGGAAACGCTGTAGACCAGACAGCAAGGCAGCACTGAAACAGTCTTCTTTAAATAGCCTATCTTTGGCGCCAAGTGGCGCTATTGCGCATGCGCGTACGCACGTCAGCGATATTGGCGCTATTGCGCATGCGCGTACTTTTGTTAGCACTATTAGCACTATTGGCGCTATTGCGCGTGCGCCGGATGGCGCTTCTATGCACAGGCATTCGTTTAACCCTCAATATTCTGGGAAAACTGCAAGAGGGCTTTTCCTGACACTTAGCCACTGGTGGCGGCACCCAGAACCAAAAATATTCTTACAAGCTATCAGCATGGTCATTGAGGAAGAAGAGGATAGTCACTCAGCATAACAGGATAGTCACTCAGCATCAGCATAGGGAGTCTTGAAGGAATCTGACATCAGCATCAGGTGCTTGGTATCTGGTGGTGATCCAAGACTGATTCATTTTTATGAAGGTCAGTCGATCGAACGAGTCGGGGGACAGGCGCACCCAGTGATCGGTTACAAAGCCTCCAGCAGCACTAAATGTGCGTTCCAAAAGCACGCTGGATGCAGGACAGGCCAGTAGCTCAATTGCATACTGTGCAAGCTCTGGCCAGTGATCCATCCTCAAGACCCAGTAACCCAGAAGATTTTCGGTGGGAAAGGTGTCCAAGTTAGATCTTGCCCCTAGGTATTCCTGCACCATGTAAAACAGACGCTGGCGATGGTTGCTGGAACCGATCATACCTCGGGGCTGCGGACTAAAAAATTGTCTGAACGCATCGGTCAGATGGCCACCTTCTCCACCGCCCCTTCTTTGACTGACCGAAGCCTCAGCAACACGTTGTCCAGGAACAAGAGTTTGTAACTTCCCAGTCTCTGGGAACGCGTTGCACAGACCTTTCTGCAAGGCCTCCCGAAGATGTTTCATCCTCTGCTCCCTCTACGACGGCAAGATAAGGTCCGCAACCTTACCCTTGTAACGTGGATCAAGGAGGGTTGCCAGCCAGTAACGATCCCTCTCCT